>CM060694.1:53649261-54249261 GCA_030686995.1 Artemisia argyi | reverse complement strand
GTTATGTGTTTAAACCCTTAGTTAATTGTCTAATTGATTACATGGTTGCTAAGTCGAGTTATATCTTATACATATTGTTTTGGGATGATTGGGACTCATGGGTAAAGTACTTATGTTTTGGAGTAATGGGGAAGAACATCATATATTACCCTCATATGTGCGTTAATCTTAAAAAGTACTACAAGTGTTTTGTTTATCTTGATTCGAGTCATTAGATTAGCTTATTGTAAAGTATGTAAAAATTCAAGTGTAAGGGGAATATACATTCCCTATGATGTATTATTTTGGATGGTAGGGTAAGAGTGTATGCAAAAAAATAAAAATAAATAAATAAATAAATTAAAAAAAAAAAAAAAAAAAAAAAAAAAAACGGACTACCATCCCGTTTTATTCTATGTTTATTTTATGTTTTTGTTATTTTTTATTTATTAGCTTAAGTCGAGTTGAGTCTTTGCTTAGCAACATCATATTATACATGTAATTAACCAAGATGATTAACTCGCCACTAGTAAATATTGCTTTTATCCAACAAAACCGTGTATTCCATATCCCTACACCTAACGTTATAACCCTTTAAAAGACCTCTTTGATAGTTTATCCTAGGTGTTTACGCCAAGTGGTGGAGGTTTGATCCTTTCTCAAGCCTATGGTAATCTATTTGCTATGACAGGTAGTGGGAGATGTTTTCCATTTTCATATTGTGATATATACTTTATTACACCCGAGAGATGTGAGTATCTAAACACTATTTGTGAGGTGCTAGTGTATGACCTCCGTGCTTGCTTTTGGTTTTTAGTGGAACAATTATTTGTTGTAATTACTTTTATATTAGTGTTAAATGACCCCTAACTTGTATTTTGATTAGAATAAAAGTGCATTTGCTTGAGGACAAGCAAATCTCAAGTGTAAGGGTATTTGATGAGGCGAAAAGTGTACCGCTTTTAAGGGGTCATCTAAGCCCGAATTCGATATTATTTGATCAAATATTGCCCTAAATCATTCATTTTGTCATTTTAAGTACTTTTGGAGAGAAATCTGGAAAAGGAAGCATTTGGACGTTTTTGGAGCATAAAAGTGAAGAAAACGGCAAAGTCTCAAATTTCTTTGCTGGAACAGTATTTGACGACGTCAAGGATCTACACATGTCGGCGTCAAGAGTTACAAAAGAGGTGGATGTGGAACTTATAACGTGACGGCACAGAGAGTTTTTCAAGCTTATGACTTGACGGCGTCACTAAGACCGTCAGGGTCCAATTACTAGTGACGGCCCAGAGTAAATTCCTACATGATGGCGTCACAAATGGATCTAGGCAATACGATTTTATCATGGCGGCGAGTTGACGGCGTCACGAGCTAATACATGACACCGTCAAGATGTAATATCTATATATAGTTTTCCAAATTTCATTCATTAGTGTGCAACTTTGAGCTAATACATGACACCGCCAGGTCTAACCGACAAAGGGATTGGCTAATCCAGGAGCAAACGGCTCTTGGTAAAGATAACTCAAATCCGTTTATGGCTTGCAATTTGCCCAAAATTGTATGGTTCCTCAACTCCCCATATCCCATAAAGCGAATGAGTTTGCTAGCCCGCAAGATTATGGCTTGTGGTAAAGGCAGTGGAAAATCCATAATTGGTAATCAGCTCACCAAGATGTTGACTAGGTCCATCAAGAGTTGGCTAGTCCAGAAGCAAACGGCTTCTGGTAAAGACTAATCAAATCCGTTGACAGCTGGTGGTTTGCTCAAAATCACACGGCTATCAGGTGTGCCACAGTTCTTACACCTGGCTACTCCAGAAGTGATGGCTTTTGGTAAAGAGTTTTTCAAATCCATCAAGTTTTCTAAAAAAAATTGCTAAGGACTAGCAATAGTTTAGTGCGGGGGATTGATGAGTGCTCAAACACTCATCATTTTTGTCGAATTTAAACTGCCAAAACATACAAAAACAATCAAAAAGATATCAAAATACTTAAATTATCCCAGGGATTGTGTTTTATGTGTTTTAAATGCAAAATGTGCAAAAACAAAGGAAAAACGTACAAAGTTTGCAATATTGGCAGTTTCAGTCCCCTAAGTTTCAAAACTTGTCAAAATTAGTCCCTATGCATTTGTTTTGAAAGGAAAAGTCAACCCAAGGTTTTGAAAGTCAAAAATCATAAAAAATTACACTTGGGTAATAAGTTTTCCAAAATTACAAGTTTGGTCCCTGAGAATTCAAAAATGGCAAAATAGGTCCCTGGAAAATTTTGAAAATTGGAAAATGGCAAAAATGGTTTTTGGACTTTGGATTTATAACATTTTTGGTCCTTGGAAGCAATTTGGAAAACTACAAAATCAGTCCTTGAGTTTTGGGAAATTACAAAAATGGTCCTTGTTACACTAATAACCAACCGGACCCTTATTATTATTTCCAAAACAAATCCAAACCCAAAACCAAAACAAATCCAAATCCAATAAACTCCTAGGCCCACTAAACCCCCAGCCCATTTCCCTTTTTAATAAAAAACCAAGCAGGGACAAACGGTCAAAGGGTCAAACCCACCCTTGACCGTCTTCTTCTCCCAACACCCAACGCAAAACCAGGGTATTATGTCCCCCCTCCTCTCACCTTTTTCCAACCATTAGCCACCCCAATTAATACTCCCCACCAAACTATCCCACCACAATAAATTCCCACAACAACCCTCGCCTAACCCACTCAGATTGCCCCACTATTCTTTTGGCGGGAAAACATCAATGAATGGCTAGGATGGATCAAAACCTAATTGGATGGCTGGGATATGGTCAAGGGTCAACACAAAGTCTATTGGGACACTCAGAATTCAAATGGAAGCCATGTGGGAAGACCTAGGGATTTATTTTAGCTCGTATTATATATTAAGCTCATAGAAGCCTTATAATGTGTGTAATATTGTAGTAGTAGCTTTAGAAATGTTGTAATTTACTTTTGTAACTCACTTTTACATTAATGAAAGCAAGGCATTAAGTTAATTCTCATTTTCAATTTTCAAGTTCAATTCAAATTTCTCAAGTATTAATTTAAGGTTCTAATGTGTGTTTAACCTATTCATAAGCTCATGTAAACTCAGAAAGCAACTTTTTAAGAGCTTTTCAAGCTTGTGCTAATTCCCTAAACCTAGTTTCAATAAATACTAAAAAATTAAGAAAAATATAAATAAAATAAAAAAGTAGTGATCAAAGGTTGAAGAAAGCATGGAGCACTGTGAATCATGGATGGCAGTGGGTTAGGGACTTGTGGAAGTCATTAGGATTGGTATTGGTCTTGTGGTTCTTGGTCTGCCAAGCTTGGAAGGCTTTGTAAGCTCAAAACTTCATCTCTTTAGTAATAAGTAGTATTAGCAGTTTATTTGTGTTTTTCTTAGTTAATTATTAGTAATTAGATTAGTTGTAATCATTTGGTTGAATTTTATACTTGTTTGAATCAATTTTCATCATAAGCTGTTTTTAAAGGGGTGTTTGGTTGTAATCTGTTTGTAGTGTTCCACTTGCTTCATTGTTCAATTCTGTGTTTCATTAAGTTGCTTGGGTGGATAAAGGCTCAGGGAAACCATTTTCTTGTTCACAAATACAACCAAAGTCAAAATCACAAGAGAATTATCACCACAGTTAACTGTGGTGACAGTTGAATCCCAAAACAAATCAAATCCTTTCATAAGTTTGTATTACAACTTAATTTGGTCATATTATATCTTAACTAAACATATTTAGTCATTAAAACAGCAATCAAAGTTCATAAAAGTCAAATCTCAAAGTTTTATAAAAAGTCAAAAGTGCGAGTGTCAGATTTTTCCCAATATGGGATGAATTTTCTTGATTTTTGTGGGTGGTTTTAGGTTCTGAAACTTGTTGTGCTCATAGTCTGCCAGCAAAACTGGTGATTTCCACACTTGTTGCATTTTTGTAATTTTTTCTTATTGACCAAATTGCCCTTGGAAGACACTTGCAGGGCAAGGTTGTTGCCCTGTGCACCAGCAATTCAGTCATACCACCAACTTTGGTGGTTCATTGTGACCAACTCAGTGGGTCCCATTGACCCAACTTGGTGTCATTCAAACCCCCTCCTACCAGGGTTGGTGTTTTGACTACTTATTTGACCATTGGACCTGTGGACCCCACCTAGAATTGCACCCAAAGGTTGTCCCTTTTCTGTCTCAGAAACAAAACAAGCAAAGTGCTTATTCTGGATTTGTAGCTTATTCAATTAGCTTATTTGTGTGAAACTTGTTTAGACTTGTTCATAATACTCATTTGCATCTGTTTTTACCAAGGTGGACCCCACATAAGTTCATTTGAGCTTAATTTCACCTTTGGTCAAAGATAGTCAACTGTCAAGGGTTTAAGCACTTGAAGTGCTTATTTTCTTGGTCTCAGCCAAACCCACTTCACAAAAGTTGCTTAAAATCTTATAATAAGCAGTTTTGAAAAAGAAAATTCCAAATAAGCCCAACTTAATAGAAGTGATAGCTTCTATTTAAGCCAATTGGCTTATTCTTAAGCTTATTATTAAGCAATTTCCATTTTTATAATTTTCCTAGGCTTCTGGTGTGTAAAAATAATTTCTGTAATTTTTTTAGATTTTTCTTACATAATTTAGTATTTTTCTTAATTCAAAGTAGTTTTTAGTAATTTTTAAATAGATAATAATTAATAATAATTATTTAGAAAATCAGAAAAATATAAATTAAATTTTAAAATTAGTTTTTAGTTATTTTTAATTTTTCCAAATTTTATTTTCAATTTTCTAGTTTAATTTAATAATTAATTAGAATTTAGGGTAATTTAAGTAAATAAAAAGTAACTAATAATTAGTAATAATTAATTAAAAGGTCTTAAAAATATATTTTCATTTCTAAAATTAGTTTTATAGTATTTTAGATTTTTCTAAGTTTAATTTTTATTTTTCCAAGTTAATTTCATATTTATTTGTATTTTAGGTTAATTTTGTTAATTAATAATAATTAGGAAATTAGTATTTAATTAATAGTAATTATAAAAATAGTGTAAAAATTAGTTTTAAATTTCCAAAAGTTTTCTTTAATCATTTAGTTTGTAAAAATATCATTTTCATACCAGTTGCCTTTTCAGATCACCTCGTTCACTTTTATTCCTCGTACGTTTGTCCTCGTTTTCAGCAAACGTACGGTTTTTGAGTTTTAAGTAATTTCTTCTCAATCTTAGTTCCAGTAATTAATCACATAGCTTTCCTAAGCTATTTCTGTTAATAATCTCCAAATAATTCTCATAACAAACTCTTTCTGTGAATACTCACCCGATCACAAAGCACGCTCAGTCACAATTCACACCTTGTCGGGATTTAATGACCTGGTGATACCTTATATTACCCGGAGATTGTTTCTAGGCTTTTTAACTTTGTTGACCATTCTTTGGTCAATATAAGTTAACGGTTTAGCACCAATCAATGTGTTCCTTTTATAGACAAGGAACCCTAAACCGTTTCACAAGAAACGTATCTTCTATAAACTTGAAGAGATATGCATTATCACTTCCTAATAAAACTCATGCATATCCTAACTAAATAACAAACTACACGGAATATCTATATTCGCAGAAACAAACTACGCAGAATCTAGGATAATAGAAACAATGATTATATGCACAGCGGAATAATAAAGAACAATCAAAGTTTCAACAAGGTTTTTCTCTAAAGAACAATGATCCTCTGTAGTGCAGCTTGCCAGCATAGAAATTTGCTCAGAACTAGAAGCTTCATCAGGCTCATGAACCGTCCAGTTGACATGGTCATCCAGAGTGACCAAAGCTTTGGAAGATCCAGCTTTGGAGGTTCCAGCTTCCACTTGACTCTGCTGATAGGTAGTATATCTAACCTCATCACCAGTCTTCCTATCCTTGCATTCACTTGAGAAGTGACTGATGAGGCGAAAAGTGTACCACTTTTAAGGGGTCATTTAAGCCCGCATTCGATATTATTTGATCAAATATTTCCCTAAATCGTTCCTTTTGTCATTTTAGGTACTTTTGGAGAGAAATATGGAAAAGGAAGCATTTTGGATGTTTTTGGAGCATAAAAGTGAAGAAAACGGCAAATTCACAAATTTTCATGCTGGAACAGTACCTGAAAGCGTCAAGGATCTACACATGACGGCGTCAAGAGTTACAAAAGAGGTGGATGTGGAACTTATAACGTGATGGCCCAGAGAGTTTTTCAAGCTTATGACTTAACGGCGTCACCAAGACCGTCAGGGTCCAATTACTAGTGACGGCCCAGAGTAAATTCCTACATGACGGCGTCACAAATGGATCTAGGCAATACGATTTTATCATGGCGGCGAGTTGACGGTGTCACGAGCTAATACATGATGCCGTCAAGATGTAATATCTATATATAGTTTTCCAAATTTCATTCATTAGTGTGCAACTTTGAGGGAATAAACCCTAGGTCGAATTTTAACAGCTTTTCAAGGGTTTCAACCCCTTGATTCTTCCATGTTCAATTGAAGATATGTATTCATTCAAATCATTCAATATGTCTATGTGTTGTGTGATTATATCTTACGCTTGTCTTCTCTTTAACATGCTAGGCTAGATCTTTATTGTGTTTGCATAGATGTAGTGAAACCAAGATGTTAATTATGGGTTGATTGTTTGTTTATAATTGTTACAGATGATTGTATTCGATGTTAGGCTTAAGAAAACTGGCAGACTTCCATTGGTAACTTGCTTGAACGTCTTAAGAAACATGATCGGAGGTGTACTAAGATTTTTGGTTGTATTTAATGCGTAAGAGAATTCTAATGATCCTATGTTAGGAGCTTCTAACGGCTCATCATAGGAGTGAAGTAGGATCTTATAGAGTTAGGGAATATTGTACACGGCCCTGCGACTAGTATTAAGGAATATGACCCGTCATCCAAGCAATTGTAACGAGCTAATCAGCCAGTAAAAGATATCTAGGGAGTAATGAAATCTAAGTAAACACAACTTTTCTCATTATTGTTTCCACCACATTAGTACAATAGTTTTATTTTCATTTTTGTTATTTTATTTTGATTGCATCTTTTGATTAATTGGGTTAGTTGGCTAGCAACTAATTCTGCCCACTCCTTCAAAACCCGAGATTTTAATTGTTTTCCATAAAATATAAAAATACAAAAAGAATCATCCCTCACCTCTAGACATAGTTTAGTAGGCTTTCTAATCCTAGCGATACTATTCCTGAGTTGAACGATCAATCCCCCGGTACTTGTCACTATACTATACTACAACGATCAGGTACACTGCCTGGTGGGGGTTGTAAGCTTCTCGAGATCCCTTGATAGGTAAAACTTGTTGCGAGGGCGCAATTCCCGCGTATCAAGTTTTTGGCGCCGCAGCCCGGGGAATAGTTATTGTCTAGGTTAGGATTTCTTTTTATTAGGTCTACTTGCTAGATTCCTTTCTAGTAAGGTTTTATTTTTATTTTTAGGTTTTCTTTAGTCTATCTTATTTCTTCGTTTCGTTGTTCGTAACCATCACCATCCGCCATCATGGCAAATGAAGATCTCTCTAGCCTTAAAATCACTAGGAGTCATAGTTCCGTAAGAAATCTCGTTTTGCCATATGCAGAACCTGAAAAGGAAATGCATAAGCTAAAGCAATCTCTCTCGACACCCGAACCATCTAGCATAGCCATCAACTTTGATGAAGCCCTTTCTGAAGAAGATTCATATAATCACCTCACACCCTCTAGCCTCCAATGCAACAACGATATGAGCACCCCCGAAACTCCCACCCCTAAGCGCCTTAAGGACTACTCCTCCCCGAATCCTCATGGCTTCTCAAATGCCATTGTTTTCCCAAACGAACACACCAATGAGGTCTTGCGTACAAACGATGTTTAGCTTGTCCAAAGTGTATGCAAGTTTCGTGGACAAGATACAGATGACCCAATTCAACATATCAGGGATTTCTTGAAGATAGTGGACACCCTCCATACAGATGGGGCCACTAAAAACACGTCCCGATTACGATTCTTCCCTTTCACTCTTTATGAAAAAGCCAAAGAGTGGTATGATAGACTTCCCTCCGAATCTATTTTTACATGGGAGCAACTTATATCCAAGTTTTATGAGAAGTTCTTCCTAGCAGGAAAAACCTCAGCATTTAGGAATAGGATCCTCCGTTTCCAAAAGGGAAAGGACGAACCCATCCATAAATCATGGATTAGATTCAAGGATTTAATAAGACAAGTTCCCCATCATGGCATCGAACTTTGGCTTCTGGTCCAAATCTTCTACGACAATATCTCCCCAAACGACCAGAACGGAATCAATAATATAAGAAAAGGGAAAATAGCTAACTGAGCGCCGAGGAAGGGTGGAATAGGATTGAGGAATATGCTCAAGACCAGGACGATACTTGGGATGAACCCGTTTCGACTATGAGCACATCCGAAATCACACAAACACCCTCAGATCGGCTAAGGAAAATTCATGAAATGGTGGAATACCTTGCAGGGTCGCGAACAAATAGAAAACTTTCAAATCCTTACTTGATCTGCGACTACTGTGGGGGCCCGCATGAGGTAGAGGTATGCGGAGGAGAGACCACGACCGAACATGCGTGTTTGTCGGGACATGACATCTACGCTGACCCCTCCCTTTTACCCTTTTACCAAAACGATTATACCCTTTGGTGGAATCTGGTGAAAAGAAAAGAAGGAGAGGAAGGCTCTGAATACAAAATCATGAGCACTTTTGAGGATGACCTTGGGCACTTTACTCAGGAAAAAGGCTTACAATTGAAAGGGCTTGACGAGCTCATCGCTGAGCAACAGAATGACATGAAAAAATGGTTCAACAAGCTTAATGCCAGTCTTGATGGCCATAACAGGCCCCCAGTAAGCCAAAAAGATCCCCTGCTCGCGGTTACTACTCGAGCTGGAACAACAACCAAGGACCCTCCATATCCGAGCCAACATCCTGTCACCGTTGAGCCAAACGATCCCCGCGAGGAGGAAGGTAATGTGAGCAACGAGGCTCCTGAACAACCTCCTCTGGTGACCCCATCTCCACCTAACCAACCCGTGAGAATCCCATTTCCATCCCGCCTAAAAAACCAGAAGATTGAAAACGATAATAAGAGATTCTTGTCATATCTAAAAGATTCAGTGGTCACCATACCTCTCCTTGATGCTTGCTATCACATGCCCAAGTATAGCTCATACTTCAAAAGATTGCTTGCCAACCGAAAGAAACTCGAGGGTCTTGTGACTCTGGGAGAAGAATGTTCGGTGGTGACCCAACGAGGGCTGCCAAAAAAGGTAGACGACCCAGGCAGTTTCACCTTGCCCTATTCAATAGGATCTCTTTCAATAAAGAATGCTCTTGCCAATTTAGGGGCAAGCATCAACCACATGCCCTACTCCATGTTCCTCAAACTAGGATATTCTGGACTAAAACCTACCCGTATGAACATCCAGCTAGCCGATAGATCGGTCAAATATCCCTTGGGGATATGCGACAATGTGCTAGTCAAAGTAGGGAAGTTCAAATTTCCAGTTGACTTCGTGATCTTGGAGATGGTGGAGGATGACCTGGTGCCCATCATCTTAGGGAGACTCTTTCTTGCCACTGCTCGTGCAGTCATTGATGTTCACGACGGCAAGTTAACCTTACGAGTAGGGACCGATAGCTTGACCTTCGATATTAAAGACACTATGAATCTATCTCTTGAAGCAGCTAACCGGCTCTATTTCATCGGAGAGGTCGATGAACTAGCTGATGTCATTGACAACTGTGTTGATGAACAAATTGAAGAAGGCTAGTTAAGGGATGAGTGTTTCCTCCCTATAATGGAGGAGGAGAAGACGGAGGGCGCTAGCGTAGTCTCCTTCTATCCCAGACAAGAGACCACTGAACAGCTCGAACTCCGTAAACCCGAAAACAAGCTAAAACCCTCCATTATCGAACCACCTAAGCTAGAACTTAAAGAACTCCCAAACCACCTGGAGTATGCCTTCTTTCAGGGAGATGATCAACTGCCAGTAATCATAAACTCTTCCCTTGAACATGAGCAAAAGGATAGGCTCTTAGGAGTCCTAAAGAAATATAAGGGAGTCCTTGCATGGAGTGTAGCCGACATTAAGGGGATTGACTCAACCTTTTGCACGCATAAGATTCTTATGGAAGAAGACTATAAACCAGCCGTGCAACCCCAGAAGTGGGTGAATCCCAACATTAAGGAGGTGGTGAAAAAAGAAGTTATCAAACTTTTGGATGCAGGGTTGATATACCCGATTTCGGATAGCCCGTGGGTTAGTCCTATACAGGTTGTACCAAAGAAAGGAGGAATGACTGTGGTGAAAAATGACAACGGTGAGATGGTACCCCAGAGAACGGTTACTGGTTGGCGGGTATGCATCGATTATAGAAAGCTCAATGATGCCACCAGACAGGATCACTTTCCCCTCCCATTCATTGACCAAATGTTGGAAAGATTATCCGGGCACGAGTACTACTGTTTCTTGGATGGATTCTCAGGATACTTCCAAATCCCCATAGCCCCTGAGGACTGATTCGCCTTAAACTAGTTATCTTTTATTTCTCAACCACTTATGAATGGTCAATAGTAAATTCAAACTAATCAAGACAAATGCTTCCGTGAAATACAGTGTTTTCCCGGGTCGTAATGTCCCAACGAGGTTGTGATGGTATTAAAAACGAATCTGTGATCAGTGAATGTGAACAGGAAAGGTATAAGTGTGTGTGTGTGATTTAAACTAAGGTTTTATAACTTAAGATGACTTAAATAAACTATTATAATGATTACGTGAAAGCTAGATATCTAAAACGTATAAACGTACACCAATTTAAAATCAGACGCGACTGCGTACTGAGAAAAAGGTGAGTTTTTAAGAAAAATAAACTACAAGGGTTAAAATTGAAAATTCTATAAACTTAAACTTAAAAATAAAATTAAATTAAAAAGAAAACTATTTTTTTTAGATTATTATATTATTTATTATTAATTATTTAATAAAAACTATTTAACTATTTAATTAAAACTAACTTAAATAAAAACTAATAATAATAAACACTACAAATTAAACTAAAAACTTATAAAAATAATTTCTAAACTTAAATTAGAACTTGAAGAAAGTATAAAAAATAAAAATAAATATTTTTGTCTTTTTATGAATTTCTTATTAATTAAAAACTATTTATATTAATTATATCAATTAAACTATTTTAAATTACAAATAATACTAAACTAACTTAGAAAATTATGAAAAAAATTTATAAAACTATTTTATAACTTATAAAAGCTAGGAAAAATATAAAAATTAGGTGTTGCTATATAAAAATTAATTATGCTATTTATAACTTATTTATTGATTAATTATTAATAAAACTATTATTAATTATAATAAATACCAAATGACAATATAAAAATCTAATAAAATTACTAAAAATACTCTAATATAAGATAAAATTAATAAAAATATAAAAATACAGATTACTTAATTAAAATCTAAAAATTAAAATTAAAATTAAATTGAATTAAATAGAAACTATCACTTATTTTTATGTTTGTTTTTCTTGATTTTTCTTTTACCAACCTATATTATACATAAAAATAGACAACTTTTGTGAAAACAAATATTTTATAGCTTAAAAATAAGCACTGTGGAAGCTTATTGCTACCACAGTTGACTTTTGTTGACTTGAAAGGGAAATAAGCTCAAATGAGCTTGTGTGGGACCCACTATGGCTAAATCTGGTTCTAATAAGTACTTTGGGCTTGTCAAAACTCAAATTGGTCAAATAAGCTCAGTAGATAAGCTAATAAGCCATATTAAGCTAATCCAAAACTTAGTTCAACTCAGAATGGGGACAGATTTGATGGCTTATTCTATGTGGGGTCCACAGGTTTTGAAGTCAAACAAAAGGTCAACAATTGATCCCTGGTAGGAGGGGGTTGGAAGGAACCAAAATGGTGGCTTGGGAACCACTGTAGTGACCACAAAACCACCACCAAGGATGGTGTTTGGGACTGCTATCTGCTGCACAGGGCAGCTTGTTGCCCTGCAGTTGTGTTTGGGGGTGAGTGGGGCCCAGGGATAAAATCACAAAAATATGAAAACTATGGGAAATCAAAGATGAGCTAGTAGACTATTAATACAACAAGTTTCAAGTCCTAGAACCAAATCCTAAATTCTAAACAATTCTTTGAAGTTTTGTAAAAATCTGAGAAGTGCAAGATTGACTTTTTGATGAAACTTGTTATGTTGACTTATGTGACTTTCTACTGCTTCTAATAAGCTTAATATGTAATATTATGCTATAATGAAACTAAAATATGATAATATAACAAGTTATGAGCTAAGATTAGTGATCATGGATTCCAAAAACTTAACAGAAAACTAATTAAGGTGGATTAAAAGCAATTTTGACTTTTTATTGTATAAGGCCTGAGTTTTAAGACCACTATAACCTAATATGACCTAAAGTAATATGCTTAGACTATCCTAGACAACTAAAACTACCCAATACACTCAGTAACAAACTGAGCCAAACACCTCTTATACTTGACTGTTTTTGCTTTTTCAAAGAATTCCACAAATTTAAACCATAAAATTAGTTTCCAAGGTTATATTATGATGTAATAAACTGTGATTAGCACCTAAACACTAGTAATACTAACAAAGACTCACAAATCAAGTTTAAGCTATAAAGGCAGTGAATTATGAAAAATGAACAACCATGCAATCTGATGAACAAACACAGCTATATAAGCAATATAATATCCTAAATATACTAATTAAAACTGAAAATACAAGGATGAGCAGATAAAACAGATTCCACAGTGGAATGACCAAAATCAAAGAATATGCTTACAATTGATCATGACTGAGACTAGGGTACCAAGGAACTCAATACATAACCTATAGCCTCCCAAGAGGTAACTAATACCACAGCAATCAATATCACACCTTGCTCAGCCCTTCTTCCTCTCTTCCCTCTATTTTTTTATTTTTCTTTATTTAATTTATTATTTTTGGTAATTTTGCTTTTCTATTCTAAACTAACTAAGTAAAGTATTCTTAAGCTTATTTGAGCCTTGTCAGAGCTTATATCAGCTTGTGAATTCAATAACAACAACTAACAACAACAAGTGAGCTTTTTGTGATTCTTGCAATAAGTAAAAATTGCATAGACTGAGATAACACTTGAAACTTGAAATTAACTTTAACTAATGATTGAAATACACAACATTAACTGAGTACAAGCTTGTTTAATTTAAAATACAACTTAATTATTAAATTATACTACCCACGACTACCATTAACCTAAGTTACACTAATACATCTTCATCCATGCTTCTTTTCCCTTTTGTAGACCTTTTCTGAGTTTGTGGGACCCACTGGGGTATTTCCCACCATTCCCCAGCCGTTGATATGGTCAATCTCATCCACACCGTTTAAATTATTTCTTGGCGCCAAAGGGTCAAGGGTGTCAGATTATGCGTGGAGAGGTTTTCAAGGTATTTAAGGGTTGTTGGAGTGTTGTGGAGGTGGAGGGATAAGGTTGGACAGCTGGGGTGATGAGGTGGAGGTGGAATACCAGGTGGTATGGTTTGCAGTGGTGGTGAGGTGGTTTAGGAGGGAAAAGGGATGACTGGGTGGTGTTTGACCGGATGGTTGACCGGGTTTATATTAAAGGGTGACTTGGGCTGGTGGTATATGGGCCTAGGAATGGGTTAGGATATTGGGTGGGCTGGTATGGTTTTGGGGTATAATAATTATAAGGGTCCGGTTGTATTTGTAGTTTGTAAACCCAAGGGACCAAAAGTGTAAATTGCAGAAACTTGAGGGTTTGTTGTGGCATTTTCCAATTTTATTTTATGAGGATCATATTTGCCAATAATGAATAACCCAAGGACTATAATTACATATTTTTCCATTTTTAAATATTAAAGGACTATTTATGTAATTTTTGGATTTTTGAGGGACTAAATATGTAATTTCCCAAAATATTATCAAAAGGTCCAGTTTTGTAAAAGTTGAATAGTATAGGGACCTTAAATGATAATTTTTCATTTATTGCAATTAAAAACACCCCGGGGACCATTTCTGCCAAACTTTTAAACTTCAGGGACCGAACATGTAATTTTATGAAACTTTGCACCAAAGGACTAAATATGTAACTTTATGATTAAAAAGGACCTTTGGTGACTTTTTCATGTTTTTAGAATAACCAGGGACTAGGTTTGCCAATTTATGAAACTTGAGGGACTGAAACTGCCAATTATGCAAACTTTGTACGTTTTTCATCTGTTTTTGCATATTTTGCATTTGAAACATATAAAACACACCTTTAAGATATTTTAAGTATTTTGATACATATTTGAGTGTTTTTGTATGTTTTGGCAGTTCAGATTAGTATAAAATGATGAGTATTTAGACACTCATCAAGGACCAAGAAAAAACCACATTTACTTGCCCTTATGGAACATTCGCCTATAAGAGGATGCCTTTTGGGTTGTGTAACGCTCCCGCCACTTTTCAGCGATGCATGACCGCAATCTTTCACGAGTTAATGGAAGACAGCATGGAAGTTTTCATGGATGATTTCTCAGTCTTCAGGGACTCTTTCGACCGCTGTCTCGCTAACCTCGAAAAAATGCTCAAACGTTGCGAGGAAACCAACTTGGTCCTAAATTGGGAGAAATGCCATTTTATGGTAAAAGAAGGGATTGTGCTTGGGCATAAGGTCTTAGGAAATGGGATTGAGGTGGATCATGCAAAGGTTGAAGCTATATCTAAACTACCTTATCCCATGACTGTTAAAGCAATACATAGCTTTTTGGGCCATGTCGTGTTCTACAGGAGGATCATTAAGCACTTCTCTAAAATAGCTTGGCTAATGACTCAATTGCTTGTAAAGGATGCCCCTTTCAATTTTTCTCAAGAATGCAAGGATGCATTCAATCTCCTAAAAAAGGAACTCACGCAAGCCCCAATCATGGTTACACCCAACTGGGAGTTACCTTTCGAGATCATGTGTGATGCTAACGACTATGCTGTTGGGGCAGTATTAGGCCAAAGGTGTAACAAACAATTCCAACCAATATATTACGCTAGCAAAACTATGAATCCCCGCTCAAGAGAATTATTCTACCACCGAAAAAGAACTATTAGCCGGGGTGTTCGCTTTCGACAAATTCCGCCAATATCTTGTCCTTTCAAAGACGGTCGTTTTTACTGATCATTCGGCTCTCCGATACCTTTTTGCAAAGCAAGACGCTAAACCACGACTAATTCGGTGGATCTTGTTGTTACAAGAATTTGATGTTGAAATCCGTAATAAAAGGGGAGCAGAGAATTTGGCTGCTGGTCACCTCTCTCGTCTCGAAAATCCACTCCTTAGTGAGCTTGACAAAAGTGAGATTCGGGATTCATTCCCTGACGAACAGCTCATGTCAATAACAGATTCTGAACCACGGTACGCTGATTATGCTAATTATCTTGCAAGCAGGCTCATTCCGGAACATATGACTAGACACGAAAAGAAAAGGTTATTTGCCCAACTAAAATACTACTTCTGGGACGAACCCTTCTTATTCCGAAGATGTCCTGATCAAATAATCAGGCACCGTGTTTCGGGAAAAGAGGCGCTGAAGATTATGAAAGAATGTCATTCGGGCCCTTCTGGGCCATCATGGGATAAACACCACCGCACGAAAGATTTTCGATGCAGGATTCTATTGGCCCATAATATTTCGTGATGTAAAGGAGATGATACAAGCATGCGATGCATGTCAACGAGCCGGGAATATATCAAGTAGAGATGAAGCGCCTCAGAATTTTATACAAGTTTGTGAGGTTTTCGATGTTTGGGGAATTGATTTCATGGGACCCTTTCCATCTTCAAGGGGAACGAATACATTTTAGTGGCCATTGATTATGTTTCAAAATGGGTAGAAGCACAAGCCCTTAGGACCAACGATGCTAGGGTAGTTATTCATTTTCTGAAAAAGCTGTTTGCTAGGTTCCGCATTCCTAAAGCTCTCATTAGTGATAGGGGGACCCACTTTTGCAATGCGCAAATGGAAAAGGTAATGAAAAGGTATGGAGTTTCCCACCGGTTCTCCACCGCTTATCACCCACAAACCAACGGTCAATTCGAAAACACCAACAGGGCGATTAAGAGAATATTGGAAAAGACGGTTAATTAAAACAGAAAGGATTGGTCATTTAAACTCGATGAGGCCTTATGGGCATTTCGAACGGCCTACAAGACACCTATTGGAACGACCCCGTTCCGCATGGTTTATGGCAAGGCGTCTCACCTTCCGGTGGAACTTGAACACAAGGCTTATTGGGCACTTAAGGCATGTAATTTGGATTATACGGTTGCTGGAACGAATAGGTTCTTGCAACTCCATGAGCTTGATGAGTTAAGACTAGAAGCGTATGAATCCTCTGTTACGTATAAAGAAAGGGCAAAAAGATGGCATGACCAGCGAATTAAGAAACCTAAGGAGTTCTCAGAAGGAGACAAAGTTCTATTGTATAATTCTCGGTTAAGGTTATTTCCCGGGAAACTTAAGTCTAGATGGTATGGGCCTTTGCTGGAACGAATGTGTTAATGGACGATGAAAATAGAGAGTTCACTGTCAACATACAACGCGTAAAACATTATCAAGAAAGCAGTAATGAGATGATTAGTGAGGAGGATGTAACATTTGTAGACGAGGTCACGTAATTGCCCATGACCTTGAGTCTAGCTACAAGACTCGTAAATAAAGAAAAGCGCTTCTTGGGAGACAACCCATGTTTTGTGTGTTTTTATTTGTTTGATGTTATTTGCTTCCGTATGCATGTTTTATTTTTATTGTTGGTAGATCATGTTTCAAATTAAATTGTAAAAATGCTTTATTTTATTGTTTACCTTCGTCTTAAGTTCATATAAAGGTATTTTGCAAGAGCTAAGTGTAAGGGGAAACCCCAAAATTTGTTTATAAGAACGAAAATTATCATGATTCGTCACAATATTAAATGAACATGTATATTAGTATTTGTTAGAGTCAAATGCTTGTATCGAGTCATAATGATGTTTTGCATGATTTTCCAGGAAGTAGAACATAAATTTTTCCAGAAATTTTCCGGAAACTTAACATAAAGATTTCTGCAGGTCACTTCTGATGGCGTCAGGATTTAATACCTGACGGCGTCACGTGTAAAATTCTAGAAATTTTGCGAGTTTTATTTTTCTAACAGAGTCTTAAAAATTTTTGTTGATTCTTTAGTTTTATAAACTCCGGGAAATCTGCAAACATTCATTCCACAAGCATTATATCTTACATCGCTTTCTAGGATTTGTTAGTATATATAGATTGCCACCGATTTTACGCGAGGTTGCCTTGATTGTTTTCTCAGGTTTAACAGGTTATATACGACAAGAAGATGATTTATATCTCTAGAAGGGAAGCTTTGAACGTTCATTTTCTTGGCGGAAGATCTAACCTTGTTGACACACTATCCACACCGAACGAATTAGGGGAGTATTTGTTTTCATTCTTTTACCTATTTTACTTTTACATTCTTTAATTGAACATTGGGGACAATGTGCATCCTAAGTGTAAGGGGAGGGTAAATGATTATACCTTAGAGGATACTATTGCACTTGAGTTTGTTTGTTTGATGGTAGGTGTGTCATAAAACTAAGAGAAATACTTGTTAGTGTAATTTTAGCGCCAAATTTAAAATTTTTTACAACATTTAGGAGTGAAACTTTAGCCTTAACAAGCGTCTCATGGATAGGAGTCGTATGACTAGCACAAAACCGTACCATTCAGAAAAAATTTCCACCCAAATATGTGAGGTTCACCTTTAGATTTGATAGGAAAAGCATTCATTATTAGTGCTTATAAGTGTACCGGTAGCATTTAGATTCCAGAACTTGCGTTAGTGATGCATCCCGAGACCGCTGGTGAGACTACATTCGTGTAGTAGGATTTACTACATGATAAGAGGCATTAGGATCACCCTTGTGTTAAACCCGTACCATAATTACTTGACCAATTAAGTCATATTACTTGACTAGTAAAGTCAATTAATTTTTCCCACACCTTAGCGTTGTACTCATTTTTAGTACACGAAACCCCTAGTACACCCCTATGAGCCTATCTTTTCGTTTCTAACTTTAAGCATCTTACTTAAAGGAAGAATTTGTACAACCCACCCAAATGTGCAACCAAATCGCCTTAGCCTTCCGTGTATGCACTCATCTTTAGTGCATTATTGTTATGTGTTTAAACCCTTAGTTAATTGTCTAATTGATTACATGGTTGCTAAGTCGAGTTATATCTTATACATATTGTTTTGGGATGATTGGGACTCATGGGTAAAGTACTTATGTTTTGGAGTAATGGGGAAGAACATCATATATTACCCTCATATGTGCGTTAATCTTAAAAAGTACTACAAGTGTTTTGTTTATCTTGATTCGAGTCATTAGATTAGCTTATTGTAAAGTATGTAAAAATTCAAGTGTAAGGGGAATATACATTCCCTATGATGTATTATTTTGGATGGTAGGGTAAGAGTGTATGCAAAAAAATAAAAATAAATAAATAAATAAATTAAAAAAAAAAAAAAAAAAAAAAAAAAAAAAAAAAAAACGGACTACCATCCCGTTTTATTCTATGTTTATTTTATGTTTTTGTTATTTTTTATTTATTAGCTTAAGTCGAGTTGAGTCTTTGCTTAGAAACATCATATTATACATGTAATTAACCAAGATGATTAACTCGCCACTAGTAAATATTGCTTTTATCCAACAAAACCGTGTATTCCATATCCCTACACCTAACGTTATAACCCTTTAAAAGACCTCTTTGATAGTTTATCCTAGGTGTTTACGCCAAGTGGTGGAGGTTTGATCCTTTCTCAAGCCTATGGTAATCTATTTGCTATGACAGGTAGTGGGAGATGTTTTCCATTTTCATATTGTGATATATACTTTATTACACCCGAGAGATGTGAGTATCTAAACACTATTTGTGAGGTGCTAGTGTATGACCTCCGTGCTTGCTTTTGGTTTTTAGTGGAACAATTATTTGTTGTAATTACTTTTATATTAGTGTTAAATGACCCCTAACTTGTATTTTGATTAGAATAAAAGTGCATTTGCTTGAGGACAAGCAAATCTCAAGTGTAAGGGTATTTGATGAGGCGAAAAGTGTACCGCTTTTAAGGGGTCATCTAAGCCCGAATTCGATATTATTTGATCAAATATTGCCCTAAATCATTCATTTTGTCATTTTAAGTACTTTTGGAGAGAAATCTGGAAAAGGAAGCATTTGGACGTTTTTGGAGCATAAAAGTGAAGAAAACGGCAAAGTCTCAAATTTCTTTGCTGGAACAGTATTTGACGACGTCAAGGATCTACACATGTCGGCGTCAAGAGTTACAAAAGAGGTGGATGTGGAACTTATAACGTGACGGCACAGAGAGTTTTTCAAGCTTATGACTTGACGGCGTCACTAAGACCGTCAGGGTCCAATTACTAGTGACGGCCCAGAGTAAATTCCTACATGATGGCGTCACAAATGGATCTAGGCAATACGATTTTATCATGGCGGCGAGTTGACGGCGTCACGAGCTAATACATGACACCGTCAAGATGTAATATCTATATATAGTTTTCCAAATTTCATTCATTAGTGTGCAACTTTGAGGGAATAAACCCTAGGTCGAATTTTAACAGCTTTTTAAGGGTTTCAACCCCTTGATTCTTCCATGTTCAATTGAAGATAAGTATTCATTCAAATCATTCAATATGTCTATGTGTTGTGCGATTATATCTTATGCTTGTCTTCTCTTTAACATGCTAGGCTAGATCTTTATTGTGTTTGCTTAGATGTAGTGAAACCTAGATGTTAATTATGGGTTGATTGTTTGTTTATAATTGTCAAGGATGATTGTATTCGATGTTATGCTTAAGAAAATTGGCAGACTTCCATTGGTAACTTGCTTGAACGTCTTAAGAAACATGATCGGAGGTGTACTACGATTTTTGGTTGTATTTAATGCGTAAGAGAATTCTAATGATCCCATGTTAGGAGCTTCTAACGGCTTGACATAGGAGTGAAGTAGGATCTTATAAAGTTAGGGAATATTGTACACGCCCCTACGACTAGTATTAAGGAATATGACCCGTCATCCATGCAATTGTAACGAGCTAATCATCCTGTAAAAGATATCTAGGGAGTAAAGAAATCTAAGTAAACACAACTTTTCTCATTATTGTTTCCACCACATTAGTATAATAGTTTTATTTTCATTTTTGTTATTTTATTTTGATTGCATCTTTAGATTAATTGGGTTAGTTGGCTAGCAACTAATTTCGCCCACTCCTTCAAAACCCGAGATTTTAATTGCTTTCCATAAAATATAAAAATACAAAAAGAATCATCCCTCACCTCTATACCTAGTTTAGTAGGCTTTCTAATCCTACCGACACTATTCTTGAGTTGAATGATCAATCCCCCGGTACTTGTCTAGTGGGGGTTGTAAGCTTCTCGAGATCCCTTGAGAGGTAAAACCTGTTGCGAGGGCGCAATTCCCACGTATCAATGACCCATCTGACCACAAGTATAGCACTTGACCTTTCTTCAGTCAAATCTAGCTGGATCTCTTCCCTTGAAACCAAACTTTCTCCCAGACTTATTCTCAAACCTCTTGAAGTTCAGTGAAATCATTGCCAACTGCCACTTCAAGTTCATCTCTTCCAAATCCAGTGGATCCAACTGTAACAATTCACATTTTCAGGATAATTACTATTCCCGGAAATTTCACTATTCACTTTTACTATTCATTTTTCCCGAAATTCTCCCGAAAGTTGATTTTTATTTCATAATCTCAAGTGATAAATCATTTCCATGGCAAAATAAATGTTTGACATTCGTCAGATCATTTTTGTGAAAGTTATTAAGGAATTACACGTTTTAGGGTAAAACGTCATTCAGAAATTCTACGCACAACGAAATTTGACTCTGTCAGGTGACCCCACATCAGAAAAATGTTTGACACACTCATGATTTATTTGAGAATAAATCATGACTGAGAAAAATATGACCAGAATAAACCTCGGCCGTGAAAAACTGGAATTTTCAGTTTTACGCGTTTTTACTCAGCCGTAACCCTAGCCTATACCTGCACCGCGTTTCTAAGACGATTTGAGTTTTCAACTTATTAGAATAAGTCAACATATTTTTCCCTCCTCCATTGACCAAAAATCATCCCTTGATGTTATAAGTCATTTCGTGATTTTTAGGCTTACGGTTTGATGTCTAAAAGACATTTAATACCAACCGACACTAGACTGAGCCCAGTCTAGACATTATAAATCATTTATATCATATTAGAAAAGTAACATTTTACTTTTCTCAATTTTACGCAATATTCGTACATTTTACGTATTACGCGTTTTAGACCCGTGTTTCCAGTTTTAGCAGGGTTTTACCACCCAAATGGAACCTACCACCCATTTTATATTTTATTATGGGACATATGGACATGTCTAACAATACTTTAAAGTTTCATAATTTTACGACACCCGGTTTTACGTTTTGAGGCCTAATCATTTACGGTTGGCATTTCCCGGAGTCAAAAACTAGCAAATATCTAGATATTATCATCCAAGGCACACCTCACCCCCCCTTATCCATGTTGAACCGACTTAGGGGGGGGGGGATTCACCCTTGAGGTGGCTTGATCTTGTATCACTTGGCCTTGGATGGTTACATGTGTATTTTGGCTAAAATATCTCATGTAAAGTAACCTCCTCATGGACCTATAAATACTCCCTCCCCTCCCCTTGTTGCCGTGAACATCCAACACCAAAACACCCCATCCCTAGCTTTATTTCCTTCTAATTTCTAGCAAGGTTCAAGTGCTTCTTCAAGTAGAAACCCTAGTTTGATCATAAGTTACCAAAACACTTCCAAACCCTAATATACTTGGTGATTTCTCTTGAGTTTAAATCCACTCAATTCACCTCAACTTTCATTACATCTCTTTCAAGAATACCAAGGGTAGAAAGATTGCATGAAGTGAAAAAGGGTTGAAGCAAGTCTATCAAAGTCCATTTCCTTACTTGTTACTTCCTTTCTTTATTAGAAAGCCAAAAGTTGTAAGCCTAAACCTAACATGCTTCTTGTTTATTAATCATGTTCATATCATTTACATGTTATTCTTGATATATTATGTCTTGTATTATTGTCCATGATGTATAAAAATGAGTAAAAGATGTTGTTATAATGGATTGTTAAAACAAGTTACTAAAACAAGTAAACTAGTGACTTTCTTGGTAAGACCTGATCAAAATGGTAGAAACATGATATTGGATTGTTACATATTGTAGTAGAGGACCTAACAAGGAAACCGTAGCAATTTGAACCACCTAAAAAGAGTATACGAGTCAAAAGTTATGGCGATTTGAAGTTACCAAAGATTTCCGGCAAAACTGCCTAAAAAGCTTCTGTGACAGAACCTAAAACACGCAAAAAGAGGCCTCTCTGGTCCGATTCATGAAAAAGTTAAAACACTAAAGTTGTCCGGAATCACGTTTTCGTTCAGGAACAAAGAGGCTCGAGCCTTGAAAACGCTTTCTGAGTGAGATATTTCTCAGTTTCTTAACAGCTATTTACATATATACAAGTCACTATATTATGGTTATACTTTAAAAGGAACAAGAGGTCTTATGACCTATAATCAAGACCACAACCATGGCTAGAGCCAAGGTTGTATCTCATGACCTTGGAACAAGGACCAAAGGTCATGGCTAGGCCATGACGAAATGACCATACCAACTTACATAGGCGTAAACATGAAACAATGAATTAGGCGATAACTTGAATAAGCAATTTGGATCTACTTCACTTAAAAAGGAACCATGAGATTTTACCAAGAGAAAATGGTCATACAAGACTTATGAAACTACCCCTAATAACAATCTTCATGTACTAATAAACTTTCCTAAGTTTATTCAATTATCGGACATGTAACTTTTCGGATCGAAACTTATATCTATATATTTTATCAACTACTACAATAGTAGGGAGCCTCATGTGAGGAGTTCATTATGCAAGCCGTCGAGATGAGTTGTGGATTTACGAGTTAAAGTGTCCTGGCTCCTCGAACGCTTACTAACATGACTTCTGAATTATGTCGGCCCGAACGGTAGTAAACGATATACCAAAACATACATGTTTCATGAATCTTTCTTTCAAAGACTTATACTATACATCATACCACATCATGGACTAAATGCAAGATATATATATAGGCACTACTTCATATTCTTTACTCCGATCCTAAGTCGCAACATTCTATTATAGGTTGCTCGTAGAAACTTTCGCGATTCGACCATCACATTCACTACTCACTACATAACTTAAGGTGAGTTCGTAGCCCCGCTTTCTATTGTTTAACTATTTTACAAACCCATGGGGGGAATACATGCTATTATTTTTCTACTCGAACACGATGCTTTCTAATGTATGCTTCCCGACTATGTTTTATTGTCACTAAGTAACGATTGCCATGTTCGAAGTCCCTATATCATGAACCATTAGTCACTACCTTTAGTGAGCGCGAATATTGTGAATAGATCTATTGGGATTGACGGATCCCATTTGTGTTGAACAACGATGAGTTCACACAAATGCACTATATTTGAGATTTAGCGGTATAATGGCAAAAGTACCTTGATAGGGCTTCTATAATGCCAATTTTGTTGGTTCGATGTTAATGTTTTGGTTGCATGAGCTTAGTGAAATAAATAACGATTTTGTTTTCTAAACATTGGTGTGAGTCTATAGCTCACACTACGACATATTGTGTTCAAACGATTTAACTAAACTCTACGAATTCCACTCAACCTTTGTGTTGACCTCTCAAGCATGTATTTCAGGTTCATGACGATCAAGGATGGCACGGAAGGACATGGATGTTCAAGAGGGCTATAAATTCTATTATCATTCAAAAACTCTTTTAATGTAATTTGTAAACATGGAACCATCTGGGACCTCATTTTGTAATCTCTGATATTTATACAATTTGAATGATAAATCTTTTAAAACGACTCAATTGGAGTTCGTTTTCTATTATTGTGACTATTGTGCCGTCAAGTAACACCCAGTTCGAATTCCGCTGCAACCATGAATTGGGGGTGTTACAGATTGGTACCAGAGCCATGGTTATAGAGAAACGGGTCTAATTGAGACCTAAACTATAACTACAATTACAAGCAAAAACATTTTTATAGCCTTCCGCTCTTCGTGCCTTCCATCCTCCAGACGATTATGGACTTATTATGCATGTTATGCTACATAAACATATTAGTATATTGCTATATATATGCTTGCCATATTTTGAGCACTCCCCATAAACGATAGAATTATTTTAACATTGTAATTCTTCTTATAGAAATCATGTGCCTACCCACTTCTCCCGATTATGTGCCCACTCTACCTAATAACTTCCAAGTCTTACCACCCTCACCCGAGTTCGGATTTGACTTCGTAAATGCCTTCGCTTCTGATGACGAAGAAGAACCTTTCGAAGATTCAACCGACGAAGAAGAGGAGGAACCAATGCCAAATATTTTTGCATCGAATACTTCTAATTATTTTGAACAAAATTGGGTTGAGGCAGACTCCGAGGAGGTTAACGAATACGAATATGTACTAGAGCCATTACCACCACCACTATCACTTCCCTTTGATATCCCTACATGTGATGAATTGGATCACTCACTATGGATTGTACCTCGACCACCATTGATCCAACAAGAAAGTCAACATGAAAACTACAGCTTCTCAAACTTCATCGACTCATACCTCTATGACACACTAAACCAAGAAGTTGCCGATCAATCAGAGCTGCTCGGACCTTCTAACCCACAATAGACTAGTGTGATGATACTAGTTAACTTTTGTACTACTAAACTGATTAGACTCAGTTAGTAAATGTTACGAAATCTATGTAATAACTAGCGATAGTAAAAACGTTGTAATTACTAAACTGAAAGTATCAGTTAGTAAATTTTGAAGAAGCTTGTAATAGGTTTCAATTTTGTAAATCAACCAACGTTGTACGAATAAAACTCTTGTTTTATACTATCATATGTTATGCCTTTAAATCTTCAACATAATTATTCTATCATTTCCTATAAAAAATCATGCTTATTTCACAACTCTCTACTTACGACGTATCTTTTGAACAATAGAATCATGGCGCCAAAGAAAAACACACCACCAACAATGACGCAAGCTGCCATCCGCAAACTGGTAAAGGACAGTGTCAATGCAGCACTTATCACGGAACGAGCAGCCGTAGCTGCAGCAGCTGCCGAAGCCACCACAGCTGCTGATGCTGCAGCAGCCGCTGATGCTGCAGCAGCTGCTGATGTTGCAGCAGCCGCAGAAGCCGCCACTGCTGCGGAAGCTGCTATAGCTGCAGAAGCGGCCAGAATTGCCACAGCCACACTTAACACTGGAGGACCAAACCCAACTAGTCCTCTAGTGATAAATGTTGCTACAGTACCAAAGGGTTGCTCTTTCATTTCCTACTTGAAATGTGAACCCATCAAATTCAAGGGTACTGAAGGAGCTGTAGGTTTAACCCGCTGGTTTGAAAAAGCGGAGTCGGTATTCTTGGTCAGTAAATGTACTGAGGATGATAAAGTTCAATATGCCACCGGTCCACTATTGGATGAGGCATTATCAGGGAGGAATTTAGTATATCAACCAATGGGTGTCGAAAATGATTATAAGCTTACTGGGGATAATATGGAGAAAGAATATTGCCCTCATAGTAAAATGCGGAAATTAGAAGTAGAATTCATGAACCATGTTATTAAAGGAACCGACATCCTGACTTACAACCGTCGATTTCAAGAATTGAGGATACTATGTCCAACAATGGTTTCAACAAAAGAAAAATTGTTGGAACGGTATATCTGGGGACTCCCACCAAGCATACAAGGGAACATGATTACGTTTGGTCCCAAAACACTTGATGAAGCTATGTGGATGTCCCGCAGCCTCATGGATCAAGTGGTGGGTACGGCAGAAACCCGAAAACAAAACAACACCAACAACTCCAACTACCGTAACAACAATAACAATAGGAACAACAACAACAAGCGACCATGGGATGGTAACTGTGGAAGTAACAACAACAACAACCAAACCCGAAACAACAACCATCACAATCAGCAAAACAAAAGACAAGGAGCCGCGACGGCTTATGTTGCAGCACCAGCCGGAGGTAAATACGTTGGTACTCTACCACAGTGTACCAAGTGCAACTACCATCATGCAGGTCCCTGCCCGGCCAAGTGCAACAAGTGTCAAAAGCCCGAACATCTTGCCAAAGATTGTAGAGGCAAGGGTGTAGCTACTGGGGCTAACACTCAGCCGATAGTTATATGCTTCGGGTGTGGAGAAAGTGGACATTACAAGAACCGATGTCCCCAAAACCAAGGTCAACAAGTTGAAGACAACCAAGGATGAGCATATATGATAAGAGGAGAAGGAGCTTATCAGAATCTCAACAACACTGCAGAACAATGAAGTTTAGAACTTAGCAGTCATATTTATTTATGCACTCTGTTGTACTACGTGTATGTCATCCCTAGTAATGGGAGTTTTATGACTTAAGAATATTTATTGTTCAATAAACAACTCTTTGTGATAATTCTCATCTATTGTACTTTCTATCTCCAAACCAATTTGATTGTTTAGCAGACTATTACCATTCTATGAGACTTACTCAGTTATCTTATAAACCATTCAACAAAATTTTACTTCAAGCTAATTTGTTATCACTTTATTGTTTCACATCATTTTACTACAAGATATTCTACCACCATCCTAGAAAAATAACTTCGTTGATACCACCCTATAAATCAATATCATGCCTTCATTTCCAACTTTCATCACAAACCACTAAATCTCAACATACCAAAATGAAGAACACAAACCTTCTTAACCTTCTCACCATCATCATCTTCACAACCCTTAATCCCACAAGCTCACTTTCTGATCTTGATGCACTTTTAAAGCTCAAATCATCCTTAGTTACACCACAAGCAACCTCATCAGCCTTACAAGATTGAATACCATACGTGACTAAACCGAACATCACATTATCGGTCCTAAATTATACATAGCCTGATCACCTATGTCTAATTCAGGAGGGATCATGTTATGCTGGGAGCAGTCACCCGTATGTTTTCTTAGAAATAAACTTCTCATAAGTAACCTCATCCTACGCCATACACTGAAACGACAAATCAAACTACATCACTCTAATCCTCATAAGTAACCACACCTCTTCATCGACACCACTCCAATGTATAACACACATAGAACTTCGGGACGAAGTTCCCCGTAAGGGGTAGAGACTGTAACAATTCACATTTTCAGGATAATTACTATTCCCGGAAATTTCACTATTCACTTTTACTATTCATTTTTCCCGAAATTCTCCCGAAAGTTGATTTTTATTTCATAATCTCAAGTGATAAATCATTTCCATGGCAAAATAAATGTTTGACATTCGTCAGATCATTTTCGTGAAAGTTATTAAGGAATTACACGTTTTAGGGTAAAACGTCATTCAGAAATTCTACGCACAACAAAATTTGACTCCGTCAGGTGACCCCACATCAGAAAAATGTTTGACACACTCATGATTTATTTGAGAATAAATCATGACTGAGAAAAATATGACCAGAATAAACCTCGGCCGTGAAAAACTGGAATTTTCAGTTTTACGCGTTTTTACTCAGCCGTAACCCTAGCCTATACCTGCACCGCGTTTCTAAGACGATTTGAGTTTTCAACTTATTAGAATAAGTCAACATATTTTTCCCTCCTCCATTGACCAAAAATCATCCCTTGATGTTATAAGTCATTTCATGATTTTTAGGCTTACGGTTTGATGTCTAAAAGACATTTAATACCAACCGACACTAGACTGAGCCCAGTCTAGACATTATAAATCATTTTAAATCATTTATATCATATTAGAAAAGTAACATTTTACTTTTCTCAATTTTACGCAATATTCGTACATTTTACGTATTACGCGTTTTAGACCCGTGTTTCCAGTTTTAGCAGGGTTTTACCACCCAAATGGAACCTACCACCCATTTTATATTTTATTATGGGACATATGGACATGTCTAACAATACTTTAAAGTTTCATAATTTTACGACACCCGGTTTTACGTTTTGAGGCCTAATCATTTACGGTTGGCATTTCCCGGAGTCAAAAACTAGCAAATATCTAGATATTATCATCCAAGGCACACCTCACCCCCCTTATCCATGTTGAACCGACTTAGGGGGGGGGGATTCACCCTTGAGGTGGCTTGATCTTGTATCACTTGGCCTTGGATGGTTACATGTGTATTTTGGCTAAAATATCTCATGTAAAGTAACCTCCTCATGGACCTATAAATACTCCCTCCCCTCCCCTTGTTGCCGTGCACATCCAACACCAAAACACCCCATCCCTAGCTTTATTTCCTTCTAATTTCTAGCAAGGTTCAAGTGCTTCTTCAAGTAGAAACCCTAGTTTGATCATAAGTTACCAAAACACTTCCAAACCCTAATATACTTGGTGATTTCTCTTGAGTTTAAATCCACTCAATTCACCTCAACTTTCATTACATCTCTTTCAAGAATACCAAGGGTAGAAAGATTGCATGAAGTGAAAAAGGGTTGAAGCAAGTCTATCAAAGTCCATTTCCTTACTTGTTACTTCCTTTCTTTATTAGAAAGCCAAAAGTTGTAAGCCTAAACCTAACATGCTTCTTGTTTATTAATCATGTTCATATCATTTACATGTTATTCTTGCTATATTATGTCTTGTATTATTGTCCATGATGTATAAAAATGAGTAAAAGATGTTGTTATAATGGATTGTTAAAACAAGTTACTAAAACAAGTAAACTAGTGACTTTCTTGGTAAGACCTGATCAAAATGGTAAAAACATGATATTGGATTATTACATATTGTAGTATAGGACCTAACAAGGAAACCGTAGCAATTTGAACCACCTAAAAAGAGTATACGAGTCAAAAGTTATGGCGATTTGAAGTTACCAAAGATTTCTGGCAAAACTGCCTAAAAAGCTTCTGTGACAGAACCTAAAACACGCAAAAAGAGGCCTTTCTGGTCCGATTCATGAAAAAGTTAAAACACGAAAGTTGTCCGGAATCACGTTTTCGTTCAGGAATAAAGAGGCTCGAGCCTTGAAAACGCTTTCTGAGTGAGATATTTCTCAGTTTCTTAACAGCTATTTACATATATACAAGTCGCTATATTATGGTTATACTTTAAAAGGAACAAGAGGTCTTATGACCTATAATCAAGACCAAAACCATGGCTAGAGCCAAGGTTGTGTCTCATGACCTTGGAACAAGGACCAAAGGTCATGGCTAGGCCATGACGAAATGACCATACCAACTTACATAGGCGTAAACATGAAACAATGAATTAGGCGATAACTTGAATAAGCAATTTGGATCTACTTCACTTAAAAAGGAACCATGAGATTTTACCAAGAGAAAATGGTCATACAAGACTTATGAAACTACCCTTAATAACAATCTTCATGTACTAATAAACTTTCCTAAGTTTATTCAATTATCGGACATGTAACTTTTCGGATCGAAACTTATATCTATATATTTTATCAACTACTACAATAGTAGGGAGCCTCATGTGAGGAGTTCATTATGTAAGCCGTTGAGATGAGTTGTGGATATACGAGTTAAAGTGTCCTGGCTCCTCGAACGCTTACTAACATGACTTCTGAATTATGTCGGCCCGAACGGTAGTAAACGATATACCAAAACATACATGTTTCATGAATCTTTCTTTCAAAGACTTATACTATACATCATACCACATCATGGACTAAATGCAAGATATATATATAGGCACTACTTCATATTCTTTACTCCGATCCTAAGTCGCAACATTCTATTATAGGTTGCTCGTAGAAACTTTCGCGATTCGACCATCACATTCACTACTCACTACATAACTTAAGGTGAGTTCGTAGCCCCGCTTTCTATTGTTTAACTATTTTACAAACCCATGGGGGGAATACATGCTATTATTTTTCTACTCGAACACGATGCTTTCTAATGTATGCTTCCCGACTATGTTTTATTGTCACTAAGTAACGATTGCCATGTTCGAAGTCCCTATATCATGAACCATTAGTCACTACCTTTAGTGAGCGCGAATATTGTGACTAGATCTATTGGGATTGACGGATCCCATTTGTGTTGAACAACGATGAGTTCACACAAATGCACTATATTTGAGATTTAGCGGTATAATGGCAAAAGTACCTTGATAGGGCTTCTATAATGCCAATTTTGTTGGTTCGATGTTAATGTTTTGGTTGCATGAGCTTAGTGAAATAAATAACGATTTTGTTTTCTAAACATTGGTGTGAGTCTATAGCTCACACTACGACATATTGTGTTCAAACGATTTAACTAAACTCTACGAATTCCACTCAACCTTTGTGTTGACCTCTCAAGCATGTATTTCAGGTTCATGACGATCAAGGATGGCACGGAAGGACACGGATGTTCAAGAGGGCTATAAATTCTATTATCATTCAAAAACTCTTTTAATGTAATTTGTAAACATGGAACCATCTGGGACCTCATTTTGTAATCTCTGATATTTATACAATTTGAATGATAAATCTTTTAAAACGACTCAATTGGAGTTCGTTTTCTATTATTGTGACTATTGTGCCGTCAAGTAACACCCAGTTCGAATTCCGCAGCAACCATGAATTGGGGGTGTTACACCAACTGTTCAAAATCCTCAAAAGCTAGTTGCTGCTGATTTTCATAATCAGCAACAAAAGAGTGAAGTACATCTTCCATTATACTACTGGATTGTGGTTGAGAATTTGATTTAGTGGTGATGTGGGAAGATGATGCTGAGGAATATGGGCTTGAGGCATGAGTCATCTGATTGGATGAGGTGCTAACAAAAGCTGAGTGAGTGGATGTACGAATGGGACTTCTGACATCAGGCTCAAGAGATTTAGGTCTGTTGTAGAGATCATCAAAAGAGAGCATATCCAATCCACCTTTAGCTTTGAGTGAAATGCTTACTTGCAACCAAGATGGTGGCAAAGATCGTAGGAACTTTGCATTGCAACCCTCATTGTCTGGCCTGGCCTTCATCTAATTTAATTGACTCAAAATCCTATGGAATCTGTCATAACCCTTGTGGATGCCTTCTTCCTCAGATATTTGGAATTCTTGAAACTGCTGTTTCAGCATGGATTTCTTCATCCTCCTTGACTCATCGTTCCCACCAAACCTAGCCTTGATTTCCATCCAGATGTCTTTAGCATCTTCCATGAAGTGAAAGTCACCCATGTGATAATCTGGTATAGCCTGAAGGAGAATAGTTCTAACTTTATTCTCTCTCTGAACAACTAGTATTTCTTCAGCAGTTTTAGGACCAACAATGGTAACAACCCCATTAGCATCTTTGACATGTTTCTTTAAACTGTTACCCTTACAGACAACTTCCCAAAGATTATAGTCAATATTGGTGATCCAATTTTGCATTTTCATAGCCCACAATTCATACTCCTCCGTGTTCTTAAGGTATGGGAATTTTGCATTACTATTTGTGAGAGTTAGTTGTTGGAAGGATATGGTATTTTGATTTTGAGAAACTTTTGATTCATCATCTGATCCAGGCATTATTTTGGTTGTTTTGGTTGTGAGGGTGTAAGAAAAATGTTCTTAGTATCACAGAGACTCTCTCGAGGCTCTAATACCACTTGTAGAATCTTGAGACCTTGATAGATCTTTGAGCACTCATGGATCGTTAGTAATGTTTATGTAATCACAAACACGCTAATAGAAAGTCTCTATTACTTGTATTCTAAAGCGGAAATCAAACACAAGTATAAACACAGAGTACTAAGAATGCTTTGATCCTCTATGGATCTTTGAAATAATACTAAAACTTGTTTTTCGAACGTGTAACTAATACATAATAATGTGTTCCTTTTATAGACAAGGAACCCTAAACCGTTTTACAAGAAACGTATCTTCTATAAACTTGAAGAGATATGCATTATCACTTCCTAATAAATGCATATCCTAACTAAATAACAAACTACACGGAATATCTATATCCGCAGAAACAAACTACGCGGAATCTATTCTTCAGCAGAAATAATACTTCAGCAGAATCCATTACTACTTCAGCAGAATCCAGCTCTTCAGCAGGAACCTTCAGCAGAAATAATACTTATTTAGTAGAATTCCCAACATTGGGATTTACAGATTCTTTTGTAGGGGAGCTGGGCGATGGGAGAAACATTAGCTTTTGGCTAGATAGATGGGTGGATAATAAGAGGCTTCGTGATGGATTTCCTAGGCTTTATCACTTAGATAGGAGGAAAGCGGGTAGTGTGATAGATATGGGGTCATTGGTAAATGGCGTTTGGTGTTGGGAATGGGATTGGGTGAGAAGCATTTGGGGTAGAGTATGTAAGGATTATGATTATCTAATAGAATTATTGCGAAATGTGGTTGTGTCTAATAATTGTAGGGATAGATGGAGGTGGAAGCTAGGTGAAGAGGGCGAATTCAAGGTTAAAGAACTATCTATATTGGTCGAGGAGAAGATTATTCAAGTGGAAAGTGGTGGGCAAGCAACGCTTTGAAATAAGTTATTGCCTAAAAAAGTCAACATCTTCGTTTGGAGGGCTCTAAAAGGAAGACTTCCAAATCGCGTGGAACTCGATAGGAGAGGCATTGATTTAGATTCGGTTCTTTGCCCAAGTTGTAATAATAGTGTGGAATCATGTACTCATAGCTTAGTCACTTGTGATCTTGCTATGAGCGTGTGAGATAAGATTTTTAGTTGGTGGAAAACGGGGGGTGTTAACGCTTTCTACATTGGTGAACTTTTTTCATCATACGAAAACGTTAATGTCCCTAATAATATTGTTTGTGTTTGGCAAGCGGTTATTTGGACTTCCGGTTATTTCATTTGGAAAGAAGGAAATGCTCGTGTGTTTGGTAACAAGATTTCAAGTACTAATAAAATTGTTCTAGACATTCAACTAAAAAGTTATGAGTGGATAATTCGAAGATCGAAGAAATACAAAGTGATAGATTGGCAGCAATGGTTATTTGACCCTAGAAATTTTCAGTTGTAGTAGAATGTTCTTCTGTTCGTGAGCTTCAGCTGCGGGTGCCTGGTCTGTGTGATTTTGCGGTCTATAATGGTCTGTTATGTGAGCTCAGTCAGTTTGGATTGGCATTGTCATCAGGTTGTGGATCTGCAATTTTTTCTGCAGCATAATATTCTTATCTGTTACTTTTAGTGCATTTTTTTGGCTCTGTAAGTTTATGGGCCTGCATTTGTGGTTGGTTTTGTGGGTCTGCAATTTGTCTACAAAAGTCTAAGCCTCCTTATAGTTTCCTTCGTGTGGCAGTGTTTGGTTGTTGCAATACATACATGTGGTCATTTTGACATTAATTAGTTTAACATCCATGATTTGTCTTAGGTATGCTTGTCTTGTGTCAAAGTGCTTTTGGTTTGTTTTTGTAATATGTAATCTAGTATGGTACTTGGGTCCCTTTTAACCATCTTGGTTATTTGGTGCAGAGCCAGAGCTGATGGGGTGACTGGCAGGTGCTCAGCCCCCTCAACAGCCCAACTTGTATACTTAATGATGGCCCAAACATAAATATTAATCTAGGTGGCACCTCCCAAGTCTCAATGGCTATCGATTGTAAATAAAAGAAGCTGGTCTCTAAACAATTTATCCTTTTGACTCCTCCTAGAATCTAAAATATTTGTTCAGCCCCTTTTAGTGTTATCTTATTATTATTATTTTTTTTCTTAGGGTTCGTTTGGTAGGACGTAATGAAATATTAAATGAATGAAATAAGCGACGTAATGAAATAAATGATGTAATGTAATAATTCATTACCCTTATTAATAATGTTTGGTTGGTATGATAGGACGTAATGCAATCGATAACAAAAAGACAAAAATGGTCATAATTAATAAGAAGTGTATTTAATATGGTTAGTTATTGGTGGGCTTTTATGTAATTTTGATTACATTACAGGCGTAATGAAAAAAAAAGAAGGGAGCGTTTATGGAATGAAAATGATGGTTTTTTATGTAATGAGTGATTACATGTAATGAATCATTGCATTCCGTAATTAAAAACAAACATAATTTTCTCATTCCGTCGTAATGTTCTTTTCCATTCCTACTTTTATTACGATGTACCAAACACTATGTTAAAGTTTGATAGTGTGCAAAATACTCTTTATAGTTTATACTTTATCTAATAAATATAATACTCTCAACTTTGCCATCACAAGTAATTTCATTGGATCCATTAGAAGGTGAGTGTAGATTAAAAAGTTTGTTTCTATTTTGTATATATAAACTACTTAATGGTGAAAATTTAGTTTTTGAACTTTTGATACAAATATAAATGGAAGAGTCTAATTTCAAAATGATTTATATCTCTGTCTCAGTTGCGATTTGCATCTGCAATCACTATCGAAATACTTATAAAACTAGAGTTGATTTTCACTTGATTAATCAAGGTATAAACGCATATATGATACAAATTTCAACATATTTTTACTCCTATTATGTTTCAAATACTCTTGCAAATTTCAACATATACAACATTTTATATTGGAGGCTAAAGCTTTGGTCTTTTTAACGAAGGTCGAGTGTTCTAACCTCATATCTTGCATTCTTTGTTTTTTAAGTTGGTAGTTTTGTTGATAGTTACATTTTTAACTTTAAACTTCTACAATCCACATGGAATATTGTATACTTAATGATGGCCCAAACATAAATATTAATCTAGGTGGCACTTCCCAAGTCTCAATGGCTATCGGTTGTAAATAAAAGAAGCTGGTCTCTAAACAATTTATCCTTTTGACTCCTCCTAGAATCTAAAATATTTGTTCAGCTCCTTTCATGTTTTTTTTTTTTTTTTTTTTTTTTTTTTTTTTTCTCTCTCTCTCTCTCTCAGTTTGATAGTGTGCAAAATACTCTTTATAGTTTATACTTTATCTAATAAATATAATACTCTCAACTTTGCCATCACAAGTAATTTCATTGGATCCATTAGAAGGTGAGTGTAGATTAAAAAGTTTGTTTCTATTTTGTATATATAAACTACTTAATGGTGAAAATTTAGTTTTTGAACTTTTGATACAAATATAAATGGAAGAGTCTAATTTCAAAATGATTTATATCTCTGTCTCAGTTGCGATTTGCATCTGCAATCACTATCGAAATACTTATAAAACTAGAGTTGATTTTCACTTGATTAATCAAGGTATAAACGCATATATGGTACAAATTTCAACATATTTTTACTCCTATTATGTTTCAAATACTCTTGCAAATTTCAACATATACAACATTTTATATTGGAGGCTAAAGCTTTGGTCTTTTTAACGAAGGTCGAGTGTTCTTACCTCACATCTTGCATTCTTTGTTTTTTAAGTTGGTAGTTTTGTTGATAGTTACATTTTTAACTTTAAACTTCTACAATTCACATGGAATATTGCAAGCTACATTAGTTTTGAGGTTTGATTTTGGCAATTTTACTATTTTACAATGGAACGAAGCCCCCCACCCTCTTAACTTTAAATCATGGCTCCGCCCCTGATTTGGTGGATGCCATTGTCTTGTAATTGTTTGTTACGTTGTTTGGTTTTAATATATTGCCCTTCCAAAAAAATTCTTAATACACAATAATTTTATTAGAGTTTTTTATTTTAACCTTTAAAAAAGACGATATGAGTTTATTAATAAGTCTTTGTGTTGTCTTATCAAATTGGGAATTAACATGTGATTGAATTGTTGAACAATCGAACTCAACTGTTGGAAGATTTTGTTGATGGAAACCAGTAAGTTTGTTAAACAATCGTTGTCTTTTCGATAACTCATTCTGGAAAATTTAGATTTGGAGATGTACTATCGTAACAAATAAAACGAAAACTTTTGGTATAAGTTGGTATAATAATAATTATATTACGTGTCATGATCTGATAAAAAAAGTTTCACATGGTCATTTATAAAGCTGGATTGTGGTGCATGTATGTAACTTTTCTCTTTTTATTTTGCGTAATTTTAAAGTTGAACATAGTTTCCAAATCTAAGTGCATGGCTACTTAATGCCAAATGGTTATTTCCTATATATATTATAGGGCGTGGAATCGGTGCCATCTTATTGGCTCACCTCCCTGATTGGTGCCACAAATGACTAAAAAAAACAAAAAATAAAGATTGCTAGCTTCTTCATTGGTGCCATATATATTAGAATGGTGTCAGTTATGCTTCCGAAATCATCCATACCTCTTTAATTCACCAATAATATCATTCCACCTCATCTCACCTCATTCATACTTTTTTCATACCTTCCAACCCCTTTTTAGTGGCAACCATGCCTTTTTCATACCTCTAACTAATTATATTTTTTTATTTTTTACCCCTTAACTAATATTTCATTCAATAAAAACCTTAACTAATATTTTATTCATTAAATTAATATACAAAAAACATTTTTATTAAAAAAAATACAAAACTAAAATTTATAAACAAAAAAAATAAAAAATGTTAAAATATATATGGTCATCTTCCAGCCCAACCCATACCACTCAAATATAGCCCAACCCATACCACACTAAAATTTATACAAAACTAATGTATATGGTCATCTTCTTCAACCACTTAAATGGCTGCAACCTGCGCAAAAAATAGAGAGAAAAAAAATAAATGAAAAAACACATCACATAAATGGATCACAAACAATAAACGCATCACACAAATGGATCACAAACAATAAATGCTTCGAAAATACCCAAACCGCCGAGGCAATATTTGCCGCTTAACCCATGCCGTTGGTGATGCCGGGGCAGTGGCGACGGTGTTCACTGCCGGCAAAGGCATGCCGTTGGTGATACCGCCCACCACTGCCACCCTCCTAAGGCGAGGAATCGGTGCCATCTTATTGGCTCACCTCCCTTATTGGTGCTACAAATAACTAAAAAAATCAAAAAATAAAGATTGCTAGCTTCTTCATTGGTGCCATGCACAATGGATAAGGTGTAATAGCAGCGATCATAATATTTTGTTATTTTAGTGTCACATTATATGAATTATTATTATTTTATTTATTTTTTATTTATTTTTATTATTTTTTTTATAAAGATAGTTTTTGACTTGTTAGACCGAATAATCTACATGACATGAGCTTAACGCTATGTTAACACAAATTGGGTAAAAACATTTTTTTTAAGAAGGTTTTTGTGGTCACATTTATTTTGTCTACATTTAACATGAATTAAACTTAAAATCTCTTACATTTAGTGAAATGATAGTTTCAAGGTTTTCTTTTTTTAATCATTTATCAGTAAATAACTCTTGAGTGACTACATTTATATCCTAATCTTTTACTTTCTCATTACTTTACCTTGGTCTGAATTAAGGGTGCTCATCGGTTCAAAATCGGACTGGATCGAGAAAAATCGGACCGGACCCAGACTGAATCCGGCAAAAAACCTAGATCGAAACCGGACCGAATGTGATCGGTCCGGTCTCTGTCTAAATGCCAAATGTCCTGTTTTTTAAGTCGGACCGAGACCGAGACCGAAATTATGAAAAATCTTAGACCGAGACCGGACCGAATGTGGTCGGACTGGTCTCGGTCCGGTCGGTTTTTTCGGTCGGTCCGGTCCATCCGGTCCATTTGCTCACCCTTAGTCTGAATCATTGGCAGAGCTATATGGAAACAAAGAAAGGTTGTGGCTTTCTCGCAATTCTGTCAGCTAGTGTATTTTTTAATGATTTTCATGTAGTAAATTTTCTTTTTTACATTGGCGCTTCTACTACATATAACTTTGTTTTTGGCCTTCTCATAATAAAGCGTCAAGCTCCGCTATTGGTTTGAAAAGCACACTTACACAAAAGATTCTTTGATGGGGCATGAATTGGGTCTAAGAGCTTTAGGGATTTTACAAGAAGTATATGGAACAAGCAAGAGTGCAAGACAAGGGTCTTTGTGCAAAATGCTTTGCCCCTCCTTTTCCTAGGGCGCCACATTTTGAGTGGTTAAAATGTTGTGTCCTCCTCCTTTTGGGTGCCGCATTTTATCAATTCACATGAAGTCTTGGATTTTTATTATTTGTTTAATTAGGACAGTTTATTTATTTTTTAATTATATTGTTTATTTTAATTAGTTATTTTTTCTTAAAGATAACTTTCGTCTATAAATGTAGGGTTTAGTTTTTATTGCAAGTAATCTTTTGATCTTAATTATTAATAAATTAAGTGTGTTTAATACTTTATATCTTGTTAAGGTTTAATTCCATGGAGGTTTCATTCTTGTTCATCAACTTTTGGGGATAGGGTTTAACAAATTTGGTTTCGCATCCTGCTTTATTCTTTCTACCCGGTGGTATGGACTTCGCTCCACCATTAAAAATTTTGATATTATTCTTTCTGAAATTATAAATTACAATATATTTATAAAGTTATTGTCACGAAAGCTGTATACCTAAGGCTGGATGAAGTAAGGAGGGTCAATCCTTCCCATTTTCTTTGTCATGTCAGTTTTCTCTCTCCAGCGGCCTTTAGGTGATTGGGTGCCCAGTAAGAGCGACCTTCATCATTTTTTTTAAATATTTTAAACAACAAACTTAAAATTCATTAATAATTAAAACCTTACATAATAATCCAAATGAAATTCAAACATAACAATAAAATTCAAATAACTTTCAAACATTACGATAATAAAACGACTAAACTAGTTTTGATTTTGACGATGCCAAATATCTTCCACCAAATTGGCTTTGAGGCTAAGATGAATTGTTTTGTTGACTATCTCCCTGGTAATTTTCAACGATTCCACATGCGTTCTTATGGGATCGTAAGAACGATGTTGCTCCGCTGGAAAGAATATGGGAGATATTGCCCGCTCTTCATCCTGTATTATCATATTATGTAATATGATGCATGTGTACATTAAATCCGATAGACGGTTTTTGTCAAACCCTTTAGCCGGATGTTTAATCATTAGCCACTTCTTCTTTAGTACACCAAAAGCACGTTCCACATATTTCCTTGCTGCTTCGTGTATCGTCTTATACAATATTCGTTTCTCATCACCTGTCTCTGAATTTTTAATGGACTTCATAATAATGGACCATTCCGGATATATCCCATCAGTAAGATAATATTCCCTTTTATAAGGCACGCCGTTAGCAACGAATTCCACATCCGATGTTCTCCCCTTTTTGATATCATTGACAAGATGCGATTTACGTAAAACATTTATGTCGTCATTCATCCCGGAGACATCAAAGAACGCATGCCAAATTCATAAATCTTGAGATGCGATCGCTTCTAATAAAATGAAAGGCTCTTGCCCGTGATCACCCCTACAATATTGTGCTTTTAAAGCATGTGGGCAATTCGCCCACGGCTAATCTGTACAATCAATGCTTCCTAGCATCTCAGGAAATCTATGCTTTTCGTAGTGATGAGCATAGAGTTTGTCAATGTCAGTAACCGTTGGCTTTCGCAAATACTCTGCACCATATAACTCCATGATGGTATCACAAAATTTTTGAAGACACTCACAAATTGTTGACCCACCCATTTGCACATATTCGTCTAGAGCATCAGGATTGACTCCGTATGCCAATTGACGAATTGACGAAGTACACTTCATCAATGGAGAAATACCAAGTAAGCCCACACAATTAGGTTGTTGTTGGAAATAAGGTGAATGATCGGTTACCTCTTGAACAATTCGTGTGAATAGTTTTTGGCTCATTCGGAAACGATCATGGAATGCTCCATCGTCGTACATTGGGTTTTCGGAGAAGTAAGCAGCCACTAAATAGTTATGAGCACCCAAACGATCTCTACTAATTTGGTTTCGTGAGAGTTTAGGTTGTGACGCTTGATAAGCCTCCCAACACTATTCCACAAACATCATAAACTCGCTACTAACTTCATTTTCATAATCCGAAGTCGAATCGGCAATAAATAGCTCGTAAGAATTCATGGTTTGAAAGTATGAAATAAAGTAAAATGAGTGTGTTATTTGAGAGAATGTGTATATAGAGAATGTGTCAAAAATAGTGAAATGATTGTATTTATAGTGTGAAAGTAAGTTTAATAGTTACAATTTTCTTTTTTAGCCTAACATTTATAGAGTAAGGATCTAGTGAGAAGAAAACTTAAAATGAGAAGAATGAAAAATAACTATAACCTCATATTTGAGATGAATTGACTTGAATTAGATGTATCTCTATTCATTTAGATGCATTACAATTAGTTTCAAAGGTGATTTTGAAGTGAAAATGATGCAAAGTAGTACTAGCAACAAATTTGACCCACAAAGGACAAAAAATATATAGGATTCGTCTAACTTGATGAAATGCATCTAATATATGTGTGGAAAACTAGAAGGGGGGTTGAATAGTTTTACGTCTTTTTCGTTTTATTTGTTTTATAAAAGTTTGCTTCTAAAGAATAGACGTAAATTTCAAAACTCTTTGATGCAAAAATATAGATACTAGTTTATTCACGGTTTTCGTATAAACACTACTTATATATAATGTTGAGTGAAAATTTATAATTTCATATATCACATATAAACATATATATGTATATGTGATTTAATATGAGTTTATGTACTTGGTTTGTTTGTATAAAATTAATGTTGTGAATGAAGCGTAGTTTGATCTTTATGTGAAATCAATATATGCACAACACAAGCAATTATAACTATGTATGAAATGCTATCAAGTAAATAAACAAAGAATGAGAGATGGAAAGATCAAACCGAGAGACAAAGGATTTATAGTGGTTCGGCTACAAGGACACTTTCCTTGCCCTACTCTACTCCCCGAGCACCGAACTCGAGAGTTTTCTTCACTAGATCAATAGCCTCCCTTATGGCGGAGAAAACCTTACACACCAATGTACACACCACAACTTCGTCACAACTTAATCACAACTTCTACACAACTTCTTCACACCAATCTACTTCACACCAATTCTTCTTCACACCTTTCTACTTCACACCTATCTACTTCACACCAATCTTCTTCACACCTTTCTACTTCCTAACTCTTCTTCTTCACGCCACTTGTTTCTTCACACCTTCACAACTTAGTTATATCCACTACTTCAAGATTTATACTTCTTCACAACTTCTAGGCTTCAAGGTCTTCTCAACTTCAAAGCTTCAACTTCTTTGTCTTCACAACTAATCTCTACTTCAATATACTACCACTTCTTATTTCTTCTATCACTAATCCTATGCACCTCTACTACTTCACTTCTAGTACCATTTTACACCTTCAATAAAACTAGATCCTATATCTAAATCTAGCTAACCAATGTATACAGTTTATTCACCAAAGAATGAATGATATACAAGATGAAATGATCAAACAACTTAGATAGCAAGATGATACTAAGTTGTAATACTTCTAGTCTTGATAGATAGAAGTATTCTTCTCTTTGCACTTGAGTGGATGAAGCTTTGGATCACTTGGAAACAAAGACTTATGAATTATATGATCAAAGGATTTTTAAGATAGAAATGGAGGTTTGAATCAGAAAGTTTTTAGTGCAAAAAGGTGAGGAAAATCTGTGAAATGAACCAGTATTTATAGGGATAAAAATTACTGTACAGGAGCGTGTCGGTCCCCTTAATTCATGGCCGGTCCCCTTAATTTTAAGGGGACCGTCCCTTATAATTAAGGGGGCCGCCCAGCTGTAACGGCCAGAAACTTTGTCATTTAGTGGGGAAAGTTTATTTGGTGAAAAACTAACTGATTTTGGTTAAAAATTTGAATTCATATATTTAGTATGATTAAAACATTTTTCTTTATTACCAAAAGTGTTTTTCAAAAATATATAATATGTTTATATAATTAAATAAACTTTGTAATAATTAATTAAATACCCCTTTGATCTTATAATGCGTTAGACACTTTGTTTATTCATACCTTAAGTGATTAGATGGTGATGAGGCGAAAAATGAACCGTTTTTAGGGGGTCATTTAAGCCGGAATTCGAATTTATTTGATCAAATATTGCCCTAAATCGTTCCTTTTGTGATTTTAGGTACTTTGGGAGAGAAATCTGGAAAAGGAAGCAATTCGGACGTTTTTGGAGCATAAAAGTGAAGAAAACGCCAAAGTCTTAATTTTCCTTGCTGGGAACAGTAGGTGACGGCGTCAAGAGTAACATCCTGACGGCGTCAAGAGCAATTTCCATGACGATCCAGAACAGATTTGACGGCGTCACAAGGAAGGGCGTCAAGAGGAAAATGCATGACGGCCTGGAAATGATTAACACATGACGGCGTCAGAAGTAGATCAAGGCAGTCCGAGAATTATTTTGGCGGTGAGGTGACGGCGTCACCTATTTGGTCTTGACGCCGTCAGACCCTATTTCCTATATATAGTTTTCTAATTTTTACACATAAAAGAGAGAAGTTTTGGAGAAACCCTAAGTACGATTTTGGTGCGAATTTTACAGGTTTTTCAAGGGTTCCAACCCCTTGATACCTTGCATATGTAATTAAGATAAGTGTTCTTTTAATTCAATCAATATGTCTATGTGTTGGTTGTCTATATCTTGTTCTTGTCTTAATTCCATCATGCTAGGCTAGATCTATCTTGTGTTTGCTTGAATCTAATGAAACCTAGATGTTGATTATATGTTGATTACTTGTTTATAGTTTGTTTTGGATGAATGAATTTATATGTTAGGCTTAAGAAAACTGGCAGATCTCCAAATGGTAACATGCTTGAACGTCTTAGGAAACATGAACCTATTGCACTAAGGTCTTTATTGGTTGTATTTAATGCATGAGCCACTGTTTACAATCCCTATAGTTGTGCTGGGCATGGTGTAGGAGGAGATAAGAGCTCATAGAATTGGGGAGTTATGTGCGATACCCCATGAATGGTATTAAGGAATACAATCCGTCATCCATACAACTATAACAAGTAATTAACGTGTAAAAGATGTCTAGGGAGTATTGAAATCTAAGTAAACACATTTTCTCCACTTATTGCTCACAACTCTAGTATAATTTAGTTTATTTTCATTTCTTGTATTTTATTTTGATTGCATCTTAGTATTGGGTTAGTTGACTAGCAACTAATTCCGCCCAAATCCTTCAAACCCGAGATTTTTACTTGCTTTCTAAAAAACATAAAAATACAAAAATAATCATCCCTCACCTTTAGAACTAGTATCTAGGTTTTCTAATCCTAGCGACACTATTCCTAGATGAACGATCAATCCCCCGGTATTTGTCACTATACTATACTACAACGATCAGGTACACTGCCTGGTGGGGGTTGTAAGTTTCTCAAGATCCCTTGAGAGGTAAAGCCTGGTGCAATTCCCACGCATCAAGTTTTTGGCGCCGCAGCCCGGGGAATAGTTATTGTCTAGGTTAGAATTTCTTTTTATTAGGTCTACTTGCTAGATTCCTTTCTAGTAAGATTTTATTTTTATTTTTAGGTTCTCTTTAGTCTATCTTATTTCTTTGTGCCTTTGTTCGTAACCACCCGACATCATGGACAACGGGAACATCTTTGAACCCGTCATCCCACCACAACAAAACCCACCACTAGAACCCCTTAGGCCCCGAACCTTAGGAGAGTATTCCCGACCTAGCCACCAAGGCTACCGAAACACCATTGAGCTCACCGGAGCCAATGTGACCCCCTTGCGATCCGACACCATCCGGTTAGTGCAAAGCGGATGTGCATTCCATGGACTTCGTTCCGAAGATCCAAACCAACATCTTAAGGACTTCCTCAAAATCGTAGATTCCATAGAGCTAGATGTTGCAACTAGAGAGACAACCCGATTACGCCTATTCCAATTCTCTCTACGGGATCAAGCTAGTCAATGGCTTGAGCGTTTACCCACGGGATCCATCACCACATGGGATGATCTCACCACTCGTTTCCTTGCTCAATTTTTCCCACCGGGGAGAACTACTAAGCTTAGAAATGATATCTTGATGTTCCAACAACGTCAAAATGAATCTCTTTATGAAGCATGGACTCGTTTCAAGGACTTACTCCAAAAAGTCCCTCATCATGGCATAGATCTTTGGCTCCAAGTCCAAATTTTTTATGACCATATCGATCTCTCCACGAGGCGAGCCATTGACCAATCGGCCGGTGATAAGCTACGTGATCTAAGTGCGGAACAATCATGGGAACTCATAGAAGATCTTGCTCTCTATGACAACGAAAGTTGGAATGATCCCCGTGACTTGAACAAAACGGTCAAGGCAATATCTTTGCCTTCGAACAATTCTAGCACTCCCGACCGTAGGATCATGGAACTTGAGGACCAAGTCAAGTTTCTCATGAAATCTTACAAAGCTCCTAAGCCTTCAAGCCAAGTGAACAAAATCACTTCTTCATGCGAATTATGTAGTGGTCCCCACGACACTCGTGATTGTGTGGAACTCCCCGGAACAGCTTTTGCGGACTACGCATCCACGCGTACCGACGAAGCGGGAGATAAGTGGTACACTTTCAAGCCCGAGCCAAACACTTATGGTGATTCATACAACCCCTCTTGGAAAAATCACCCAAACCTTAGGTGGAAACAAAATCAACCCAATTCTTCCAACCCACCTAATCGTTACCAACCAAACGGTTCACCCTCAAACCGTACTTTCAACAACAATCCTTCTAACAACCATGGTAGTACCAACAACTTTGAAGGATTGATGTCTAAGTTCATGGCATCTCAAGAAGCTCGCATATCTAAGTTTGAAGCCGATTTCAAACAAAAGCAAAGCGAGATGACCACTAGAATTGACGCATTGTTGAAGATTCTCAATGACCGAGAAATGGGAGCACTTCCAAGCGACACAATCAAAAATCCGAAACTAAACGTTAATTCCATATCTTCAGTTTCGTCACCCACTTCGTGTCCACAATACTACTCGGTTAAATCCACGAGCACGTGTTTCAAACAAAACCAAGTTCTTCAAAAGGACCAATCAAATAAAACACCAAATATAGAGCCGGTCAAAAGCATAGTTGAAACACCTCTTACGCAAGACCTTGACGATGAATTCAAAGAACTTCACCTTGAACGCCCTGTCATTGATGTCTTAGCGCGTGCTCCGTACTATAGTGCCCTCCTAGAAAAATATGAGAAGTTTAAACTTGGTAAAAATGGGACCGCCTTCGTTCAAAACAAGTTGCCTAAAAAGCTTGATGATCCGGGTATATTTGTTTTGCCTTGTAAGATAGGAAGATCCAAAGCTTTCGACACACTAGCCGATTTAGGGTCAAGACTCAACTTGATTCCCTTATCCTTATTCACCGCTCTTAAGTTAGGAAAGCTAGAGGAAACGGAGGTATTGATAGGGCTAGCGGATGGGAGTATTGCCCACCCGGTTGGAATGATTAAGGATGTAGTTGTTCACGTAGGAAAGTTAACTATATTAGCGGATTTTCACGTCTTAGACATGGTTAGTGACACTACATGCCCATTATTGGTAGGGAGAGGATTTTTAGCAACCGCTAGCACCATGATAGATTGTAAGGAGTCTAAGATAGCGGTAGGTGAAGGCCATACTTGGTCGGTGTACGATGTAAAGAAGCATAGTTATGATTGTGATGATGAACCGACACCGCATTGGGTAGAGATGAATAGGAGACCGTCTAGATATGAACCTTGGATAGAAAGGAACTTTATTGGACCTCAATGCCCATTTTATATAGAAAAGGATTTCGTTGAAAAGACACATTCGGTAGAACAACTCATAGCTAGAGATGAAGAGCTAGATCCCTTTGAGGACCCCTTAGTCTTTAGGAAGATGATTGAGTTCTTGAGCGTAATGCCTATTAATATAGAGATAAATAAGTGGAAAAGAGAGGGAGACAAGTGTAAATGGAGGTGGGACAAGCCACCTAAAGAAGGTGACGGATCATGGCATATGAGAATGACTTTGTATGATCCGGATGGAGAAAAGTTTGAAAGGTCGTACCATACTAAGGAAACCGATAGGAAGTTGAAACCTAAGTTTGATCCCAAGGATGTCCTCAATAAGGAACTTACCCATATCACGTAGTAACCCATGACCTTGAGTCTAGCTACAAGACTCGTAAATAAAGAAAAGCGCTTCTTGGGAGGCAACCCATGTTTTGTGTGATTTTATTTTGTTTGTTTGTTATTTGCTTCCGTATGCATGCTTAGTTTTTATTGTTGGTTGATCATGTTTCTAAACTAAATAGTGGAAATACTTTACTTTGTTGTTTTGGCCTAGTCTTAACTCCACCTAAAAATATTTTTGCAAAAGATAAGTGTAAGGCGAAACCCCAAATATGTTTTTAAGAAACAAACCGATCATGATTCTCCACAATATTAAATGAACATGTATATTCGTATTTGTTAGAGTCAAATGCTTGTATTGAGTCATAATGAAGTTTTGCAGGATTTTCCAGGAAGTTGGACCAAGTTTTTCCAGAAATTTTCCGGAAACTTAACATAAGAATTTCTGCAGGTCAATCCTGACGGCGTCATGAGTTAACTCTTGACGGCGTCAAGTGTAAAAATCTGGAAATTTTACCGGTTTTGTTTTTCTAACGGAGCCTTATGGTTTTTGTGAATTATTAAGTTTTATAATCTCCAGGAAATCTGCAAACTTCATTCCACAAGCATTATATCTTATTTTGTTTTCTAGGATTTAGTAACTTATATAGGATGCCGCCGATTTTATGCGAGGTTGTTTTGTCTATTTTCTCAGGGTTTACAGGTTATGTATGACAAGAAGATGATTTATATTCTGGAAGGGAAGCTTTGATTGTTCATTTTCTTGGAGGAAGATTTAACCTGGCCACCTAATTATCCATACCGAGCGAATCATGGGAGTATTTGATTTCATTCTTTTTACCTTTTAACTTTTACATTCTTTACTTGAACATTGGGGACAATGTTCATCTTAAGTGTAAGGGGAGGGTAAAAAGATGATACCTTACATATGCACTTTCGCTTGAGTTTGTTTTGTTTAATGGTAGATGTGTAATAAAACTACGAGAAATACTTGTTAGTGCAATTTTAGCGCCAAATTTAAATTTTTTTACAACATTTAGGAGTGAAACTTTAGCCATAGCAAGCGTCTCATGGATAGGAGATTGTATGACTAGCACATAACCGTATATTCAGAAAAATTTTCCACCCAAATATGTGAGGTTCGCCTTTAGGTTTGATAGGAAAAGCATTTACTATTAGTGCTTATGAGTGTACCGGTAGCATTTAGATTCTAGAACTTGCGTTAGTGATGCATCCCGAGACCGCTAGTGAGACTACATTCGTGTAGTAGGATTTACTACATGATAAGAGGCATTAGGATCACCCTTGTGTTAAACCCGTATTATAATTACTTGACCATTTAAGTCATATTACTTGGCTAGTTAAGTCAACTAATTTTTCCCAAACCCTTAGCGTTGTACTCATTTTTAGTACACGAAACCCCTAGTACACCCCTCCGAGCCTATCTTTTCGTTTCTAACTTTAAGCATTTTACTTAAAGGAAGAATTTGTTACACCCCACTTAAATGTACAACCAAATCGCCTTAGCCTTCCGTGTATGCGCTCATTTTTAGTGCATTATTGTTATTTGTTAAACCCTAAGTTAACTATCTAATTGATTATTTACTTCTAAATACTTGTTTACGTCATGATCTTTGGTTTGATGGGTTTTCATTTTGTGATTATCAAAACATAGGGATATCGAAAGATATGAATAACGTTTTTAGTCATTTATTTATATCAACAATCTCCCCCTTTTTGATGATTACAAAACCTAAACTCATTAAATCCAAAAATTAATTTTTAGACAAGTATTTAGTGAGTTTATATTCACTTCTCCCCCTTTTTGTAGAATCAAAAAGGTTTAAGCCGATAAGATGAAAGCTCCCCCTTGATGTATGCTCCCCCTCGTTTGAAGGCACTAAGGGTTCGAGCTATGGAATTCTTGCAAGAAAAATATTAGAAGCACAAGCAAAAATATATAACATACTAATAACAAGTAACAAGCATGGCAAAGGAGAATTTGAAACACATATAAAAGCATTCATTAATTCAAAATGATTATGTCAACCACATAATCATTGTTACATAAGCCATAATGCTAGAATTCTAAACTAAATAGAATATCCTATTGTGCCAACAAAGAGTGTCATCAAACTTTCTTGCATCCCAAAATGGTTGAGGTGTTTTATTGAAAAATAAGAAACATAAGCATATAGAATGCTTGGGTGAGAATGGTAAATGGGGATCATGTTGGTGGCTTAATGGAGGTAAACTTTTGGTTGCATGGATGTTGGTGAGTTTGGAGATGTAGAGCTTGGAGGTGGTGGATTTGAAGTTGGGTTTGTTGGTTGAGGGTTTTGATGTTGTTCAAGTGATGGTGTTTGTTGAGATCTAGTAAGAAGATACTCAATCCAAGTAAAGTGCTCATTCAATGCGATTGTTTGTTGTTGAAGGAAGATGCAACAAGGGCAATTGTTAACATGCCTCTCAATTTGGTTAGTGTTGTGTGGTGATGATGGCGAGCTTGATTGAGGTGGATCCAAATTGCGTTGAGCAAGATGTAATGCTAAAAGAGCACTAAGCTCATGAGCCTCTTTTAGCTCCTCAACGAACTTCAAGTGTTCGGAGGAAGGTGATGGTGGAGGAGCATGATAGTTGTCTTGGGTGAAGGTTTGAACATGCAACATGGGAATGGCATCTGAGGTTGTAGGATGTGGTGGTGTTACTCTTGGTGGTGGAGACATGATTGAGCTTGGGTAATCATGAAAACATGATATGGGTGGAAGAGGTTCTTCTTGAGTGGATGGTGTTTTTGTTGAATGAGCAACATGTGAAGTATTGATTGAGAGATTGGGATTGTTGTTTTGGGATTGAGCATGCTCATCATATGAAGAAACATTAATGAGGGCATGAGTGGATGATAGGTTGTGAGATGAGTCATTAGTGTGGGTTTGAGGTTTAGTTGTTGGTTGACTTGGAACAACATGTAACACCCCCAAAATACCGCAGCGGGGGACTGTGTCACTGGGGTGCTACTTCATAATACAAAGTACAAGTTTTAGAAAACGACCTCTAAATGAGACGTTTTGAAAAGTTACCATTCGATTAATGAATTCAAAGTTACAAACATGAGATTCCAAAGTATGATACATAAATGTATACAAAATATTTTGAATGGTAAATGATAAAAAGCGTAAGTCTTCAGAATATGCAGCTTGACTCTAAGTTCCACGCACTAGCTATCGCCTTACTAACCTGAGATAAACATGCTAAAGTGTCAACACAATGGTTGGTGAGTTCATAGAGTTTGTCTTAAAACAGTTGAAAAGCCTTAAAGAATGTTCACACAGCAAAGGCATTGTGAATCCACTCAGTTGCAAGTCCCGCCATAACAACACTTGCAACCTGTGTGTTCACAACCCACTGCTAAATATATAGTATGATTAAGACATGTATAAGTTCATCGCAACAACTAAGCAATTAGTCGTGAGTCTCTACTTCATCTCTGAAGACCTCACTTGGGAGCCAATTCCCAAAGACAACTGGGAGCTACTTCCCAAAGATAACTGGGAGCCACTTCCCAAAGATAACTACTAGCCATTAAATAGAATAACGCAATTAAGTATAACACAGTCATGTATGTATGCAATCAAGTATAATACAATCAAGTATAAATGTTTTGAGTATTTGTACAAGTAAGCAAGTAGTTGAGCATGTGTCTCCCCCAAATAGTTAAAACAAGTAAGAAAAGAGTAGGGGCTATGACTTACCTTAAGCTTATGTAATGAGAAATGAAAGTGGTAGTCGAATCGCGAAAGTCTCTAAGAGCAGCCTATAATAGAACGTTGCGACTTAGGTTTGTAGTAATGTCTAAGAATACGAAGAATTGCCTATATATGTCTTGCATATTGTTCATGATGTAGTACTTAGTATATAGTGTAAGTCGTTGAATATAAGTGGTTTATGAAACATGTATAGTTTGTATATCTCTTACTACCGTTCGGGCCGTCATAATTCAGAGGTCATGTAGTAAACGTTCGAGGAGCTAGGACACTTTAATTCGTAAATCCAGCAACTCGTCGATCCGTTTACCCAAATGGAACCCCTCACATGAAGCTCCCTAGTGTTGTAGTATTTGATAAAAATATATAAGTTTTTGATCTTTAAAAGTTATATGGTCTTTAGCCGTGGCTTTGCCGTGACCTTGGTCATTGTTACCATGGTCTTGAGACGCATCCTTGGCCTTAGCCATGGTTGTGGTCTTGGCTTTAGGTCATTAGACCTCTTAGTCTTAGTAAACCATAACTATTATATAGTAACTTTGGTATATATAAAATAACTGTTAAGAAACTGAAGAAAATCTCATTCGTTATTGGTTTTCTGGACACGTGCACCTGAGTTTTTGAAGAAAACGTGATTCTGGACAACTTTCGTGCTTTAACTTTTTCATGAAACGGAGCAGAAGGGCCTCTTTTTGCGTGTTTAAGGTTCTGTCACAGAAACATTTGGCAGTTTTGCCGTAAAGTTTTGGTAATTTCAAATGGTCATAACTTTTGACTCGGGTACTCGTTTTGGGTGATTCAAATTGCTATGTTTTCATTTTAAAACCCTCTATAACAGTAGGTAAGTGTTTCATATCATGATTACTCTATTTTGGTCGTGGTTCTCAATATAAGTCACTAGTTTACTTGTTTACATAATATAAGTTACCATATATATACCATAACTTGTTTTACCAATTTTTATACATCATGAACATAATAACAATACAATATATAGTATGAATGAAATATAAATAGCATGGAAATGATATTTAGCAAGAAAGTATAATAGGGTTTCTTACAACTTTTGGCTTTCTAAAGAAAGGAAGTCAAGTATGAACTAGGACACTAAACCTATGCTTGCAAACCCTTCACCACAACTCTTGCAAACCCTTGCTATAACCCTTTTGAAAACCTTCTTAGCTCAGCCCTAGTACCCTTGTGTAGCTCCTAATTCATCCATGGAATCACCAAATAAACACTAGTTTCATGTAGAGAATAACTAGGCATTCAACTTTGTAGTGTAACTTGTAGTTTGAAGATCAAAGGATCATGGTGCTAGGGATTATAGGTGTGGCATTTTTATGGAGATGAAAGGAAGGAATGAGCTTGCTTTTATAGCATGAAGAGGAGGTTAAGAAAGTAACTAGGAAATTCCCTAAACTTGGTGACCAAGTTTTACTTGGAGCCTAAGTTTAACACATGTATATATCTTAAGGTTACAAGGCTTGAGATCAAGACACATGGGGTGATTCCCCCCTAGAGGCAGTTCATATGAGATAAGAGAGAATGACTTGGTCTTGGATGATATTATCCTACTTATGTAGCTAGTTTTGACTCCGTAAATTGCTAACCGTAAGTTGTTAAGTCACGAAATGTAAAACCGAGTATCCTAAAAATATGAAACTTGAAAGAATGACTAAACTTGTCAATATACTCCATAATAAAATATAAAATGAGTGGTAGGTTCTATTGGGTTGCTCAAACCCTGCTAAAACTGGAAACACGGGTCTAAAACGCGTAATACGTAAAACGTACGAAAGTTGCGTAAAATTGAGAAAAGTAAAATGTAACTTTTCTAATAGGATAATAATGACTTAAAATGACCTATAATGTCTAGGCTGGGCTCAGTCTAGTGTCAGTTGGTATTTAATGTCTTTAAACCTAAAACCGTAAGCCTAAAAATCAAGGAATGATTTATAAAATCAAGGAATGATTTTTGGTCAAAGGAGGAGGAAAAAATATGTTGACTTATTCCAAAAATGTGAAAACTCAAATTGTCTTAGAAACGCGGTGCAGGTATAGGCTAAGGTTACGGCTAAGTAAAAATGCTTAAAAACGAAAATTTCTGTTTCTCACGGCCGAGGTTTATTTGGTCACGTTTTTCTCAGTCATGATTAATTCTCAAATAAATCATGAGTGTATCAAACATTTTTCTGATGCGGGAAAAATTAATGCGGTCGAGTTTTGTTGTGCGTAGGATTTTTGAATGACGTTTTAACCTAAAACGTGTAGTTCCTTAATAACTTTCGCAAAAATGATCTGATGAGTGTCAAACTTTTATTTTGCCATGGAAATGATTTATCACACGAGAATATGAAATAAAAATCAAATTTCAGAAAATGAATAGTGAAAGTGAATAGTAAAAATGAATAGTGAAAATTCAGGATTGGATGGTAACCTGAAAATGCGAATTGTTACACAACATCACTTGAGTTATGACAAGAATCAAGTTTCCTCCTCCAAACGGGTTTGACGGAAATCCTTACGGTTCTTGAAATCTTGGGTTTTTAGTTGTTGGGAGATGACATGTTTGGATGTGATGGCATTAATGATGGGAAGAAGGTATTTATAGTGTATGAGAAATGTGGTTTAGGAAGGTAAATTTTGAGGGATAGTATGGGACAAAATATGTTTGTGAATTTTGGGAAGTATAGGGTGAAATGGGTCAAAAAATGATAAAGAAAACAGTAACCTCGACCATCAGATGGCCGGTCCTCTTAATTAGGGGCCGGTCCCCTTAATCATTAAGGGGGCCGCCTTATATAATTAAGGGGGCCGCCCATCTGGTGAATTCCAGAATGCCAGAATTGGGTTTTTAGCAGAAAATTTTCAGAAAGGTTGTGTTTTTGGGTTTGGATTCAAGTAAGTTCAACTCTTTGAGGCAATATAGGGTATACTATTCATAAATATAGAGAATGTTATAAAAACAAATAAAGTAGACAAGTAATTTCTAATATACATGCAATCTACTTATTGGCCAATTAAGTTAAACAACCAAGGAAGTAATAAAACATACTAGTCAAATATGCAACTATATGAAAATGATAATATGCAGGCTAGTACAAACATATTGATGAGTGCTTACAAGTAACAAATAGGAAGATATGATTGTATGGACTTCAAGACTTGTTACAAACAAGATCCATATGGGCAAACCATGATTCTCATGAAATGATTTGATTTAAATTGTAAGTGTCATTTCCATAGAAGTGTATGACACATATGAGATAATCAAATATATTTTTAATAAGACGTTTTTAGTTTTATTCAACAATGCTTTGAAATAGATTCAAGTGTGAAGAAAGGAAAAAAAAATAGATTGAGTTTTGCTTCATAACATGTTGACAAATTGGATAAGAAAAATTTTTCAATCTTGATTTTGATTAAAATAAAGCTATGGTAGCTTATAGTTAAACATGTTGTTTGAAGAAAGATGAGATAGATATTTGAAAGATTATTATTCAAAGCGAGAGGTTTTAAACATGATATTTTAATTTTGAAAGCAAGAAATTATAAATGAAGGATTTGAAATAGAAACTTATCATACTCAAGAGAATCAGTTGAGCCCATTGTCACATATAATCATCTTTAATGGCAACCAAAGATATGGATGAGTGATGGTAGTTTCTAATGATCTAACTGCAATATGATTGAAAGGGATAAAGTAAATCATCTATAGATACAAGATAGACATATGTATATATATGTATACTAAACTCATCATAATATTAAGTTACTAACAAGTCTTAATTATAGCACATCTATTAATGCAACTAGAAAGGTCATTTAGCTTAAATAATAAGTATTCTACTATTGATCATAGATGATTACCATCATAAATGATGAAAAAGAAAAACGGTAATAGACTTAAGATCAAGAGGGTCAACTAGCCTAATTTCATGAATGCATATATTAGTATTAATGATATATGAACAGGGCAATCTATAAATTTAATCATATTAATATACTAATTATAACATACTCTAATATAATGTGATATTGACAAGTTTTTGAAAAGAAAACTTACCTCAGGTCCAGCTTTTCTTAAAGAGTGGGCATGAGAGAGTTAGAAGACATCTTAAAAGTTTCCCCAAAGCATGTCGAAGTAGCAAAGTAAAATCCCAACGCAATAAGAATCAAGGAGGCTTGATCCGAAATACTTAATCTATCACAACAATCATCATAAGTCATGTAGATCAAGAATAGTTGTGCTTGAATCCTTCATCTTGAGGTAGTAACGAACACACCATAAAACCAATACTCCAAAAGTGAAGAACAAAACGCCGAAACAATAAATGGCTGCAACAGCGTCATAAGCAAATCGTGTGTAGATTGTGAATCAGAGTAATAGGAACCAATAGTCATCACATGTGAGAAAGCAAAGTGAGCGTTCCAAATTAATTATAAATCGTGTGATTAGAGTAATAAATAATGGATGTAAATAATATTAATTATAAATTTCTCCACTAGATTTAACAAATTTTATTTGTTTTGATATATTTGTTAAAAGATCATTTGTAGTAAATCCTAAACCGGTTTTATCATAAAATGACTTTTGAATGTTAAGTAGATATTTTAAAGATTTAGAACTATTTTCGAATTTGGCTAATATTTTTGCTTTTTCATTTTCCATTTTAATTTCATGTTTGTAGTCTTGACAATTTTTACATTCAAGATCAATTTCAATATTACTTTCAAGTCTAGACATTTTATCTTCTAAAATTATTTCCTTTTCAAAGTTATTTTCAACGGATATTGAAGATTCATTTCTAAGAATAATTTTAGAGTCAATGTTGCAAAAATGTTTGAAGTTGTTTTCCAATTTTGAAAATTCTAATATAAATTGATTATAGCAAAAATGTTTAGTTTCGGATTGTCCTCATTTGTAGTTATACAGTCTTCACATGCTATACGGTGATCAATTTCATCGTCCATGTCGCTCCATGTTTTATTTGTAGTTTCGCTTGGATCTTGGAGCATGTAATCCTTGCCATTAATACTTATATTTACATTTGTTTGAAAATCTTCACAAGCCATGTTTTCATCATCTTCTTCGTCCTTGTTGCACCATGATTTATTTACACTATTTCTTTGGATTTGGCTCATGTATTCTTCGTTATTGATACCTTCAATGATCACATTTGAACTAGTAGTACATGTGTTTATTTCAACTAAATATTTACCTATCAAATTTTCTAGAGTGACTAAATCTTGTGCAACATCAAGTTTATCATCTTTGGTTTTACATTTCTCTTGGTGAAACTTTAAAAGACATTTCCAAATATCATTTGCTATTTTACAAAAGAATACTCTTTCATATTCAACTCTTGGTAGAGTTTTGAAAATAACTAATTTAGCTTTAGTATTTTTATCAATCTTTGTTTGAAGATTATTATATTGATTTTCAAAATCCATTTTGGTTGGTTGAAGATCACCAATTGAAATGATATGCCAAAGATCAAGATCTATTGATTTCACATAATTTTCAAATTTATTTTTCCATTCAAAAAAATGATTATTTTCAAATAATGGTGGTTTTTGCGTAAATTCCCCTTCTAGATGTTTTTCAAATTCCATAGTTCGTTACAAGTTTTAAAATACAATATATTTTAAAAATCTTGTTAAACGTGGCTTTGATACCAATTGTGGAAAACTAGAAGGGGGGGGGGGTTGAATAGTTTTACGTCTTTTTCGTTTTATTTGTTTTATAAAAGTTTGCTTCTAAAAAATAGACGTAAATTTTAAAACTCTTTGATGCAAAAATATAGATACTAGTTTATTCACGGTTTTCGTATAAACACTACTTATATATAATGTTGAGTGAAAATTTATAATTTCATATATCACATATAAACATATATATGTATATGTGATTTAATATGAGTTTATGTACTCGGTTTGTTTGTATAAAATTAATGTTGTGAATGAAGCTTAGTTTGATCTTTATGTGAAATCAATATATGCACAACACAAGCAATTATAACTATGTATGAAATGCTATCAAGTAAATAAACAAAGAGTGAGAGATGGAAAGATCAAACCGAGATACAAAGGATTTATAGTGGTTCGGCTACAAGGACACCTTCCTTGCCCTACTCCACTCCCCGAGCACCGAACTCGAGAGTTTTCTTCACTAGATCAATAGCCTCCCTTATGGCGGAGAAAACCTTACACACCAATGTACACACCACAACTTCGTCACAACTTCTTCACACCAATCTACTTCACACCTATCTACTTCACACCAATCTTCTTCACACCTTTCTACTTCCTAACTCTTCTTCTTCACGCCACTTGTTTCTTCACACCTTCACAACTTAGTTCTATCCACTACTTCAAGATTTATACTTCTTTACAACTTCTAGGCTTCAAGGTCTTCTCAACTTCAAGGCTTCAACTTCTTTGTCTTCACAACTAATCTCTACTTCAATATACTACCACTTCTTATTTCTTCTACCACTAATCCTATGCACCTCTACTTCTTCACTTCTAGTACCACTTTACACCTTCAATAAATCTAGATCCTATATCTATATCTAGCTAACCAATGTATACAGTTTATTCACCAAAGAATGAATGATATATAAGATGAAATGATCAAACAAATTAGATAGCAAGATGATATTAAGTTGTAATACTTCTAGTCTTGATAGATAGAAGTATTATTCTCTTTGCACTTGAGTGGATGAAGCTTTGGATCACTTGGAAACAAAGACTTATGAATTATATGATCAAAAGATTTTTAAGATAGAAATGAAGGTTTGAATCAGAAAGTTTTTAGTGCAAAAAGGTGAGAAAAATCTGTGAAATGAACCAGTATTTATAGGGACAAAATTACTATACAGGAGCATGCCGGTCCCCTTAATTTTTAGGGGACCGCCCCTTATAATTAAGGGGGTCGCCCAGCTGTAATGGCCAGAAACTTTGTCATTTAGTGAGGAAAGTTTATTTAGTGAAAAATTAACTGATTTTGGTTAAAAATTTGAATTCATATATTTAGTATGATTAAAACATTTTTCTTTATTACCAAAAGTGTTTTTCAAAAATATATAATATGTTTATATAATTAAATAAACTTTGTAATAATTAATTAAATACTCCTTTGATCTTATAATGCATTAGATACTTTGTTTATTTATACCTTAAGTGATTAGATGGTAAAAGTGATTATTTACTACTAAATATTTGTTTACGTCATGATCTTTGGTTTGATAGGTTTTCGTTTTGTGATTATCAAAACATAGGGATATCGAAAGATATGAATAACGTTTTTAGTCATTTATTTATATCAACAATATGTATATGCATCTAATGTTTAGCTAGAAAATATATTATGATGCATCTAAAAGATTAGGGATGCATCTAATTCAAATTAATGCATCTCTAATGTGTAGTTATAGTTATTTCTCATCCTACTTATTTTAAAGATTCTTCTCATTTGATCCTTAGTCAACGTTTATATCCCAACGGTAATCAGGAAAAAAAAAAAAAAAAAATGAGTCGAATCGGCAAACATCATAAACTCGCTACTAACTTCATTTTCATCATCCGAAGTCGAATCAGCAATAAATAGCTCGTAAGAATTCATGGTTTGAAAGTGTGGAATAGAAAGTAAAATGAGTGTGTTATTTGAGAGAATGTGTGAAAAATAGTGAAATGAGTGTATTTATAGTGTGAAGGTAAGTTTAAAAGTTACAATTTTCTTTTTTAGCTTAACGTCAGCATCAGGTAAAAAAAGAAAAAAAAAACTCTGCATGTCGATCGCATTTGCGACCTTGTTTTTCGAAAAATGCCCAATCGATCGATCACCATTTTCACTCAACAGCAAGGTCGATCGATCGACTAGTATTACTGCAAGCTGCCTAACTTTCAATATTTACCGGCAACGCAACCAAACCACTTGCGGATAATGGAATGAATGTTATTTTATTATTATTATTATTTGACATATATATAATTTTGAAGTTTCAAATCATATTGACAAAAGATAATAGGGGTCTTTCATGGCTGGAAGTGAGGGCCATCAATGCACGAGAACGCGTGGGTTTGACCGGTAAAGGATGGCGGCCATACCCTACCAGCTCATTCCATATGTCTTACTTCTCTTTTTCTTTAAACAAAATTCCATATGATAATCAAGGAGAGAGGTTTCAAGTTTCGAAGTTCATGTAAACTATTCAAGTTCAAAGTAATGTTTCAAGATTTCAAAGTCACGAGTTAAGATCTCACGTTTAGCGGTTTAGTTCAAGGAAAGAAGACAAGTTCATGTGTTTTGTTTAGTAGTCCAAGTCCAATATGTATGTTTCACTAGTTTTGTATTCTCATCTCAATTGTCATGTGTATCATCATCAACGGGATATTCTTAATCTCCAAAATCAATATATGTTCTTGTCTTTTGTCAAAACAAATAAAAAAAGCGAAAATTACCAAAAGATTTTGTTAGAGGAGTGTGTGCAAAACAAAGACTACTTTTTGATAGATTACAAATTTGGACTAAGACTATTTTTATTGATGAGTTGTCAACCCAATCTCCAATCTATATAGTATACAAATATTGTTTGTTTAATAAAATATACAGTCTAACCATCCAACAATCGTAGGGTGACCCAAAGTCACAACCTCCAATCTGGCACATGGCATCAAATGAATGGCTATTTGTTTTCTTTTTCTTTTTTCTTTTTAATATTTATTATTTATAAAAAAATAGATTGGTTGTATGTATTGGTTGAGTTGGGTTGTTGATAAATGGTAAAAAAATATAAATTAGTTATATGTATTGATTGTATAGGTGAAAGAAAAAGAAAATAATATTTTATTAAAAAATTAGGTTGTGATGAGTTGTTGATAAAAATAGTCTAACAACTCGGGAACACTTTGGGAGGACTGAGGAGGCGGTCAGCCGGTCACGAGTTAAAGGTGTTTAGCTATTATTTGTTTGTTTTAGTCCCACTCCTTGACAAAATCCGAAATAATTATAGTAAAAGGGTAAAATGGTGGGCCCCTTGTCTATTCGTGTAAAAAAAAGGCTTGGGTCATGAGTTACTTTTAGGTTTCTTTTTAAATTTTTGGTCAAACACAAAAAAATATATTGAATATTATCATTTTTTTAATTATGTGTTGCAAATTATTTTTTTCTTATTCTATGTATTGAATTTTTAAATTTCTATTATTGTTTGTATTTTATATGGAGTAACTATTTTACATTTTTATTTTTTATTTGTTATTTTTTAATTTCGAAGGGTAAAATAGTCATTTTACTATTGTTTGTAAAATAGTCACAATAATCAAAATTTGAAAGTTCAGTATATACAATAAGAAAAAAAATAGTTGGCTACACACAATCACAAAAAGTGTCAAGTTGAATTTTTTTTTGTCATTTGCCATAAACTTTTTTAAAAATGTTTATTTGACAACTTTGGACATTATTTAATTTATGTAAATTTTATATATATTTGTGTTTCTTAGTGGATTTGCGTTCTCCTTAAAGTGGGCTTTGCAACGAACTAAAATAGTGTTAAAATGAAGTTAATATGAACGAGATATTGTGTCTCTAAGCGAGTCACTTGAAACACAAAATGTGTTGCAAAAATGATTATTTGCAAACTTTGAACTGTATTTAACATATGTATATGCTGTAAATATGCGTGTTGGTGTTCTCCTTGAATAGAGCGTCGCAACGAAATAAAGATTGTCAAAAATTGAGTTAATATGAATAATAAATTTTGTCTCAAAGTGAGTCACTTGAAACACAAAATAAGTTATAATTTAGAGGTTAGAATTTATTTTTTTATGATTTTGAAACACTAAAGCATATGAATTACCTTACAGATCGATAAACGCTTAAAAATTAAAACATAGGAATTACATTCAAAAATGCCAAACTGATTTAAACTACTCCAAACCAAGTTTATCCATGTCATTCTAAAGCTCGTGAAGTATTGCAGATGGCTCAACTGTGTGGTTCTCGGGATGTCTTTCCATCTCTAGTGTTGCCTCTAGTATGTGTATCTTTGCCTCTAGTGTCTTTATATTTTCAACCAAGAACTTATAATTTAAGCACTTTTCTTTTGCAAGAGTCGATGCAGATTCGGAAGGTCTTGAAGAAGAACTTGGATGTGTTGAAGGTACAGGAGAAGAACTTAGACAACGCCTAATGTAATCCTTCCACATAAAAAATCCACATCCATGATCTCCGGTTCTTGGTTGTTACATTGTAAGGAAAGTATAAGAAATGTCTTTTTGATAAGCAAATTATTTATATATTACATAAAAGGAAAAAAAAAAAGTTTAGATAGTTTACCTTTGAACAAGGACATGAGTAGTATTGTCTACCATAACTTTGAGGTTTACATGATCTTCACAACATTGTATCTCCTTTTTCACAACGGCACAAAGGTTGATCATATCGTTCCATCTGTGGTGGGTGATTGAGGTGGTGGTGGTTGTTAGGATAAGATTGTGTAACGTGTTGGTTGGTGTTTGTGAGGATAAGAGTGTGTAAGTGTTTATGATGATAAGATCAGTTTTTATAAAAAAATACCGTCATTGAGTAGTAATATCAATGCAAGAAAATTGCAAATGATTTGTCAAATCATGTCATATTTTGTGTAAAATTTTAAGCTTTCACGATTTTTGTCATTGAGTAGTTTTATCAATGTCAGAAAAAATCAAATAACTTGTCTAATCATGTCATATTTCGCGTGAAATTTTAAGCTTTCACGTAATATCATGAGTAGTTATATCCATGTTATTACTTGTAAATTTATGTATTCGCCACTTTGGAAGAAGAACACATCTTCTTTGTGCTATTACACATGGTTTAAGACAAAAAAAATACTCCATCCGTTTCAAAATTATAGTCCACATTTCTCTTTTGGGATCTCTCAAAATAATTGTTCACTTTACTTTTTAAGTAAAAACTAGAGGATATATTAGGGGAATATTCTTTTTGATTGGTTGAGATTTATAGTAGTCACATTTTTATTAAATTTTGTGATTTCCCTCTCATGACAATAATTTTGAGACAGAGTGAGTAATAAAATGAGACCACCAATTATTGAAACAAAAGACTTATTTTATCATTTTAGTTCCTCTTACAATGTCACTAAGCCTGAGAAAATCTAAATCTTAGTTATCTTTTTAATATAAAATATTATATTTTTCGCATCTTAACATTTGTAGTTTATCTTTTGAAAACGATGCAACACAACTAATTTAATCATTAAACGTGTTCTCGTTAAAAAAAATTATATGTAACCAGCATAAAATTGCAAATTTAGTCACTCACCTATGGCGAAAGTGTAAAAACAACCCTGAATAATAAAGGCATGCAAAAATGCCACTCATGTTACGGATAAGTGCAAAAAAGCCACTGTGAGCTACTTTTTGCTAACGCCCGTTAGTCAAGGGTAAATACATATAAAATGACTAATATACCCCTTTATCTTCAAATACAATCCTCATTGGCTCTGCTACTCTAACTCGTTACCACACTAACCCGACCACCTATTCAAATACAATTCTCATTGGCATGTAGTTCCGGTTATATTACATCAATCGTCCTTGCCTTTGCACAATACGGTAAGAACTCAGTACATTTTCCTGTTTACTTCAATAGTGTCTTTGGTTTTTTAAAAATGTATATTTGTTGTTAATGTCATGGATTTATAATTGTAGGTGGTCATATTGGAAATGTGAAAGAAGTAGAGGTGGATACTGAAACAGAAGATGAAATGTTTGCTGATGATGAGAGTGGTTAAGAGGATTTGGATTATAATCCAAACAATGATGAAGTGTTTACTGATGATGATGAGCATATACTTGAAGATGTTCATGTAAGTAACTCTAATATGATCTGCACTAAATAGTGTAAAAATCATTCAGTGTTTACGGAACATTATGCATTGCTTAAGGAGTATGCCCAAGAGTTGGTTAATCAAAATCCAGACACCACTGTTAGGCTTGATGTACAGCTAGAACCAAATCCAGAGAGTTCATCAAGAACTTTTAAAAGGGTGTATGTGTGTATGGGAGCTCTGAAACAAGGTTTCAAAGCTTGTGATAGAGAATTCTTAGGATTAGATGGATCCTTCATGTCAGGTCCTTTTCCAAGTCAATTACTAACAGCAGTTAGGATTGATGCAAACAATGGGATTTATCCAGTAGCATATGATGTAGTTGATGCACTAAATAAGTCAACTTAGTGTTGGTTTTTGAAACTACTAGGAGAGGATCTTGCTATACAAACCAATTGCAAGTTCACTTTCATTTCTGATAGGCAAAAGGTGCACACTTCTATTCTATAATTAATCATGTGTTTTATGCACAATTAGAACATGTAAAGTTTTAACACCATCAATAACCTTAATTGTTCAGAGAGATTGATACAAATCGTTGATAGTGTGTTTCCAAATGCTGAACACAGGTTTTGTGTTAAGCATATTCATGCAGAGATGAAGTCACATTTTAAATGAGGTGTTTACAAGGACATGCTTTGGAATGCAACTAGAGCCACTACTGTTGTTGAATTCAACAAAGAGATGGATCATCTAAAGTATTACAATTCTGCTGCTTATGATTGGTTGATGAATATTCCAACTGAACAATGGAGTAGATCATATTTTTCAGGTAATTCATTATGTTGCAATGGACAAAAGCGTACTGATAATTGATCATATAGTAATATATAATGTGTTATTTGTTTAACAGGCAAAGCCCAATGTGGACTACTCTTAAACAACATATATGAGGTGTTCAATAGGCAGCTAAATGATGTCAGAGATGGAACCATCATCACTTGTCTTGAATATATCAAAGAGTACTTAATGAAGAGAATTGTGGTAGTTCAACAACTAATAGAAAAGAATGTTGGACAACTTACTCATACTGTGAAAGCCATATTTGATGCTATAAAAAAGAAGATACTGATTGCATTGTTGAATGAATTGAAGCTTCTTTATATAAAGTATTTGTGCCTTACCAGGATCAGTGTGTTGTTAACATGGATAGTAAGGAGTGTGGTTGTAGGAAGTAGGAGCTGACTGGAATACCATGTATACATGTTGTGGCTGCAATAAACTACATGAATAAGAATGGAACAGCAGTTGCACCAAAAAATATGTTGACTTTAATAGTCAAATTCGGTTATTCCAATTGCATTTTGACTTTCCAAAGTCAAACTGCAAATGTTAAATGAGAGTGATGTATACACTTATGCCAAACACCCCATATCTAATAGTAAGCATTTATGTTGTTTTTAATCCTATCTACTTATTCAACAACCATATTGTATCATATTTTATCCTTTTTCTCCTGCAGTTTGGTTAGTATTTTGTTTTTGGTATATGTTGAATTTAATAGTCAAATTTGGTTATTCCAAACACCACACTATACTGCATATGCAATTAGCAAACTAAAAATTGTAAACAGGTAACATAAAGATCCAAAATTGAAACACAAACATAAAGATCAAAAATTGAAACACAAACATATCCTTAACATAAAGATCTAAACTTTCATTGATCATAGGAGTTCACAACCATTACAAATTTCAAAAAACATTTCTAAATTCAAGTGTCATGTAGTGTATTTAATGTACTAATGTGTTTATTTGGATGGAAATCATTCAAATGCTCATGGATACAATCAAGAAGATAAGTGACTGGTTGTGCTCCTCTATTTGTGTATTGTTTGAGATGTGTTCATCAGACATAGTTAATGAATTTATCAGACATAAGTAGGCTAGTTTTAGTCTGTTTTCATTTTGTCTTTGTATCTGAATTGGGTTATGTCTAATTTCAGTTTATGGTTACTTTCTTGATGTAAACTTTGGTATCTAATATATGTTGACTTTAATAGTAAAATTCGGTTATTCCAACACTACAATATACTGCATATGCAATTAGTAAACTACAAAATTTAAACAAAAACATAAAGTTTGAAAAAAAAAAAAAATATATATATATATATATATATTGAAACATAAAACATCTAAACATAAACATAAAATTTCATTGATGATAAGTAGAGGTGTTCACAAGATTACAAATTAAAAAAAAAAAAAAACTTTTTAAACACACAATTGTTTAGAAGTTTGACCCGCTACCTTCCACACCATCATTTTTCTTCTTTTTCTTTATCTCCTTTTCTTTCCTCTCCTTCTTATCCTTGAGATGTTTGAGCACATATTCAAGATAGGAGATCCTCTGTTCCAACTCATCAAATTGTGGTATACCGGTATCCACAGTCTCTTGCTTCTCCTCCTCTTCATGCGTATCACGCAAAAGCATCTCATAGTAGCCATCTTGTTTCCTCAGCCAAGCAAGCATCTGTTTCCTCAACTCCTTCGGTACCTTCCTGTAAGAACCATACTCGTCATTTGGTTTAACGCCATAACCATCAAGGAGTAAATCCATTAGATAATCGTTCTTCAAAACTTTTTTGTACTCCTCTTCCTCGGAACCAATGTAGATAGCTATCTGCTTCAGTGTTTTTTGTTCTTTGGGTTTATGTATGTATTGGTGGAATGTGTGTGTGTTTTGGTGCGTTTAAATAAGCGGAATGTAGATGGAAATGAATAGTCCCTATACAATCGTTTCGGTTGCCTTGTTACTTTGGGAGAGGAAGGTTTGACGATGCAAATTTACTCGTTGAAAAAAAAATCCACAGATATTATCTTCGTTTGACACGTGTGTTTTGGCTGCAAACTAAAGTTATTACTTTGCAAATTTGGTCATTGAAATAAAGTTTGTCTAGCCAAAGGCGGGAAACAAGTGAAATGGTGATAATACCTTTGACTAATGGGATAACTAACGGGCGTTAGCAAAAAGTAGCTCTCGGTGTTTTTTTTTGCACTTATCCGTAATGTTAGTAGCATTTTTACATGCCTTTATAACTCGGAGTTGTTTTTGCACTTTCACAGTAGGTGGGTGACTAAATTTGCAAATTATTATTATTATTATTATTATTATTATTTAACATTAGTAGAGCACAACTAAAAATGAAATGAAAAAGGAAAAAAAAAAAAAAAGTTTCAGTCTCGTCTACTTTCTAGATACCCTTTTCAACCCAACCAACTTTTATGTTTGGTACAAATTCAAATCTACTACAAAAATATTCTCACTTTATTCCAACTAACACGTTGACATATCCAAGATGCCACAAACCCACATTTAAAAGAACCTTCATTTTTCACAATCATAAATAATACATGTACTTGAATTATTACTAATTTCATTTTCACCCCAAAAAAACACATTTTGAATTAAAATCCAATTTGACAACCACAAAACAGCCAAAAGACTTTCTATATAAACAAATTTAAATACACCCAAGCCACCCCCCTTCAAGTTCAACTCATCATTTTCTCCGTCAACATTTCATTATTCAGGTTAGTATCCTATTCTGGCTATCTTTTTAATCCAATTTTTATGCAAAATTGAATCATAAAGATTGTTAATGTTAGTGAAATAAATCATGGGTATTGCTTAATTTTATGAAATATTATCTGGGTCAGTGTTAATTTAGCATTTTATACCTTTATTTGTTTAAATTATGTTAAATTGTATCATAAATTTGAGGAAAATGAATTCTGGGTATTGCTTAAATTGATGAATTATTATTTGGGTCAGTTTTAATTTAGCATTTTACACCTTAACTTGTTTCTTTTTTATTCCATTTTTATACTAAATTATGTAATATTGGATCATAAAGATAGCAAATTTTTAAAAAATAAATAATGGGTATTGCTTAATTTGATAAAATGTTATGTGGGTTAGCCGTTAGTGTTAATTCAGCATTTTACAGCTTGATTTGTTTTAATTATGTAAATCTTGTTTTGCAGGAAATAGCCCTATTATTGGATCTTGATTTAGGGCTACACAAGATCTGATCTTGATTTTGTGTATTCTGAATATATTGTTGGATTTAATTTTTGGGTTTTGATTTTTAAGTTTTGGGGTGTGAAAATGAGTGAAGTTACAGAGGTTAAACCCTTGATTTCACAATCGACGTCTGCGAAATTGCCTGATTTTAAGAAATCGATTAAGCTTAAGTATGTTAAGTTAGGGTATCATTATCTTATAACTCATGGAATGTACTTGTTTTTATCGCCATTAGTTGTTGTGCTTGCTGCACAATTGTCTACGTTTTCACTTGAAGACGTTTATGTACTTTGGGATCATCTTAGGTTCAATCTGATATCGGTCGTTGTATGTTCGACCCTTCTGGTGTTTTTTACTACCCTTTATTTTTTAACCCGTCCACGACCTGTTTACCTAGTGAACTTTTCGTGTTATAAGCCTGAGGAAGAGAGGAAATGTACTAGACAGATCTTTATGGAAAGATCAACTGCGACGGGTTCGTTTACTGGACAGAGTCTTGAGTTTCAAAAAAAGATTCTTGAAAGATCGGGTCTTGGTGAGTCAACTTATCTCCCTGAAGCAGTTCTTAGGGTCCCACCAAACCCGTGTATGGCAGAAGCAAGAAAAGAGGCTGAACTTGTGATGTTTGGTGCCATTGATGAGCTTTTGGAGAAAACGGGTGTGAAACCAAAAGATATTGGGATTTTGGTAGTGAATTGTAGTTTGTTTAACCCGACACCTTCTTTGGCTTCGATGATTGTTAATCACTATAAACTTAGAGGTAATATTCTAAGTTTTAATCTTGGTGGAATGGGTTGTAGTGCTGGTTTAATCGCTATTGATCTTGCTAAAGATCTTCTCCAAGTCAACCCCAATTCGTATGCTTTAGTGATGAGTATGGAAAACATTACATTGAATTGGTATTTTGGAAATGAAAGATCTATGCTCGTGTCGAATTGCTTGTTCCGAATGGGTGGTGCTGCAATTTTGCTCTCGAACAAAACCTCTGACCGAAGAAGGTCAAAGTATCAATTAGTCCACACAGTGAGAACACACAAAGGTTCAGATGAAAAGTGTTTTTCATGTGTCACTCAGTTAGAAGATCCAGTTGGCAAAGTTGGAGTTACACTGTCAAAAGATCTAATGGGAGTAGCAGGTGACGCTTTGAAGACCAACATCACCACTTTAGGACCGCTCGTGTTGCCCATGTCAGAACAGTTGCTTTTCTTTGCAACTTTAGTTGGTAAAAAGCTATTTAGAATGAAGATTAAGCCTTATATTCCAGATTTCAAGCTAGCGTTTGAACATTTTTGCATTCATGCTGGAGGGAGAGCGGTTCTTGATGAAATTGAAAAGAATTTGCAGCTTACAGACTGGCATATGGAGCCATCAAGAATGACACTTAACCGATTTGGTAACACTTCAAGTAGCTCACCATGGTATGAGTTGGCGTATTCAGAAGCTAAAGGGAGAATCAAGAAAGGAGATAGAGCGTGGCAAATAGCTTTTGGGTCGGGTTTCAAGTGCAACAGTGCGGTTTGGAAGGCGTTAAAGACTATTAATCCTGCTAAAGAGAAGAACCCGTGGATGAGTGAGATTGATAATTTTCCTGTAGCTGTTCCAAAGTTTTCTGCTTTAAGCTAGATTTAAATCTTTATTTATTTGTTTTCCTTTTGATCTTTAAGATTATTCATGGGACCTGTTTAATGTTTAAATTAGAAGGCTATGATTTTCTTTTCTTGTTTGTACTGGGATTACAAGCATGGTTTATGCAAATTTCATGGCGCCGTCTGGTTGCTTATCTATTTCTTGATGTATTTTGCACATTTTAGTACGAGGACGTGGGTAGGAATGTTTTTTCTGTGTATAGATCTGTAGCTGACGATGAGAAAACTAGTGTAAAGATAGTGGCAGTTTTATGTAGATCTTTGACTGATATGCTAGCGATGTGCAATGCTTTCTAAGTTAGGGGATCATTGTTTTCTTGTTGTCACTCTAAAGGTGCGGCTTCGGTGAAAACCTTTGTCTGGTCTAGTTATATGATAAAAAGACCAGTAAATTTCTATATGCAGTATAATCTTGATAAATAATAAGATCCAGATGATAAATTAATTATTCTAAACATAATTTCTTAGTTATTAAGTAGTACGGAGTAATTAATAACAGAATCTTACTTTTGGGAATACATTAAATGGATGTTGGCACATCTTAACTCCTGAATCAATAATTGCAAGCTGTGATGAAAGAACTTTTATTACTCCGTATTTAAGTAACTCTCAGGCATATGATATCAAGCCAATGCACTCCATACAGTCACCAAATACCTCAGATGACATTGCGCGGGTAAATCCACAAACTTCCACCCATAGGTCTTTTGGTGCAAGAAGGTTTGTTCTACCATTGACTAATAAATCCGTGTGACTACACCCGTCTTAGTTTTTAGACTTTTAGCTATATCTACGTGCCTAAAATATTAGACGGAGCTGCATTTGCTACCAGTTGAGTTAAGGGTAAAGGTTGTCTGAAGTCGTAAGAGTCATTCCTAACATATACCAATCAAGACTAATTGATCATGAGTTGCCACCATGTTGTAAGCATAATGTATGGAATTATTTAATTACAGCCATATAATTAATAACTTAATTAACTAATCGTAGTAGTTTAATAAAGTTATAATACTTATACTAAACAATAAGTTCTCATTATCTTCTAACACATGTGATAAGATTCCTAACGATCTTCTATAAAATCTTTTTGGTACCCTGTAAATTTTTTGGCGAGAAATGTTTATCAAGTTTATATTTTCCGTTACAATAACTTTGTAGGTAACGAGAATTTAAGGTTTGTGAAAACTGTTCATAGTCAAACACTCATTTTTTCCGCTTCGCCTAGGAGGAAAGCCCCATTGGCAGGACTCGAACCCGAGACCTCCAAAGGAAACACCCCCAAGTTTACCCCCGGTGGCCACTTGATCTATGGCCAGTTTTCACACTACCGGTCGTTTCCAGCTTTCCTTTACCTTTGGTGATGAAGATTCCGATCACATTCGTCCTAATAGGGTGCTTTGTATGATTTAAGCTTGTGCTTTGATGACGTATAGTCCATATTCGGGTCACGAACCCGATTAATGAACATTACTAATGCCCAAGCCCACCACGAGTGGGCTATCATAACAATAATTTAGGCTACCATGCTAACGGTTTGGGCTCACGAAAACCCAAACCCAAATAGATTATTTATGGTCTAGATAAGGATCTCTTATTTATGGGATAAAGATCCATAGACCGGATAAGCATTATACGCCGAAGAGTGAGGAACACGAAATCTACAAGGATTTCGTGCCTATATAAAGAATATTATAATTCTCATTAAAGGTACGATATACAACCCTAACTCTTCTATACAACCCTAAAACCGATTACTTACTCTCACGCCGGAGGATAATCGTGGGAGACAATCCCACGATAAGCCTAATAGTGTTTGTTTGCTTTCTTAGTGCGCAGGTCTCAAGCATTAAGATCTGATTGGTACGAGAACAGGAACCCCAATAAGGAACGCCCAACTTTTGTATCAACATGCTTTATATCGGTTTCGTGTTTATTAGGATTTTGGGCTAGAACATTATTGATGTTTACTGCTAGTGGTGTATGCCATGCTAATTTAATGAGGGTTGCCCATTGACAAAAAAAACGCGATTGTTACTCAAACTCAATTTTTTTTGCGCTTTAGAGCTTTGTACAAGTGGATATAATGGATGTTGTAACACCCCCAAAAATCATCACGTCAGCGGAAGACTTAAAATGTCAGCGGAAGACTTTTTGGGTGTTACTTCGAGGATCTTCGTCACAATCATAGAAAACGACACAAAAGTGACGCTTTAAAGTTTAATTCATTCAAAATACCAAATATTCGAGACATCAAGATGTTTCATAATTTAAACAACAAGTTTATTTGAAATATGTCAAAATGTTTATTTAAGCCCATGCCGGGTTACAAGCCCACTCTGTGCCTTCAAGTTCCTTCTTGTATAGTTACCTGAGATAAACACATGCTAAAAAATGTCAACACAAAGGTTGGTGAGTTCATAGAGTTTATAGTTTAAATCGTTAATTAGAAAAAGAGTGATTTCCTTATCAATACAAATCAATCCGTTGGTTTGCCCTTTACCGGGTCAACATCAAAAATAGTAATTGGTTTATAAATCCATTTAACACGAGTTTCGAATCACAAGTTAAGAATGTATTGTAATCACATACAATCAATAAGTTTAATTCAATGTTCCTGTTATTGCCTTAAGCTCATGATACTCAACGATTAACAGCCAATCATAATCTCAAGTTATGACGGTAAGTAGTAGGCCCTCAAGATAGGTATTTGCCAATAACCTATAATAAGAACAATAAAGTGCGCCTGGTGTTTTTTCTAACAACCAAACGAGGATTGTCAATCACTAATAGTACTATCCACATTTATTTACGTTCACCCTTCAAGTGATTAAGGTTCATGATCGAGGGACTTTTGGCAATAGTAACTTAAGCAAATAACATTGGCCTGACGGTATTTCAATACCCGGTATAAAAGACTTGTGTTCGAGTTTTAAGCATGCATCTCCCCCACGGGAAAATAGTTAAAGAGTGGGCTATGAAATCACAGTAACATGTATATAGTTAACGAGTACTTATAAAAGTATAAAACAGTAATTAAGCATGTATCTCCCCCAAAAACGTTTATAAATCATTGTAAAACAAGTAAGAGTAGGGGGCTATGACTCACAGTAATATGTGAAAGTTTAAAATACTTGTGAAAGTAAAAGCAGTAGTTGAGCATGTATCTCCCCCAAAATATTTATAAAATAATTATAAAAATGGGGCTAAGAACTCACCTTAGTAGTACAGTGGTAGTGGTAGTATCGTAATCTCAACGATGCAAGGCAACGGCTTCACACACAACCTAAAAGATATGGTATGTTTTAGTTGATAGTCTAAATCTCGTTTTATCGCGAATATTAGTCGTTCAGTTTGTTATTAAAACTCGTGTTCGTTTAAATGTTTGAAGTTCAAGAACAAAGTTATATACATATAACTCATAAGTAAAATGATCGATGCTCGATGTGCAATCAAGAATAAGTCGAAGTATGTAGACGATGTTTTATGATGTTAGTTTTAAAGAAAAGAAATAAACGTATCGTTATATATATCGTTAAAATTTATTATAATTACGCGAATATTTATATCGTATATATTTATAAGAGTTTTATACCAAACATGTATATTTATATATAAAATAATAATATTATTTTTATAAAATAATATTTACAGAAAATCCTTTACGTTTTACCAAAATTACACTTTTATCTCTAACGAATATGATTTCACACCGTTAGTCCGTAGTTAACAATCGTTTCATTTTAAGTCCAAATAATATCAATATTTACATTTTTCAACTCCAATTATCATTATTTACAGTTTTTAAACTCAGAAAATCAGAAATTACAGTTTTGACCCAAAGTTTGCAAAGTTTACACTTTTAGTCCCCGGTTATGAAAATTTTGCAAATTAAGTCCGAATTTCACCAAATTAAAAGTTCATCATTTTTATTTTCTAAATAAGCCTAAAACATTCTTACTAGCTTATTCTAGCAGCCTATTTAACTGAAAATCTAATTTTTCTATTTAATTGGGCCTAACGAGTGATAAATAAAGGCTCGTTAAGGTTTTTAGATCCGTTGGGCTTACGAGGGGTTCGGGCCTGGTTTTAGGTTTATTTTTATGTTCAAAAAAAAAAAAGTTACTTATGAGCTTATACGACCAGCTTATTTTATAAGCTTATAAACAGCTTATTGGGCTTATAAGCCCATTTGTTTAACTTATTTTTGTTGAAAAATCTGACTAAGGCTCGATCACTTTGGCTTTTGAAATCGATTTATATGAGCTTATTAGGTTAAATCTTTTACGTATCCTGTTTGCTAGCCATGTCAACAATGAGTTCATGTTTTAAAATCGATATGTTATGTGTCGAGATTTGGAGTTAACGAGGCTAAGTAAGTGACATAAAACGATTCTGAAAACAGTTTTATTAGTCAAATATTATAAGTGTTTTTCAATAAAAACGTGAATGTCCAATGACTTTCAAAACATGTTATATTTATTAGGTAAACGTTATTCTTAGCTTGAAAACTTTATACCACTCGTTTGTTAGTATATTAAGTAATTAGTATGTCGAATAAAAAGTATATAACACGTTTTTAATTAACGAGATAACGGATCGAAGTAAAGTGTCAAAACAGAATGTTATTGAAATAAGAACATGAATTATGTGTCGAGTAGACTCACTTTGCTTCAAAAGGGGGGCGTAAAAATTAGGATATGGTTCGAATAAGTGCATATGGGGATTGTGGATCGACTTGTGGCCAAGTAAAGATGTAGGATGAGTGATGGCGCTCCTTGAATTTGTCCCTAGCCCTTCGAATTCCTTGCAAACTTTCTGTCCCGTCTCAAGGTATGTATCGACTTACATTTTGTTATTTGGTTCATTTGGGTGTGTTTGAGTGTGAGATTTTTAGTTGAGCTTGCTTGGGAGGTTTATATAATGAGTCTTGGAGTGTGTATACAAGTTAAGTTCACATGGTTTTGGGTGTAAGATAGGAACGAATATTTGCTACCTCTTTTATGTCCAATCGAGTTAAAACAACAAGAGGAAATGTCACATTCAGTTTCTGACATTCTCTGACACTTAAGTGATGTTTAGGATTCGTTATGTGGTGATTGGGGAGCATGGGAGGTGCTAAGAGGGCTGGTGACACGTTTGGGTAAAAATGCCAAAGGTGAGTTTCGGGGTTTGCTTGGGTCGTTTTTAGGGTAGTGAACGTGTGAGGGAGGGTGTATTTCTTACCATTCGTGTTTCTAGGGTACTAGGTGAAATGAGAGGAGCAATAATACGTAGGTGTTATTTGTTAAAATTGCGAGATAAAGGGGTGGTTTTGGAGAGGGTCGCGGCTGGGAAAACAAAAGAAAAAGAATACAAAATAGTAAAAGGGCACTGGGCTTGGTGGGCTGCTGCGTGGATTGGGCCCAAACGAGAAAGAAACTAGTGAGCAGATGTCCATTTGGTTGGCTGTTTTGATTTAGTGGCCCATAGTGTGCTGTGGGCCCAGTTAGTGAGTTTCGAGAGTCGGGTTACGGTCCAATATAATTAGTGAGTGGCCTCGGGAATTTTTGTAGGCTCCGGGATGATATAAATAATGTACGTTAAATGAACGAAACGTATTGTTTTAATTATTAACGTTTAAAATATAAATATATATATTCGCGATATTAAATCTATCGAGGTTGTGTGCATGCAACGTTCCTAGGTAAATGGTCAATCATGAATGTCGTAGTGGTTCACATAATATGTCATGCATATAAAAAAAAATTTTGTTCCTGTAAAAAAAAATGGTTAATCTATGTTATGGTAACGTGTTAATCGTAGGAAAATTTTACGGGGTGTTATATTACCTACTCGTTAAACGGAATCCCGTCCCGGGATTCTAAGATAAGGTAGCTGTAAAGGTGTGTGGAAAAAGGTGAACAAATAACGTATTTATTATTAGCTTCCTAATTGTATTTTCCAGCTTAACGTATCTACTATTACATTAACTTTTTAAATTGATGATAACCAATCTTAGTATGATTGTGATAGAAAAACTTGGGGGAAACTTATGTCCAAAAATTATAGTTGTTACTTGGCAGTATTATTTAAGGTGTAAACAGTATTTTACCACAGTGGTGTACAGTACCTAACTCTTATTCTCTTTAAATAACCCACTTTTTACACTCCTTTTTACCTAACTTTCCTTTCCCTTATACCTCTCGTTGACATGCCTCACTTCATCACTAACCTTGCAATCATGTATGCCATTGTTACTACTATCTATCTAGTGTATGTTCCGAACGAAGATCGTGCTATATTGGTTGGGATCTTAATGTTTCTTGCACCATTCGTGGTTCTAGCGATCTTCATTGACAAGTTTTGGAAGTGAAGAAATAGTGTCGTAGTGTAGTGGTTGGAATGTTGAAATAAGGTTTGTTGTGTTTCCATGTAATTTCGAACGTATGAATGAAATTTTCTTCGTTTTCTGATGCCATGGTTTATGTTGATTTTTCGCTTGTATTTATTGCTTATGTATCGTTATATATGTGTTAAGAATATTTATAGTCGGTTCATTTGATTGTAGTCAAGTTTACAACGGTGGGTTTTCAATAAATTATGACTAAAACTATATGTGGAGTTTATTTGGCTTCGAATACTTAAATAAATATGATTTTGAGTGTAGTAATTTGGTTGAGCTTTGATGAAAATTTGACCATCGAAGGATCGAAAGATTCGTCACACTTGTTTCTTGGGATTATGATAAATTGAGATGTACAAAAATATTGACGGGGTGTGTAGAAATGTTACGGAAAAATGGTTCGAAATTATAGGTACGAGTCGTTCGGAAGTAATGTTTATGTTTCAGATTTGAGCAACGCCGGGCTCAAGTTAGTGGTCAGCCCAATGGTGCGTTGGGTTATTGTGATTTCGAGGCCCAAATGTGTGTCGGTGTATAGAGGTAGTGGGTTAAAGCCCAAGTTAAGAAGGTTTTTGCGGGTATGTTTTATTAACGTACGTTTTATTCTAATATACACGAGGTAATGAGTTGATTTGAGATTTGTTAAGGTATCGTATCATGTTTGAGAGTTTGTAAAGATTATTTGATAAGTTCATAATTTCTTAGAGATTGAGGGGTCCAATCATGTGAGAGTGTATTACTTATACGTGGCGTGTTTATGATTTAAGTTATGGTGTTATGTGTTTAATGTGATCTGTTCCTTGCCACTTGTGTTGAAAATGCGAAATCCAAGATAGAATTTTTTACCACGTATTTCCAAAAAAAAAAATTTTGTTGCTAGTTTTAGTAGATACAGACTTTTTGAAAATTTTTACCGTTTGAAAAATAAACGGTCACATTTAATACAATAATTGAGATTTATTTTTCCAATTCTTTATAAATACCATTGGTACGTGTTGGGTTATCCACAAACACACACACACAAAACAATCAATGGCTTGCAAGCTGCCACATACCGCTGAACAAATTCAACAATATATCAAAGCAGAGACCGAAAATAGTGATGTGGATCGCAAAAATGCTATTTTGAGGGTCATCCTGGAGTTGGAGGTGGCGAAACAATTGAAGCAACGGCTTAGAGAACGTTATGCAAAGTGCACAGATATATCGGATGATCGAAAACATGTGATTGATACTTTCTTGCATGACGGATATCGTAAGGATGCGGCTATTATTGAATCGTTATGGGTTTGTGTTCATCAGATAGAGGACCATAGTTCCAGCAAGATCTGTTGGAGTTTTAAAGAGAATGTTGAAGCTGCTAGGATTGAACAACAACAGCAACAGCAGCAACGGCAACAGCAACAACAACAGCAACAACAGCAACAGCAACAGCAGCAACAGCAACAGCAACAACAATACCAACAACAACAACAACCAAAACCACTACCACCACCACAACAACCACAACAGCAATCACTTCAACAAGGTGCATCGAGTTCTTCTGCACCAAGAGTGACTGTGCAACAACAACAATTTCCTCATCTGGATCAATTCCAGCCAAGTTTTGAGGAGAATGTGGCGGTCGATGATGGTGGTTGGACTTCTGACATGGAGCGGGAGCTGAGTAGGTTGGAGGCTCAAATAGAAGAAGAGAGGTTGGCAAGCTTCGACCCTTATGATGATGGATATGATTCTAACAATTCTCAGACTTGGGATCACCCAGACTACCGCTGAAGTGTGATGTTTAATTTTTAGTATCGTTTGTAATGTTTTTATGTGTTTCAGTCAAGTTTAATAATAATATGTCGTTTGAATAAAATCCATTGTGAGCAAAATGAGGATGATAATTTATTTATTCTTCATGTTTTAAAATTACAAAAATCTGTGCAGGTAACCTACCCGTTAAACAAAAAAGTTTTGTTGATACAAATTTTTACAAAGAGAATAGTGTGGAGATAATTCTCGAATTATTTAGTTCTTGTGGATAGATGTTAACTTGGGGAAAAGTGAATGCACATGGCAAGAATAGTGATTCATGGCAATATGTCTATATATTTCCTGATTTTTCTCTTTATCGTTCATTCTGTCTTCAAATAACAATTTTTAATATGTCTTATACTTATATTGTTCTCATAGTTGCGTATTTTGTTGTAACTTTCTTCCCGGAAGAAGATCTGGAGTCCTTGGATTGGACCATAGCATTTCTTATGCTAATCGTGGTTTTAGTCGTTAGTGTGGATGAAATATGGGGGTAAGAAATATTAAGAGTGTTGTTTTTGAATTTGTAGCTTCATGCACTAGGCATTAACGTTTCATTGTGTGGTTTTTGTCATACAGGGTATTCGATGTGTTACATCCAGTTGTGGTTCTTGCACTCGTAGGAGTGGTGGCTTTCTTCATCAGTTTGGTGGATCAATCGTTTAGTGACGTTAAGGTTTACTTAGTGATCTTTGTGATGATAGCATTACCGATGCTAGTTATATCGTTGTGTATTAATATTCGCGGTTTCTAATGAGATTTAGGTTTTCTTGGTTTCGTATGTCTGTTAACTCAGAAGTAATTAAACATATTTATCTATATTTCGTTATTTACATAGAGAAGCGTCCCAAACTATGTAATTAAGGAAATATAAACTTATGGTTCAATGATTTATAATTTCTTGATTTGAACAAAAGGGCGTCCCAATCTATTCAAATTAAGACGTTGTAAATCATTTTAAGATTCTGACTTAACCATCTGACAAAATAATTTATGTGCAGATATGTCGTAAGCATCTATAGAGACAATTAAAGAGGATTTGCATAGTACTCAAAATAGTTGGGGGAGCATATAAATATATATATTAATATACTAGAGTGTAGTTGTACCATAAACTATTTAAAGGTCACATAATAGTCTAGCGGATGGAAATATGAAGACACGGTATTTGTAATAATCCCGATTAGTAAATGTAAGTCATTAGCATAATCATAACATGTAAGCATATATCAAGTTATATAAGTAAGAAATAATGAGAAGTAACTTTTCTACCAGATGTTGGAATGTAGGCACGGAGGGCATGAAGTGGTATTTTGTAAAAATGGTCCAGTTAAAGTGTGGTTATAGTCCAATGTTTAAAAACATCTGGTTCTCTATAACCGTGGCTCTGAATACCAATCTGTAACACCCCCAAAAATCATCACGTCAGCGGAAGACTTAAAATGTCAGCGGAAGACTTTTTGGGTGTTACTTCGAGGATCTTCGTCACAATCATAGAAAACGACACAAAAGTGACGCTTTAAAGTTTAATTCATTCAAAATACCAAATATTCGAGACATCAAGATGTTTCATAATTTAAACAACAAGTTTATTTGAAATATGTCAAAATGTTTATTTAAGCCCATGCCGGGTTACAAGCCCACTCTGTGCCTTCAAGTTCCTTCTTGTATAGTTACCTGAGATAAACACATGCTAAAAAATGTCAACACAAAGGTTGGTGAGTTCATAGAGTTTATAGTTTAAATCGTTAATTAGAAAAAGAGTGATTTCCTTATCAATACAAATCAATCCGTTGGTTTGCCCTTTACCGGGTCAACATCAAAAATAGTAATTGGTTTATAAATCCATTTAACACGAGTTTCAAATCACAAGTTAAGAATGTATTGTAATCACATACAATCAATAAGTTTAATTCAATGTTCCTGTTATTGCCTTAAGCTCATGATACTCAACGATTAACAGCCAATCATAATCTCAAGTTATGACGGTAAGTAGTAGGCCCTCAAGATAGGTATTTGCCAATAACCTATAATAAGAACAATAAAGTGCGCCTGGTGTTTTTTCTAACAACCAAACGAGGATTGTCAATCACTAATAGTACTATCCACATTTATTTATGTTCACCCTTCAAGTGATTAAGGTTCATGATCGAGGGACTTTTGACAATAGTAACTTAAGCAAATAACATTGGCCTGACGGTATTTCAATACCCGGTATAAAAGACTTGTGTTCGAGTTTTAAGCATGCATCTCCCCCACGGGAAAATAGTTAAAGAGTGGGCTATGAAATCACAGTAACATGTATATAGTTAACGAGTACTTATAAAAGTATAAAACAGTAATTAAGCATGTATCTCCCCCAAAAACGTTTATAAATCATTGTAAAACAAGTAAGAGTAGGGGGCTATGACTCACAGTAATATGTGAAAGTTTAAAATACTTGTGAAAGTAAAAGCAGTAGTTGAGCATGTATCTCCCCCAAAATATTTATATAATAATTATAAAAATAGGGCTAAGAACTCACCTTAGTAGTACAGTGGTAGTGGTAGTATCGTAATCTCAACGATGCAAGGCAACGGCTTCACACACAACCTAAAAGATATGGTATGTTTTAGTTGATAGTCTAAATCTCGTTTTATCGCGAATATTAGTCATTCAGTTTGTTATTAAAACTCGTGTTCGTTTAAATGTTTGAAGTTCAAGAACAAAGTTATATACATATAACTCATAAGTAAAATGATCGATGCTCGATGTGCAATCAAGAATAAGTCGAAGTATGTAGACGATGTTTTATGATGTTAGTTTTAAAGAAAAGAAATAAACGTATCGTTATATATATCGTTAAAATTTATTATAATTACGCGAATATTTATATCGTATATATTTATAAGAGTTTTATACCAAACATGTATATTTATATATAAAATATTAATATTATTTTTATAAAATAATATTTACAGAAAATCCTTTACGTTTTACCAAAATTACACTTTTATCTCTAACGAATATGATTTCACACCGTTAGTCCGTAGTTAACAATCGTTTCATTTTAAGTCCAAATAATATCAATATTTACATTTTTCAACTCCAATTATCATTATTTACAGTTTTTAAACTCAGAAAATCAGAAATTACAGTTTTGACCCAAAGTTTGCAAAGTTTACACTTTTAGTCCCCGGTTATGAAAATTTTGCAAATTAAGTCCGAATTTCACCAAATTAAAAGTTTATCATTTTTATTTTCTAAATAAGCCTAAAACATTCTTACTAGCTTATTCTAGCAGCCTATTTAACTGAAAATCTAATTTTTCTATTTAATTGGGCCTAACGAGTGATAAATAAAGGCTCGTTAAGGTTTTTAGATCCGTTGGGCTTACGAGGGGTTCGGGCCTGGTTTTAGGTTTATTTTTATGTTCAAAAAAAAAAGTTACTTATGAGCTTATACGACCAGCTTATTTTATAAGCTTATAAACAGCTTATTGGGCTTATAAGCCCATTTGTTTAACTTATTTTTGTTGAAAAATCTGACTAAGGCTCGATCACTTTGGCTTTTGAAATCGATTTATATGAGCTTATTAGGTTAAATCTTTTACGTATCCTGTTTGCTAGCCATGTCAACAATGAGTTCATGTTTTAAAATCGATATGTTATGTGTCGAGATTTGGAGTTAACGAGGCTAAGTAAGTGACATAAAACGATTCTGAAAACAGTTTTATTAGTCAAATATTATAAGTGTTTTTCAATAAAAACGTGAATGTCCAATGACTTTCAAAACGTGTTATATTTATTAGGTAAACGTTATTCTTAGCTTGAAAACTTTATACCACTCGTTTGTTAGTATATTAAGTAATTAGTATGTCGAATAAAAAGTATATAACACGTTTTTAATTAACGAGATAACGGATCGAGGTAAAGTGTCAAAACAGAATGTTATTGAAATAAGAACATGAATTATGTGTTGAGTAGACTCACTTTGCTTCAAAAGGGGGGCGTAAAAATTAGGATATGGTTCGAATAAGTGCATATGGGGATTGTGGATCGACTTGTGGCCAAGTAAAGATGTAGGATGAGTGATGGCGCTCCTTGAATTTGTCCCTAGCCCTTCGAATTCCTTGCAAACTTTCTGTCCCGTCTCAAGGTATGTATCGACTTACATTTTGTTATTTGGTTCATTTGGGTGTGTTTGAGTGTGAGATTTTTAGTTGAGCTTGCTTGGGAGGTTTATATAATGAGTCTTGGAGTGTGTATACAAGTTAAGTTCACATGGTTTTGGGTGTAAGATAGGAACGAATATTTGCTACCTCTTTTATGTCCAATCGAGTTAAAACAACAAGAGGAAATGTCACATTCAGTTTCTGACATTCTCTGACACTTAAGTGATGTTTAGGATTCGTTATGTGGTGATTGGGGAGCATGGGAGGTGCTAAGAGGGCTGGTGACACGTTTGGGTAAAAATGCCAAAGGTGAGTTTCGGGGTTTGCTTGGGTCGTTTTTAGGGTAGTGAACGTGTGAGGGAGGGTGTATTTCTTACCATTCGTGTTTCTAGGGTACTAGGTGAAATGAGAGGAGCAATAATACGTAGGTGTTATTTGTTAAAATTGCGAGATAAAGGGGTGGTTTTGGAGAGGGTCGCGGCTGGGAAAACAAAAGAAAAAGAATACAAAATAGTAAAAGGGCACTGGGCTTGGTGGGCTGCTGCGTGGATTGGGCCCAAACGAGAAAGAAACTAGTGAGCAGATGTCCATTTGGTTGGCTGTTTTGATTTAGTGGCCCATAGTGTGCTGTGGGCCCAGTTAGTGAGTTTCGAGAGTCGGGTTACGGTCCAATATAATTAGTGAGTGGCCTCGGGAATTTTTGTAGGCTCCGGGATGATATAAATAATGTACGTTAAATGAACGAAACGTATTGTTTTAATTATTAACGTTTAAAATATAAATATATATATATTCGCGATATTAAATCTATCGAGGTTGTGTGCATGCAACGTTCCTAGGTAAATGGTCAATCATGAATGTCGTAGTGGTTCACATAATATGTCATGCATATAAAAAAAAAAATTGTTCCTGTAAAAAAAAATGGTTAATCTATGTTATGGTAACGTGTTAATCGTAGGAAAATTTTACGGGGTGTTATAGATGTGCTATTTAAAATTTTGTATCACATGAATGTCTTCGTATGTTTGAGGAGAAAAGATTGTTGCGTGCATGTAGTATGAATGTCTTCGTATTATTTTGTTCAACTTTGCTTGGTTTTGTTATGAAAGGTAAATAACAAGAATCGATGTAGGAGGAAGAAAGAATTATTATTCATTAATCATCCCAATAGGTTACAAGTAGGATCTATTTATAATATTAATAGTCTAAACCTAACTTGTTACTAAAGATTAGATGAATAGACATAAGTCAAAAAGCCCATAAGTAATATTTTACAATACTCCTTCTTGGATATTCATCTTTTATTATACGTCATATGTTGTCTTATTAAAAACCTTATCAAGAAAAACTTAGGGGATAAAAACTTGATGAAGGGAAAAAGAGTGCAGTGCGCATAATATGCTCCTCCTCCTCCTCAAATTAATGTATATCTTTCAAGCGTCGAAGACAATCTTCCAAACCAGTTGCTCAAAAACTTTTGTTGGCAAAGATTTTGTGAATAAATCTGCCAAATTGTTACTTGATCGAATTTGACAAACATCAATAACTCCATCCTTTTGTAGATCATATGTAAAGAAAAACTTCGGAGAAATGTGCTACCTTTGATATACCATTCCTTGATTTGAGCTATACACGCTGCATTGTCTTCATATAATAAGGTTGGATTTCCTTTGATACACTTGAGACCTCATTCTTCTTGGATGTATTGAATCATCGATCTTAACCAAACGCATTATTCTTTGATAGTTTGATGATGTAGCAATTAAAAGAATATGGACATCAATTCCATAATTATTTATAACACTTCCCCTTTGATGTCCATTTGAAGATTATGCCTCGCTAAAACCTTACTAGATAAAACCCAGTGGGACAAAAATCTAGTGAAGGGAAAAGAGTACATAATTCCTTCATAAGCTTAGGAATGTTGCCTCGTCAAAAACCTTTCCAGGAAACCCAATGGAGACAAAACCATGGTCAAGGGAACAAAACCATGAGCATTATATATCCATATAAAGATATTTATCATATTTCTTTAGTTTTCATGATGTATAAAGATATCATCATTAAATTCGTAAACTAAGACAACTCTGTCTTTTATTTCAAGTTTAGTTTTTAAGCAATCAACCGCCTTCATAAACTCTCAAGGAGTTTCATTGACATACCATAGTCAAATCCAGATATCTTTATAAAATTTCATGGGCAAACATAATCATTTCACATCCCATTTTAACAAATATTGATTAAGGGCGATTGTAACAATTATGCTCATATTCCTTGATCTCATACAATTATTTATTCGGTTTGATCAAGTTGTATACTCAAGAATTTTTCTTATATGCTTCAAGCATTTTAAATAACGAGACATGCTTCATGCATTTTATATCCTTTTAGGAATCTCAACATCAAATGAGCACTTACTCATATTTTCTTAGACGCATATCAATATTTATCATATTGCCAGACTTATATAATATCAAAATACTTATTGGATCCACCACATGAGATCATGTCTCATTGTTATTTTCACGTCTTTGCGAAAATGTAAATTCAGTACATTAATTTCGCTTTTTTTTTTTTTTTTTTTTTTTTTTTTTTTTTTTTTTTTTTTTTTTTTTTTTTTAAGACAAATACTATTCCAATAAGTTTACACATTCATGTGTATAGATTTCAAGTATCACATGTCTCATCACAAGAGACTTCAATCTTTCATTAGTTACTTGCGTCTTTACATCATGGTAAATTATTTTACAACTACGATTCTCGCATGATTATTTGCAAGACCCTCACTGCTATAGCGCTATTTTATTTATAAATTCATTATCTTGCGCATCATTAGATACAATAGTACTATTGATGTCGATTCAATTCATTTCGATCCACATTTTACTAGACATTATATTTATTGAGATCTCATAGTTTTAAATATACATGAGGTTCTTTTAGAATCCTCTTTGTCTAGTGTCTCAATACGAGACTATTATGGGGTCTTTATTACCTCGATATGACCAATCTTAACTTCTTCCTCCATTTTTATATCGAGGACTTTTTATTTGGAATCGATTTTTCTATCATGTTGTTGGCGTGCTATAGAAACATTACCAATCATTGGTTGTCCAGTTGGGACACAAATATAAGTTGGAGCATTAGCAGCGTATAAAAAATCTAGTTACTCTGTTCATGTCACCAAATATGTCTGGTATTTTCTAGATCAGAACAAATGAATTATATTTTGAGCTTCAAGTTCATATTCATTAATGTTGTGAGGATCAACATTTACATTATTATAATTCATTCAAATTCTTGGCTGCTTATTCTCTTCCCCTGAATGAATTATCATTCTCAATATCCCACATTGTGCGTTGTGGTGTATTCACTATAATGTAAACTGCACAATTACATAACTCTTAGATGGGAAATATATGGTCCGTGACCTAAAAACCATTCAATGGGGAGGAATCATTGTAACTTTTAGCATGATGCAAATTCGTGTTCTATCATTTATAACATGCCCCTTAAACCATTAATTTTGCTCTCGTAATTATTGGCTTTGTTATTAATTGAAAAACGTTTATAAACACTTCAACAAAATCATTTCGCTTACCAACATGAGCTACAAGTGTTCGACACTTGTTTCAATAATTACCAAATACTTGGAATTACTAACCACCATTTCCAAAAATATAATATGGAAAACATGCTCGCATTCTTATAAGCGGAAACACTAATCACGCTAACTTCATGTTGCGTCTTTCATGATCATTTTGACGATGCATCGATTTTAAAATCAAAATGATCTAAATGGCACTTGTATAGGCCTAAAAATATCTTCTTTGGATATTTTTCAAAAACCGAAGGGAATGAGCCCTTACTTTAATTTGGTGGTGATAGGTGAAGTATTAACTTCTGTTGGAAGCAATAAAGACAATAAAAATCATCTCTGAAGAAACTCATGGTTCTTCTATATATTTGCATCATCATTTACTCGGTATGGTCCAACCGGTCATGCCACATAATAATTTTGGCACGTAAACTTATGTTATGGCTACTCGAGGAAGATGCAAGAGAATATAATGCATCATTAATATGAAATTTCATTCCTCGTAACAAGTTTATATTTGCTTTATGGAGCATTCATGTATTATTAGCATAGATGCTTATATCTATGAAGATAATGTGTAATACATTTGACACACTTATATTTTTCATACATGACATTTTTACTTGCTCCATTCTTATTTTGCCACTTTTTATTTTTCATTGATCGCATTCACTTGAGGGAATTGAGATCTTCTATTGACTCTTTCTATCACATTCACTTGAGGGAATGGATATTTTATTTTGATAATTTTATCACATTCACTTGAGGGAATCGACTTTTTTATGTTGATCACTTCATCACATTCACTTAAAAGAATGGAGATTTTTATGTTGCAACTTGAGGTTGCCAACGAGTTTCTTTTAACATGACAATATGGAGCAAATTTAGTAAACGGGTTTATCGTGTTTGTTCAAAACATGCCCATTTCTTTTATATCAAAGCATCGTTCTCGATATATGAGTATATTCGAGGCATTAACCATCTCATTGCATTTTTTCTTTGCATCATTGAGATGTACTACTTAATATTGCGAAAATGTGCTCGCACTTGCAAGAATCTCTTGCTTATGATGGTCAAATCTTTCTTTTAGATTTTGACATACATTTAACGGATCTTTCACCATTATATATTTTCTTTTTAATTCAGATCTAACACTAAAATTGTGAGACCGAACTCGCTTTTTTTTTTCTTTTCTTTTTTTTTAAATGCAACTTGAGGTGCATACAATCATAGCGAGATTTTTGAGAATATTACTTGCTTTTGTATGGTAATGTATCCTTGAGATTTTACCATAATTTAACGAATCTTTCATCGTTAAGTATCCCCTTTTACTATGAGGTCATGTTATCGTGATTCATGTAAAAGAATCACAAAGAACTTATAACAATAACTTGAGGTTATTGTATTTTGATAATATTTATCAAATATAATCATAACATGAGATTATAATATAAATTTTATTCTCTTAAAGAGATCATAATAAATCTTGAGAATCTTAATAAATATAATAACATTTTTATATTCATTAATCATCTCAATAGGTTACAAGTAGGATCGATTTATAATGTTAATAGTCTAAACCTAACTTGTTATTAAAGATTAGATAAATAGACATAAGCCCAAAAGCCCATAAGTAATATTTTACAATAGGTTTTTATTATTCAAGTCCATGCGTCAAAATGTGATGGAGCTTCATTATATTTTGTTGTTTGTTTTTTTTGTGTATAGTAAATTGATTGGGTTGGGTTTTATTAATCATATTTTTCATTATGGGTGTGTGTTAGGAATGGATGAGGATATAAAGTTGTGCATGATATGATTATACATTTGAATTAAAATAAAACAAATGTTTTGCGATAATGTTAATGTATAATTAGAATATGCACAACTTTACCTCTCATGTTCAAATGAACATGAGAAAATCCTTATCCGTTAGGAATAATTAACCATGTTATTTTAAGTATTGACCATTATAGATGTGTTGGTTGATTGGTTTGTACTTTGCACAATATGCTTAGATAGTTGTATTGCTTAGGAGATATGTTATAAAGACCCTTTAAATCTACAAGTTGTACTCCTTTTTTCTTCTTTTATTTATTTATTTATGTTTTTTATTTTTATACTTTTGTTTATGTTATAAAAACTATGAAACTGAAAGTGCGGAATAAAAAATTTAAAATTTAACAAGTCAAAAGTATTAAACTGACAAAAAGTAAAGAACATAAATTGATACGTAGTAAAAAAAAAACTATGTTATACTGTAAATAAGAGACAAATGAGGTAGAAAGTACAAAACATTTATAGTTCTTATGAGCCAAAAGGGTACCAATAGTATATAACCCACTGCTTAGTTTTTACTTGTATTATTTTAAGAATGTTTTACTCACATGTAAATTGTAATGTAGGAAATAACCTTCCTCCATTGTCTTTTTAATGATTTAAGGTCTTAGAATCTCAATAGTTAATTAGCAATCATAACTTCATTGCTTATTATTTTATTTTTTTTCCTCCTATAACAAGTTAGACATTGAGCAAGAATAATCAAATATTATATAGGTCATTGCACAATCTAAATCCAATTGGTTCTTTGATAACATTGGTTTAGATTCAGCTTCATTAAGTAGTGTTTCATGTATTCATTCCTTGTATTGGGTTTTTTCAAGATCCGCAAAAGCGTTTTAGTGCATTTTAATGTAGGCGTTTTTTCCGAAATGAATGCAAGTCAAGATAAATGTATTATCATGTCATTTCTATTTATTAGGTTACACTTTATGCACTTGAACAATGTACTGATATGAGAAATGATTGAGAGTGCTAAAAGTATGCATATATTAAAACTAGCCTTTACCTGCTTAATACGTTAGAATGAGTGAAAATGGGTCTCGAGACCAATTTCAGATGCTTATTTACGTTCGGTTTGGAACACCAAAGTAACAAATAAGTTCGGTGGGGAAACTTAACCAATGTTAGATGTTTCCATTCGTTGTTTTAGATGAAGTCATGTACTAACTAAAGCCTTCTTATATGAATGAAATGCAACACAAGTCAAACATACAAAAAATATGGATCTAAATTAGTAACAATGAAAAGTCTATTATACTGTTCTTTGTTGAAATTCTGCGCTAACATTCTAAAATCTAAAATAAAAGGCTAGATTTTTAAGGTGGTTTAGAAACTTGTATAGTTTGTATGTATCACAAGATTTAGCCCATGATATAGCTCAAACGTTTAGGGCTATAAGCCCATCTTTGACTGTTGCTGACAGCTACAAAGCCCATGTACCATCTGCAAATGAAATATATTTATTGATTATCGTATTTTGTGTTATTTGTAATTAAACAAGGATTCAAACCCGCTCGTTAGAGTGCCTGTATACCTTAGAGTTGACTCGGTCTTTATCAATTAACTGTGTTTGTCACAGTATTTTTGATACAACAATACTCACAGAAATATAAAATGGTCAATATATTACAAACACACTTGTAATAAAAGATCTAAACATACAATTTGTATTTGTATATAGGTATGTACAAAAACAAAAAAAAAATCGTTTTAATTCCTTCACACAAATAAAGTCATACAAAATCGTTCTCATTTCTTCCTGCCTTCAGTTCTTGCTTATTTTCTACGAGTGTTGGTACCCCCGCGTTGCTGCGGAATTCTTTTGTAGCTGTTAGCTACTTAACGTGAAGTTAGTTACCTAGGACTGACTTTGCAATTGATGTATAACATGAATGACCATTTATGTAAATTATGTGAGGATTAAATTTGCAATGAACCGCTGAGATGAAGGACAAAGTGCGTACAATTTTTTTTAATATTAAAGTAACGATCGTTAGTTAACGGCCGTTAAATAACTAACGACCGTTAATATTGTAAAAAAAAAAAAAAAAAAAAATTACTGTGCAAACCACTGTAGCAGCTACAGTGGTCGGCACTATTATCCTCCCCACATTTTTAGTATATATATATATATATATATATATATATATATATATATATATATATATATATATATATAATTGGTATTATATCTAAGTGCAAGTGACTTACCTTGATCCCCTTTGAGTCATACATTGTCAATTCTTATACTTTGTTGTTCAAATCGACTTTAAACATTCGCTCCATAACAGACTTAGTAACCTAGAATAATACCATGTGGCTGTGTATGGTAGGCACTATAACATTTGATAAAGTCAGGGCTGTCAAAAGAATCTTTCCATAAGTATGACCAACTACTACGCTAGTCACAAATTATGCAAAATGACTATACGTCAATCAACAAATGAACCTGATAATTGTTATCAATGGAAAATGCACCAATGATAATCACTCAAATTAAACATAAGTTTTGTGAAGACGCAACATACTAATGAAATTTAAAACAACAAGCATCATCAGAGATTCACGAATTAAGAATCCAGTACCACCTACCAGACTCTAAAAACATCAGAAACTTCACACAAACAGAAACACACATGTGCTGTCTAGTTAATGCATCCTATAGAGGAAAATAGAAGACTTAAACGCAATCTCTAATGTCACAATTATTTAACAGCAGTCAGGGGCAAACATGTCACCGCAAACAATGTAAACTATTAGAATTATAAACAAAACTAGTACTTGCCCGAAGTTAATCTATGCAGTGTATACCTTGAAAACTGTCTTTATCTCAGCCATCCTTTATAAAATCTCGTATCAACACTCTCCCGTTTACTTTTCCTTTTCTGATGCCATACCATAGAACCATAAGGCATCTTGAATTTATCGGAGACTAATGGAGGCCTATTCTAGATGGTTTTCGTCACCTAGAACCACACGATATGTGAATAAAAACTTCTTCAACTACCAAAGACACCATTTTTTCGATTTCTTCCATCCTCCTTATTTACACATTACAATCACCAACCGACATCTCTTTGATACCCTAAACACAAAATAGGAACAATCCATTAATAGTTGTACTCACTATACATATGTCTCACTTCAGACAATGAACAATATGCAAAAGAGAGCAGAATAACAACCGATATTTTATTATACCTGACGCGTTGTAGCCATTGCCCGCTGTGAAAACTGTCACCCGTGAATATCAATCGCAACACGAAACGCAAACACATATATAAAAATGGTTCCTTAATAAGCTCAAACATTCTATAGATCAAGAAGGTACGTGGTCGAGAGAAAACTTATTCTGAGCCCATTAGCTCATTGAAGATAAAATATTTGGGTTTCGCTTTTTAACTAATATCACTTATCAATGAGAAAGTTTGACCAAAACTTATAGACATCGATTAGAATCAGCATCCAGGATGTAACAATTCGCAATTTCAGGTTAATTATTATTCCCGGAAAATTTCACTATTCACTTTTACTATTCATTTTTCCCGAAATTTTTCCTGAAATTTGATTTTTGTTTCTTGGCCTCGAGTGATAAATCATTTCCATGGCAAATTAAAAGTTTGACACTCATCAGATCATTTTCGTGAAAGTTAATAAGGAATTACACGTTTTAGGGTAAAACGTCATTCAAAAATTCTACGCACAACGAAACTCGACCGCGTTAAGTGACCCCGCATCAGAAAAATGTTTGACACACTCATGATTTATTTGAGAATTAATCATGACTGAAAAAAACATGACCAAAATAAGCCTCGGCCGTGAAAAACTGGAATTTTCAGTTTTAAGCATTTTTACTCAGCCGTAACCTTAGCCTATACCTGCACCACATTTCTAAGACGATTTGAGTTTTCAACTTATTAGAAAAAGTCAACATATTTTTCCCTCCTCCTTTGACCAAAAATCATTCATTGATTTTATAAGTCATTCCTTGATTTTTAGGCTTACGGTTTGATGTCTAAAAGACATTTAATACCAACCGACACTAGACTGAGCCCAGCCTAGACATTATAAGTCATTTTGAATCATTATTATTACATTAGAAAAGTAACATTTTACTTTTCTCAATTTTACACAATATTCATACGTTTTACGTATTACGCGTTTTAGACACGTGTTTCCAGTTTTAGCAGGGTTTTACCACCCCAATGGAACCTACCACTCATTTTATATTTTATTATGGAGTATAATGACATGTTTGGTCATTCTTTCAAATCTCACATTTTTACGATACCCGGTTTTACGTTTTGAGGCTTAATCATTTACGATTGGCATTTCCTGGAGTCAAAACTAACCAAGTATCTTAGATATTATTTTCCAATGCACACCTCATCCCCCTAGCTTATGTGAACCGCCATTAGGGGGGGGGGGGGAGTCACACCTTAAGGTGGCTAAATCTTGTGCTAAGTTGCCTTGGATGTTTACATGTGTTATAGCTTCTTTGAGAAGCCTTGACTAAGTCATCCATTGTAACCTCCTTAAACTCATATATAACCCCCTCCCCTCCTCTTTTGCCGTGGGATATAACACACACAAACACATCAACCTTAGCTAATTTACTCCAAGTCTCAAGCAAGATTCAAGTACCATATCAATACCTAAAACCTAGTTAGGTCTTAATTCATCAAAACACTTCCAAACCCTAGAAACTTTGGTGATTTTCTTGAGTTTGAATCTACTCAAGTCACCTCAACTTTCATCATCTCCCTTTCAAGAATACAAGTGTAGAAGGGTTGCTTGAAGTGAAGTAGGGTGAAGAGAAGTAGTCAATCAAAGTCCATTTCCTTACATGTTAACTCCCTTTCTTGTAGAAAGCCAAAAGTTGTAAGCCAAACCCTAACATGCTTCTTGTTAAATATCATTATCATGTTATTTACATATCATTCATGCTATATTTTGTCTTGTGATTATGTTCATGATGTTTAAAAATGGGTAAAACAAGTATTGATATATATATGTTAACCTATGTTATTCAAACAAGTAAACTAGTGACTTCCATGGAAAAATCCGACCAAAATAGTATATAAATGATATTAGACAATTACATATTGTAGTAGAGGACTTAAAAAGGAAACCATATCAACTTGAATCACCTAAAATGAGCAAACGAGTCAAAAGTTATGACCATTTGAAGTTACCACAACTTTATGGCAAATCTGCCAAATACTTTCTGTGACAGAACATAAAACACGCAAAAAGAGGCCTTTCTGGTCCGTTTCATGAAAAAGTTAAAGCATGAAAGTTGTCCGGAATCACGTTTTCTTCAAAAACTCAGGAGCACGCCTCCCAAAAATCAATAACGAATGAGATTTTTATCAGTTTCTTAACAGCTATTTACATATATATAAGTTACTATATATTGGTTATGTTTTAGAAAGACCAAGAGGTCTTATGACCTAGATTCAAGACCACAACCATGGCTAGAGCCAAGGTTGAGTCTCAAGACCATGGAACAATGACCAAAGGTCATGGCAAAGCCATGGCTAAAGACCATATAAACATACCAAGGTGAAAACATGAGTTAAAACCATATATACATACCAAGGCGAAAACATGAGCTAACGACCATATAAACTTACCAAGACAAATACATGAACTAGAGAATTAGCGATAACTTGAACATACAATTTGGATCTACTTCATCTAAAGAACCATGAGATATCACAAGTATTTGTCATTCAAGTTATAAGAAACTTACCCTAATAACAATCTTCATGTAATCATAAACTTTCCTAAGTTTATTCAAATATTAGACATGTAACTTTTCGGATCAAAACTTATATATATATATATATATATATATATATATATATATATATATATATATATATATATATATATATATATACACACTTTATCAACTACTATAATAGTAGGGAGCCTCATGTGAGGAGTTCATTATGTAAGCCGTCGAGATGAGTTGTGGATTTACGAATTAAAGTGTCCTGGCTCCTCGAACGTTTACTACATGACTTCTGAATTATGTCGGCCCGAACGGTAGTAAACGATATATAAACTATACATGTTTCATGAACCATTTCTTTTCATATACTTACACTATACAAAGTACCACATCATGGACTAAGTGCAAGACATATATTGCATGTTTATGTTTCCTTAGACATTATTCCAAACCTAAGTTGCAACGATTATTCTAGGTTGCTCGTAGAAGTTCTTACGGCATATCCATCATTTTCATTATACATCATCCAACTCAAGGTGAGTTCATAGCCCCACTTTACATTACTTCAATGTTTTACAAACCCTTGGGGGGAATACATGCTATTTTCAACTGAGCACAATGTTTTTAAATTGTATGCTTGCCTGATTGTTTTATTATCACTAAGTACCATCCTTGCCAAACCGAGATCCCTTATTATGAACCATTTAATCACTAGAAATAGTGAGCGCGAATATTGTGAATAGGCCTATTGGGATTGACGAATCCCATTTGTTTTGACTAAGTTCAAACAAATGCATTAATATTTGAGACATTAGGTATGACGGCAAAGTACCTACCGGGATAACTCCGCCGATAGATATTGGTACCCGTTAACATTTTGGTGTCATAAGCTTAGTATTTGATAATAACTGTTCCGGGCGTATAACAACGTGGCCCATCTTTGTTTTCCAAACATTGGTGTGAGTCTATAGCTCACACTACCAACATATTGTGTTCAAACATTAAACAAACTCTATGAATATCACTCAACCTTTGTGTTGACCTCTCAAGCATGTATTTCAGGTTCATGACGATCAAGGATGGCACGGAAGGACACGGATACTCAAGAGGGCTATAAATTTTATTATCATTCGAAAACTCATTTAATGTGATTTGTAAACATGGAACCATTTGGGACCTCATTTTGTAATCTCTGATATTTATATAATTTGAATGATAAATCTTTTAAAACGACTCAATTGGAGTTCATTTTCTATTATTGTAACTATTGTGCCGTCGAGTAACACCCAGTTTGAATTCCGCTGTATCCATGAATTGGGGGTGTTACAGATTGGTACCAGAGCCATGGTTATAGAGAAACGGGTCTAATTGAGACCTAAACTATAACTACAATTACAAGCAAAAACATTTTTATAGCCTTTCGCTCTCCGTGTCTTCCATCCTCCAGACGATTATGGACTTAGTAAGCATGTTATGCTACACAAACATATTAGTATATTCATATATACCCATTTTGAGCATTTCCCCGTAGACATTTTTATGCTACACAAACATAATTGCATATTAGTATATGTACCCTTAAAATAATTGAGCATTTTTCCGTAAGCATTTTATACTACATGAACATATTAGTATATTGATATATAAACTCGGTTTATTTTCAATCATTTATCTAAACAATGGACTAAACATATCTGCGTATGCCTATTCTTGGGCATTACGACACAACCAGATTCTCCCAATCATGTACCTACTCCAACATTTTATGTCCAAGACATTGTAACTGATTGCAATGGTCTTTCCTATTTTCCAAGACATTGTATTATAAAATGGTCTTAATCATTTCTCAAATGTTTTGAGTCACACAATGGTTTAACCTACTTCCCAGACATTGTGAATTGCACAATGGTCTAACCTACTTCCGAGACATTGTGTTTTGCGCAATGGTCTCTAGAATCATTCCATCACATCATCAATATCATTTCATATGATATCAAAAACCCATAACAATCTATCGATTTCTAAATAAGAAATATGAGATTTCTAAAGGACAAACTAATCCATCATCGACAAAAGCTGAACTTTCTCTACATTCATCAAAGTTTTCTTCTGAAACCTTCATTGTTAAAAGCTCGTGATCCTGGCCAAGTATGGACTGTTTTAGAACTACTTAAAACTTCCTTTCCACACACATACCTACCCGTACTATCTTCTATGCGATGGAATGTGAAAACATGGGTTACAAGTCTTGTATGGGCGGGACTTGCAACTGAAGGGTTTGACATCGCCTTTGTTTAGTGGACAGTTTCTCAAAAACAACGGACATATCACAAGTATACCTAATTTAGGTATTTGAAAATTTTATCGAACCTCAGCTAAATATAGACTAGTCACCTATATTTAACCTAGGGACAGTGGAACATAGTCTGACTAACTATGTTCGACTTAAAATTTTTAAATACTGAGAATAGTTGTACTAGGGTTATGTTTAGATTGATTTCCTACATGAACACGATAAACCACCAGAATACATTAAAACAATCTAGAGACACGATAGTGCCTTACCACTCAGCAAGATCTTAACACCTTATTTGTATGATCTAATTTCATTCTTGAAAATTTTCATTTATGAGATAATCCGAACTACTATCTTGGGATAGTTATCAATCATTCTCTTCATCCTGTAGAAGTAATATCCTGTTTAGGTCCTAAGGATACCATTCCATCATAAACCTTTAAAATCTCTTAAGATTTTCAAAACAAACTCAACATCTATACCTAAGAGTATTAATGTTAAGCATACACTACACACTTTTGTTCATCAACATATCACATCATTATCTTCACAACCGTTGCAAACACAAGCTCATTAACAGATCTTGATGCACTTTTAAAGCTCAAATCATTCATAGATACACCACAAGTACCCTCATCAGCTTTACAAGATTGAATATTCATCTTGTACTTTTGGAACACCAGTATCATCTCGTATTACACTACCTTGTAACTCACCGGCTAATTGTGAATGTTGTGTTGGGAATTCTTAAGTAGGATGATTTATAATTATTTGAATGGATTGGGATGCCATTTCATTTAAATAAAGAAATTATAAATCACCGAACCATAAGTTTATATTCCCCTATTTACATTGTTTGGGATGCCTCTCTATGTAAATAAAGAATTATAAACAAGTGGACTTATTTGTATCCGAAATAACATTGTATGAAGTCAATAAACACTAGGTACAACAACAGATTACCTATTAGGTTATGATTGTAACCACTATCTCAATTCCTATTAATATTCGACTGCTATATCAATTTCCTTTGATATTCGACTATTACCATACCTTTCCTACATAAAAGTAAGCCTCATCCTACACCATACACTGAAACGACAAATCAAACTACATCACTGGTAATCCCAGACTTTAGTCCTCATAAGTAACCACACCTTTTCATCGACACCACTCCAACATATGACACACAAAGAACTTCGGGACGAAGTTCCCCGTAAGGGGTAGAGACTGTAACAATTCGCAATTTCAGGTTAATTACTATTCCCAGAAAATTTCACTATTCACTTTTACTATTCATTTTCCCCAAAATTTTTCCCGAAATTTGATTTTTGTTTCTTGGCCTTGAGTGATAAATCATTTCCATGGCAAATTAAAAGTTTGACACTCATCAGATCATTTTCGTGAAAGTTAATAAGGAATTACACGTTTTAGGGTAAAACATCATTCAAAAATTCTACGCACAACGAAACTCGACCGCGTTAAGTGACCCTGCATCAAAAAAATGTTTGACACACTCATGATTTATTTGAGAATTAATCATGACTGAAAAAAAACATGACCAAAATAAGCTTCGGCTGTGAAAAACTGGAATTTTCAGTTTTAAGCATTTTTACTCAGCCGTAACCTTAGCCTATACATGCACCACATTTCTAAGATGATTTGAGTTTTCAACTTATTAGAAAAAGTCAACATATTTTTCCCTCCTCCTTTGACCAAAAATCATTCCTTGATTTTATAAGTCATTCCTTGATTTTTAGGCTTACGGTTTGATGTCTAAAAGACATTTAATACCAACCGACACTTGACTGAGCCCAGCCTAGACATTATAAGTCATTTTGAATCATTATTATCACATTAGAAAAGTAACATTTTACTTTTCTCAATTTTACACAATATTCGTACGTTTTACGTATTACGCGTTTTAGACCCGTGTTTCCAGTTTTAGCAGGGTTTTACCACCCCAATGGAACCTACCACTCATTTTATATTTTATTATGGAGTATAATGACATGTTTGGTCATTCTTTCAAATCTCACATTTTTACGATACCCGGTTTTACGTTTTGAGGCTTAATCATTTACGATTGACATTTCCTGGAGTCAAAACTAACCAAGTATCTTAGATATTATTTTCCAATGCACACCTCATCCCCCCTAGCTTATGTGAACCGCCATTAGGGGGGGGGGGAGTCACACCTTAAGGTGGCTAAATCTTGTGCTAAGTTGCCTTGGATGTTTACATGTGTTATAGCTTCTTTGAGAAGCCTTGACTAAGTCATCCATTGTAACCTCCTTAAACTCATATATAACCCCCTCCCCTCCTCTTTTGCCGTGGGATATCACACACACAAACACATCAACCTTAGCTAATTTACTCCAAGTCTCAAGCAAGATTCAAGTACCATATCAATACCTAAAACCTAGTTAGGTCTTAATTCATCAAAACACTTCCAAACCCTAGAAACTTTGGTGATTTTCTTGAGTTTGAATCTACTCAAGTCACCTCAACTTTCATCATCTCCCTTTCAAGAATACAAGTGTAGAAGGGTTGCTTGAAGTGAAGTAGGGTGAAGAGAAGTAGTCAATCAAAGTCCATTTCCTTACATGTTAACTCCCTTTCTTGTAGAAAGCCAAAAGTTGTAAGCCAAACCCTAACATGCTTCTTGTTAAATATCATTATCATGTTATTTACATATCATTCATGCTATATCTTGTCTTGTGATTATGTTCATGATGTTTAAAAATGGGTAAAACAAGTATTGATATATATATGTTAACCTATGTTATTCAAACAAGTAAACTAGTGACTTCCATGGAAAAATCGGACCAAAACAGTATATAAATGATATTAGACAATTACATATTGTAGTAGAGGACTTAACAAGGAAACCATAGCAACTTGAATCACCTAAAATGAGCAAACGAGTCAAAAGTTATGACCATTTGAAGTTACCACAACTTTACGGCAAATCTGCCAAATAGTTTCTGTGACAGAACATAAAACACGCAAAAAGAGGCCTTTCTGGTCCGTTTCATGAAAAAGTTAAAGCACGAAAGTTGTCCGGAATCACGTTTTCTTCAAAAACTTGGGGGCACGCCTCCAGAAAATCAATAACGAATGAGATTTTTATCAGTTTCTTATCAGTTTCTTAACGAATGAGATTTTTATCAGTTAGGTATGACGGCAAAGTACCTACCGGGATAACTCCGCCGATAGATATTGGTACCCGTTAACGTTTTGGTGTCTTAAGCTTAGTATTTGATAATAACTGTTTCGGGCGTATAACAACGTGGCCCATCTTTGTTTTCCAAACATTGGTGTGAGTCTATAGCTCACACTACCAACATATTGTGGTCAAACATTAAACAAACTCTATGAATATCACTCAACCTTTGTGTTGACCTCTCAAGCATGTATTTCAGGTTCATGACGATCAAGGATGGCACGGAAGGACACAGATACTCAAGAGGGCTATAAATTTTATTATCATTCGAAAACTCATTTAATGTGATTTGTAAACATGGAACCATTTGGGACCTCATTTTGTAATCTCAGATATTTATATAATTTGAATGATAAATCTTTTAAAACGACTCAATTGGAGTTCGTTTTCTATTATTGTGACTATTGTGCCGTCGAGTAACACCCAGTTTGAATTCCGCTGCATCCATGAATTGGGGGTGTTACATAGGACCACACACCCAACTCGTTGTATACAACAATACACAAACATGTATAATGAAAAACAGCCGTACTTTTTTTTATCAACAACACTCAGAAAGCCAACAGTTAAGACCGTAACTCATACATAGCATATAAAATAATCATTCATAATCGCATTTGAGATTCTAAATTATATTAGCAAGTGCTTATTTTGCAAGACCAAAAAACACATGTCCTGTAAAATTCCAATGATCACATTTCTATTCAAACAATTGGCCAATTTCAAAACAAAGATATCTTAAACAACGCTATTTTCAGTCAATAAAACCGCGACTGGCCAACGGCGTTAGATAATTTTAACATATAAATAGTGTTTAAGCTGAACCTAACCAAATTTCAACAGAAAAATTACACATTGACCGAAAGAATTACTAATAACCAGTCTAATACGAAGCAACATATTAAATCTTAAGTTGCTACTACTTCGCGTTTCATAACTCATAGCTTTTATTTCGGAATAAGCTGGAAGTGAAGTTAGAGAAGTATGAGGGGCTATAGTACTGACTATGACCACATATCAGATTGTAACATATACTGGGAAACATCTGTTTTGCAACAAAAAACATACTGCAATTTCACAGACATATAAAATTGCATAGACTTAACCCGTCCAAGCTTTGATAACTCAAAACATGCACAAAAAAATATAATCAGAACACACTTATTTAACACATAACAGTCTCATTTGTTAATAAGTCTGATCATACAACAAATTCTAACAAATATTGGAAAGCACATGTTCGGCACACAAAAAATTTATCACATGACCTAAGAAGGAAAAAATAGACAACAAATTAGTTTGGCAGTCTAAACTTAAGTATACAAAATCAGCTCTTATGACTACATATCAAGCAACAACATAAAATATGCCAACCCACTACAATTTCCTGCCACAATACTCATATAACCACATATAAAATTGCCAAAAAAAAAAAAAAAAAAAAAAAAAAAAAATAGTTGCTAATAACCAAGAACAAAAAAAATGGACAAACACAATTTTTTTGCACATTCCATAAAAAAACAGAAAAGTCTAATCCAAACCTAAGCATAGAAAATCAGCACTTATGATCACATATCAAGCAACAACATAAAATATACCAAGCTACCACATATAAAATCCTAAGTTCCTACTAATTCGTGTTTCACAACTCAATGACCACATATCATATTCTAACAAATAGTGGAAAACTCTATTTTATAACAAAAAACCTGATATCTATTTCAAACATAAGTATGCAAATGCAACACCTATGAGCATATATCAAGCAACAACATAAACTGTACCAAGCTACTAAAATTTCGCGGACATATAAAATTGCAAAGACTGAACCTATCCAAGATCTGATAACTCAAACATGCACGAAATGTGTAATCGTGGCACACTTATTTAACACATTAGAGTCTCATGTGTTAAATAAATCTGACCACAAATCAGATTCTAACAAATATTTGGAAGCACTTGATCTGCACACCAAAAAAATTGATCACATGACCTAAGAAGGAAAAATAGACAAATACATTAGTTTTGCAGTCCAAATTTAAGCGTACAAAATCAACACTTATGATCAAATATCAACCACAACATAAATTATGCTAATCCACTACAATTTCTTGCCACACTTATATGACCACGTATAAAACTGCCAAAAAAAAAAAAAAAAAAAAAAAATGCTAACTAAAAACCAAAAAAATGGGTAAACACAATTTGTTTTCACAACCAACAAAAAACAGAAAAGTCTAATCCAAGCATAAGCATACAAAACCAACACTTATGATAACAGATCAAGCATCAACATAAAATATACCAAGCTACTACAGTTTCGGGTGACATGACTCACATGACCATAAATAAAACATGCAAAAAATGAACCCATCTAAGGTCTGGTAATTCAAGTGTAAAACATGCAATTAGTACACACTTATTTAACAAACGGCAATTTTATAAAAGAAACTCGAACACAGCTTATAGACCCGCAGACAATAACTTAAATCAGGAATTAGTAACCCCTCACAGTAGTAGACATAACACCAAAGTTAATCAAGCCAAACCAAAAAAAAATAACTTCATCACTTTTCAATATTTACAAAGATAGACAAATAAAAAAAAAAAAAAATGAGAAATGCACCTTTTCAATGCAATTGTAATCAAGAACATGCGAAACATCTAAAGCTAAAGGAGTACAAACCGGTATGTTGAACCTACAACAATTTAACAAAATTAGGTCCAAAAAGCCTAGAGAAAATTGCAAAAATCGTCCTTGTGGTTTGGCCAAATTGCACGTTTCGTCCTTACTGTTCATTAATTGCAAAAATGGTCCGGATTTGGCACTGTTTCATTCACTTTTGGTCCTTCGGCATTGCAAAAATCGTCCTTGTGGTTCGGCCAAATTGCACGTTTCGTCCTTGTGGTTGCAAGGACGAAGGACCAAAAGTGAATGAAACAGTGCCAAATCCGGACCATTTTTGCAATTAATGAACAGTAAGGACGAAACGTGCAATTTGACCAAACCACAAGGACGATTTTTGCAATTTTCTCAAAAGCCTAGAAGCAAACTAAATAAATTAAAAAAAAAAAAAAAAAAAAAAAAAGGTAAAAGAAGTTACAACCACCATATGCAACATATCCTTTCCAAAATCTTACACACAAAGATCATAATCAAACTCATACAAATAAGCAACAACAAAAGACATATCCTTAGTTTGTAACTGGCCACTAATAAGCAGCTGAACATCAATCCCTGAAACATCGAAACAACCAAACAAAGAACACTCCTTAAGATTTAACCCAACACCATTAAAACCAAATATCATATTCACATTACCTGATAATAGCCTCGCTGCAAACTCACAACTGTGACTCCAATTACTATTTTGAAAGTGTACACACCTGAAAAAATGCGAAAACATTCGGCATAAGAACATAAGACAAAAATGAAATCAAGAAAATCAAACTCAATATCTGTGATTCAAACTATAATGACATAGCAAGCATAATCAGACATTCTACTCATCATTCTCACCACAACCGCAAAAACTCCAACAACCTAAATCAAAAATCCCTAAATTAGCTCTAATTTGCATACCTGCACCAATTGTGTGTGTATGAGTTTTTGTATAAAGCACCAAACAACTGAAACCAGGTACTGATCATGTAAATGGTTTTCAAATTGATAATGGAACACATGTGTACAACATGCGACAAATCGATCCAATATCCGATAATTCAAAACAGGTGCTAACCATGCAATTGGGCCAACAAATTAAGTGACAAATTAGTGGAGATCCTCTTAAAAAAGCACTAACCCAAATTTTTAATCTCATCAAGCTGACTGTTTGGCTCTGCGTGTGAACAGTGTTGGCTCAAGCCGTAGCTTCTCAGTGCGCCCAATCCGCGGCTCCTCAGTGCGCCCAATCCGCCTACTCTCTCAAGCCGATCCTTCAAGCGACGGCTTTGGAACAACATCAACTTCCCAAATCAATTCATTCGAATACGAGATATACAAACGACAAACTTAGTTGGAACTATATTTTATTCTAAAAAAACATAAATAATTAGCTTGGAACATAGAACATGGAAAACATCGATGTCATGGAATTAATGACACCAGTCTCAATCTTTTTTTGAATTTATAAAAACAAATATTGTTGACATTCATATGAAAGATGATGTTGCCGAATACGCTAACATAATTAAAAGTAGGAAATATTAGTATTAACTTCGTACTATTGATTCTCTTTGGCAATTTCCAACCAGACTTCACAAAAAAAAAAAAAAAAAAAAAAAAAAAAAAAAAACAAAAACATTTGAAAGCATTTATATAGTTCAAACTTTAATTTCCATTGCCGGTGAACTCTATGTGCAAATGAGACGGTTGCACAAGGCCACCAATTCTTTGGGCCTCCTTTTTATATATTATCAAGTTACATATGCATAAATTTAAGTTTTTGGTTAAGTTTATTGTGGAACAATGTTAGGTGATCACAACCAAAATATAAGATTAAAAAAACATCAAGTGACGATTGCATGTTTTAAAATGAAAAAGTTGATCATTCTTTGTTTTTTATATTGGAATTCATCAAATACGGGCGTCTACTTATTGTTACCTCACAGGGCTTCTAAAATCCATCAAACGGCCCTGTTAATCTCAAACATTTTTATATTCGATAAAGAGTCTCAAACTAATAGTCCAATAAATAATTAAAAAGTATGTAACTTCTTTTCTTGTTGGTCGAAATGGTATTTTGGAGAACATAAATGTAAATGGCCTTATGATAATCCAAATATAATAAGTCATGTTAAGAGCACTAGGTACCTTCTAAAGTGTTGTCATCTTAATTTTTTATTTATTATTATTATTATTATTTTTTTATTTTTTTTTAACATCAAAATCGATCACATCACACAAAGATCACTCTCTCTTATTTTTTGTGCTATGAGACACCCTTTTTTCACACATGTCGCTAAAACACAAATACAACACATAAAAACAAAAAAAATAAGGGAAAAACCTGATCAATTGAGCCGGAAACAAGGGCGCCACATACGAAAACGCCACATGTGGTGTGGCTCTCGCGTTTTCCGATGGCGTTTTGGGGACGGCGTAACCCCAAAATGCAGCGTACCTTGTGCTCTAACAGATTTTGAAATAGTTGACAACATCAGATATGACATTTCATTAGAAGTGAACTCCTTTTAGAAGTATGAGAAACTACAGTAATCATTGTATGTCTTTTGCAGAACGATATATGCATGCTGTAGAAATCAAAGAGGAAATACTGAAAAATTGTATTATTCAGATTCAATAAATTACAGTGATTACATGATATTAAATAGAAAACTAATTTACCTAAACCTAGCAACTAAGAGGCCAAACCCAACGGGCTTGCGGGCCTTTATTATCTAACACATCCTCTCAAATTCGCAATGCTGCAGTGGTAAACATCGAGAGTTTGTCAAACAGAAAATAAACTAAAACTGAAAAACAAATGAAAGCAGAGTGTCCAAGAGTGCAAACAGACAGACTGATGCAAACAGACAGATACAGATTCAGATAGGCAGATTCAGATTCAGATTAAAATTCAGACAAAACCAAGCGGAACCAGATACAGAACTACGTGTGAAATGAGACAGATGGAGAGTCAGATGTAACCAACATAACCAAGCAACCTGAACCATTCAATACCGATATCAATACCAATATCAATCCAACCCGGTGCAAATACCAAATACCAATACCGATCCAAATGCTAATACCAATATACAAGTTACCGATCCGTAAATCGAGCCAAACAGAGAATTCGTACCAAAAATCTCACACGCAAACCAATACCAAATACAAAAAGTGACGAACCAAAACCAATATACGAATGTTGTAAACAATGAGAATCGTAATATATCAAATTCAAAATTAGTGTCGTGACAAAAAGATAACATATAAATATGATCAAGCTTCCTCACAAAATCTAAGGACAGTAGCAGTCATGCTTCTGAAATCGTCCATACCTCCCAAATCCACCAATAATATCATTCTACCTCATTTCACCTCATTCATACTTTTTTCATACCTCCCAACCCTTTTTTAGTGGCAACCATGCCTTTTTCATACCTCCCAACTAATTTTATTTTTTTATTTTTTATTTTCATAAATTATATTAAACAATTTAATAAAAACATAATATTTCATTAATAAATAAAAGAAAATTACATAACACTTAAAAAAAAAAAAAAAAAAAAAAAAAAAAAAAAAAATCACTTGTTCCATCTTTTCACTTGACAAAATAGGCCAATTTAGATGATCATTGGAATACTAGTTGAGATTACTTGTTCCATTTTTTCACTCCATCTATGTGTCACAATCACTTTTTCACCAATTTAATTATGCCTGCAGAAAAAATAGTGAATGTTCATCTATAAATTCATTATAAAGTCACAAACACAAGTTTCATAGCCAAAAGTCCAAAGCTTCTGATCAAATTTAGTAAATAGAAGTATTATAGTGAAAACTAAAAAGTACCCATGAAGGAAAGAGGCAAGTCTGTTGAGCCAGATCAAGACTACAACAATTTTTACCAAGATTATAATTTCATATACTCATCATCATCTGGATTCTGGTGTTCCATGTAGAAGATATCCATCTTCATCACTTGGAACACAAAAAAACAATATGGCTTCTCTTCTAAAGAACACATTCCCCTCCAACTTTACAAAATCACTTTTCTTTTTGGTTTGCACCGCTCCAAAAATCTCCAACGTTCCAAAAATTAAAGACCCAACGGTAACTTTTTGCATTGGAAGTTCCAAACCGCGGAGGCAAAAGATGCCGTTCACACCTTGCCGTTGGCCTTGCCGGCTAGGTGGCAGCGGTGTTCACCGCCGGCATGGCCTTGCCGATGGTGATACCGTTGGCCACTGCCACCCTTCTAAAGAATATTCATCATATCAAACAATAATAACTTTAGCAATCAATTCAATCAGCCGACAACTCATAGTTTCATATTCAGAGTCAAACGAACTTTCAATCAACTGTAACCAAAACAAACCTTTTTCTTCCTCTTCTTCTTCATCTTCGATCTAGCTCTTTATTATGTGTAGACATCAAAAAAAGAGTACTGAAAAACTGTATTATTCAGATTCAATAAATTACATAAATTACATGACATTAAATAAAAAACTAATTAACCTAAACCTAACAACTAACGGGTCAAACCAACGGAAAAGAAAGCGATCATCAGACAGCCTCTATTAGCGATTTGACAACTTCCATCTACAAGTCACATGATTAATTAGAGACAGCTAAATCGTATAACATTATATTTATAGAATAATTAAGATTTTTAGCTACACATTTCAAATAAGAGGAAATATTTTAAAGGTAGATGCATCTGAAATGTGTGATTGTGATTTCTTCTCGTCATTCTCATTTTAATTTTTCCATTCTCATTTTATCCTAACTCGAATTTAAAGTTTTTAAAGCAACAACCTTCGCTCTGCACAATGATCTTCAACTATTGGACTATGATCGCGAGAAACTGTAAACAAGTAGGTGACTACTAGAAACAAAAAGCTCTATATTTTCACAATTACAACTTATGTCACCTTTTAAAAATCATGAGAGCTCTTTAACAAGCATCGTTTTCAAATTTCTAAAAAATCTATACAAATGTGATAGTAAACTTATCAGGAGACAACAATATTTAAAAGGGGCATTTGCATCATTTGGATTATTTGAACCGACGTCTGTTGGAATGTCATTTTTACAAAATGGATCATATCGGACCCTTCATTTATTATTACTGACCCACCCGTTTTCTTTCATCTTCTTAACTACTATGAGTATGATTTTCATTTCCAAATTAGCCAATGACATGATAACATAATAATATAATATACAAGTACAGTGTTTAGTTTTGAATCGTCTAAAAAATAATACTGTAGATAAAAACAGATGATTATATCGCACACAAAAAAGGGTTTCGTTTGAGAGAAGTTGCATGAACATTTAAATGAGATAGAATGTTATGCTAGATCAGGACGTGCATGAGGCTCAAAGTATGCATGTGAATGCTCTTTGAGCATAAAAGTAAAGTACTTTAAGTTCTGCTTACAATATGGTTTACATTATAACATAAACTTCAAGTTCTGCTTACAATATGGTTTACATTATAACATACGGCTAGTAGTTTTTTTTTTTTTGAAAGGCAATATATAAAAGGCGAAAAGCCGCAACCAAAATACAAACAAAGGCATCCACTTATCAACAAGATGATTAAATGAAGTGGACCCGAAAAAAAACAAAAGCTACAATACAAAAAAAAGACAAAAAATAGACAACACAAACTAAAGATCACATACCAATATACCATACCATCAGGTATGAGCTCCCATCTCAACATAGAGTGGCCCACTAAAGAAAAAACAAATACGAAATTCACAAAAGACCAGGAGCAAAATATAAATTAGAGCAGACCCCATCCAAACCTTTAAGTTGCAGGCTGCACCTTCTACCAAACACACGGTTAAACATCAGTATCTCTGGCAAACACACTTGAATACCATCTGAACTTTGCCAAATGCCCATGAATACCACTGCACTTCACGCTGATGACACGTTTGAGTGATTTGGCTACAGCATGTCACCATTTTATATCAGTAACCGGTTGAAGCAAAACCCTATGCACAGAAGCTGTCTTCCCAAAACCAGTTACATCAAAACTGTAGACCTGTAACTCACTGTCCCGCCACAATAAATCTATTGATTAACCAACAGGCACTTACCCGGATCCAATAACCACAATTGCCACTCAAATGTATTTTTTCTTGTTCTTCTAGTAATCCATTCAAAGGTTTTAAGTTTTATGTCTTGCACTATTTTGTTGACGCTTGACACTTTGCCTTTAAACACACGCGTATTCCTTTCTTTCCAAATCAAGTAACCGGTTGACCACGTAACCACTTGCCACAGCATTCTCGAATAATTACCAAGGTTATCACCTCCACCGTGCGAGAACATGTCCCTAATACTGAAAGCATCAACCATACCCAACTTCCACCAACTAAATATTTTTTCCCAAACGCTCATAGACATATTGCACAAAATCAAACTATGATCACATGATTCCACTATATCACCACAACACGGGCAAAGTATTGTATCTAAGTCAATACCCCTCTTATCAAGTTCCACACGAACCGGTAGTCTTCCTTTAATAGCTCTCCACACAAATATATTCACTTTTTTTGGTACTAATCTATTCCAACGCGTTTCGTCCTCACTATTTTCCTCATTCAAAATTTTTTCTTCCACCATCTTTGTTACCGTCTTTACCGTGTACTTGCCATCCTCTCGAGCATTCCATCGCCAAACATCCCTACAATGAATAGAAATCGAAACATTTTGCAGAATGTTCATCAGCTCCTCAAATTCCCCGCAAACCCTTCCTCTTGGCTCCCTAACCCAATCCCATTCCCATACCCATCCATTGTCACCCCATCTCCCCTTTTCCCCTACCCGACCCTCTTTCCTTCTATCTAGATGATACAATCAAGAAAACCTATCCCTAAGTCTCGACTCGCCTACCCATATATCTCCCCAAAAAGATATATCCATCCCATTTCCCACCTTACATATAAATGATGAAGAGAAGCCAATGTCCAATCCATCTATTTCAGCCCCCACCTTAAGAATATCCGACCACACTCCATTGCTACCCATATTATTCCCTACACCCCCACTATGTAAACACTTTTTATGACCCTAACCCACATAGACCCCCCCCCCCCCCCCCCCCCTCTTGCTTAAACCGCCACCACCACTTTCCTAAAAGCGCCAAATTTTTTGCCCTTAAAGACCCAATATTTAACCCCCCCACCCCATACGCAGATAAAATAGAATCCCACTTAACCCACGATAATTTTTTCCCCTCACCCACCCCTCCCCAAAAGAAGTCCTTACGAATACGCTCAAGACTTTTTATCACACACGAAGGCACACGGAACATCGAAAAATAATACAATGGCAAACTACCAAGCACCGATTTAACTAATGTTAACCGACCCCCAAATGACATCGTTTTAGCTTTCCAATCAGCAAGTCTTTTCTTAAATTTTTCTATAACAGGTCGCCACGCATTACTACGCTTCATACATTGACCAATTGGTAATCCTAAGTACGTGAACGGGAATTCGCCCACACTGCATCTCATCCATCGAGCCATCTCCTCAATTTCCCCCGAACCTACACCGACTCCATACACTCTACTTTTGTTGTAGTTTACCCTCAATCCCGATACTTCCTCAAAACACTTCAATATACACATTAAAGACCTAGCATTTTCCATACTCCATTCCCCGAAAAATATAGTATCATTGGCGTATTGTAAATGTGAGACATCAATCCTATCATCACCCACCAATACCCCTTTAAAAATACCTTTCTCAACCGCTTCACTCACCAAAGCGTTAAGCCCCTCCGCTGCTAAAATGAATAAGAATGGAGATAGCGGATCACCTTGTCTAACACCTCTCTCTAACCTAAACTCATCCGTAGGAGACCCGTTCACTAAGATTGACGTCGAAGAAGACTTCAAGCAATTTTCAATCCATTTACACCATTTGTCCCCAAACCCCATTCTTGTCATCATATTACACAGGAACGCCCAATTGATGCTATCATAAGCCTTCTCGAAGTCCACTTTAAATATCAGACCTTTCTCTTTATTTCTCTTTAAGTAGTCAACCGTCTCATTTGCAATAAGTATCCCATCTAATATGAACCTACCTTTGATAAACGCATTTTGCATCTCCCCAACTACACTTCCAACCACTTTCTTCACCCTCTCCGCAAGAATTTTTGCAACAACTTTATAATAGCAACCTATTAAACTAATGGGACGAAAATCCCCAAGTCCGATTGGGTCAGCTACTTTTGGTATCAAGGTTATAAATGATGCATTACAACCTTTTGAAATCTCCATTCTATCCCCGAACCATCTAATTGCCTCCAGTAAATCTCCTTTGATAATATCCCAATATCTTCTAATAAACTTAAAATTAAAGCCATCTGGTCCAGGGGCCTTATCTCCCCCGCATCCGCATACCGCATCCCAAACCTCCTTTTCATTAAACGACTCTTCTAACATGCTTCTTTCTGCCACTGATATTTTCAATACTCTATCAGAAACGAACTTTGGCCGCGGCCTCGACCCATCTGTGAATATGTTTCTATAAAAATTAAACACCTCCAGTTTAATGACATTAGGTACCTCACACCACATCCCGTTCACCATAAGCCCTCTAATGCAATTCTTATTATTTCTTCTTTTCACATATGCGTGAAAAAACTTTGTGTTTTCATCACCTTCAACGTCCCACCTAATCCTAGCTTTTTGACGCAACATACTAGCTTTTTCCTTATCCTTCTCAACCCATAGCCTTCTTGCCTCCATCCATGAATCCATCTCAACATCACTAAGGTGTCTATTTTCCGCCTCTAGTTCCCACTTCAAAGCTTCCCGTTTATACTCCTCTATCTTCTCATTATGTGCCCCGAACCTGTTTTTACTCCAAGCTTTGAGATCCATTTTCACGTTCTTTAATTTATCCCTAAACCTACAGTCTGCCCTTGACCCCCTAACCATCTTATTCCAAGCATTCACCACCACCTGGTCAATATCAACCTCATCCAGCCATATATCAAAAAATCGGAACGGTTTAGGACCAAAATCCAAATCCATGTCTTTTAACACAATAGGACAATGGTCTGATAATTTCCGATCTAATGCCACTACAGAAAGATTTGCCCACAGATTCTTGAAATTTTCGTTCATCAGAAACCGATCTAACTTACTAAATTTTAAACCATCATCACTAACACGAGTAAATTTTCTTCCTCCCATAGGTATTTCTACCAACTGTGTTACATTAATAAACTCATTAAACTCGTCCATCTCCTTTACATTAACCTGCGAGTTCATTCTATCATCGGCTCTTCTAACTACATTGAAATCACCAAATATACACCACGCACCAGACTTCCTCGCTATTAATCCCGCTAACCTATCCCATAACGATGTCTTCTGTCTACATATATGTGGCCCGTATAAGCATACCAAGTAAATATCCTCACTTAACCCTTTCCATTCCCCTCTAACTGCAATGAATCTTTCATCTCCAATAGCTTCCTTACATACAAACATGTTCACATCCCAAATAAGAATAATACCACCTGATCTGCCATTCGAATCAAGCTGAGAAAACCCAAAATTCCTATTTCCCCATACCTCTTCCACCCAACACTCCTCGACTGGTCCACTTTTAGTTTCTTGCAAACCGATCACATCGGGACGTTCGTCCTTAATGATCGATTTAATCCACCCTAGTTTTTCCCCAATACCCCTAACATTTAAAGTAATAATCTTCATTAGTACACAACACATATGATCGAACAAAAACATACCAGAAAACCAATAATATTCCTAATGTTGTCCGTCCCCAGTTAGAGCTTTATCTTGACCCTCATGTGTTTTTGCACCGTTCGTCACTTCATCTGACTCTGCCCATGTAACCCCTATTTGGGTTAAACCTTTGATGTTCAATGTTTAGTGTTTATCTCAAGTAAAGCTGTATAACTAATACATGCCCAAATTGAACTAATAGTTTCTAGTCTCAAAAGACAACACGGCAAAGTAACAAATGTTTCGGGGTGTAGGATCACAAACCTTATGTAAGTTTTCTGTAATGAAAAGTATCAAAAATGTACTACATTTTGAGAACTTCAACAAACCCTAAGAGGCCGTTTGGTTTGCAGATTTCATATGGAATTCCAAATTCTTTTTCACTTTTTTCATATTTTACTCAAAGAAACAGAAAAGAAAAATTCTTGTCTACCGGACCAAAATCCATCTAGACCTAGACCCATTTAAACCCATGTTTCTAGAAGACCCATATAGACCCAAACTCATATAAACATGTGACCCAAACCCTACCCGACTCACCTATTTTCCCACCTTTATTGTTGAGCTAGCTCTACTGAAAAGCGTTGCCATCAAATAGTGACTAGGGCAGCTCCAAACTCATGTAAGCATTGTCATCATATATTTTCAAATAACATTGATCTCTTGTAAAACCATATTTACTTGTTACAATCATACACGAGGATAAACTCAAATTTGAGACATACAAGTTGCTAAAGAAAGGGTAGATCTGGATATGGGTCACACACATTATTCCAAAATAAGAATAGATAAGAAAGAGAATTGAAGTATGCATCCTCTTAAAGCCCAAAGACACACCCATGCTATTGCTGTCTCATTGCACACCTTCTATTTTCCTAATATTAACCTTGGGACCCATTAACTTATTATTGGACCATATTTCCTCATGCCATGTCTCTTATGAAAAGACTCGTGTATCGTGTAGTCGTGTCATTGTCTTACTACTTGCTAGCGTACTAGGGATTATGATAATTACGAAGAAGCTGCTATATTTTCTAAAAAGTATAATCTTGTTAGATACAGGGACGGAACCGTGGGTTCCCGTGAGTGTCTGGGATTCCGGGAACCCATGAATTCTTCTAATATAATATTATTTTTGTTTAAAAACATCGATTTTTCTTAAATGAGTCTTAAATGCATCCGGTTTATCGAAATGTGTACTAGTATTACGGTTTAAAATATTTGTGCACCCGATCATATTTGGTTCTGGTTCCGTCCTGGTTAGATAGTTAGACACTTAGACCTTAGGAAACAATATTGCTATTTTGTGGTCAATTGAATCTTTTCTATACAATCTAGCCAATTGAGAACTATGATCATGTTGTTGCATGAAATTTTAATATATTGTTCTAAGTATTATAAAGGAATTACATTAAGTTATATTGTTTGACATTGTACGGAGTATAAAGTACAAAGTATGGATCGGATGAAACTCATTTCGGGCTCATTCAATATCATCCAACCCCCGTATTTCCATCTAACTTCCAAAAATAAAATTAAAAATTATAACTATTTTTTTTTTATCATGATATGGTACTGTTTTAAAATTTTAATAACGTGCATGTTTAGTTGTTTGTTTTGCATCTATCAGGCTAGGTGTAGTGGCTACCAACATCACTACCGTCAACTTAACGTAATTAAATTTAAAATAAACGTAAACGCTTACTGAAAAAAGGGAAATAAAGCAGAATTAATTCTAATGGGGTGAAAATGACTTTTTTACAAACTTAAAAATAAAAGAAAATTTTATAAAAAAGAAAATTATTTTTTGATTTTTTAATTATTTAATATTAATTAAAAACTATTTAATAACTAATTTAAACTAATTTAAATTATGAAAAATACTAAAATGACTTAGAAAATTATGATTTTTTTTATAAAACTAATTAAACATCACAGGAATCCTACAAAATTATAAAAAATTTCTAAAACTTATAAGTAGGCTATTTTATATTTTTATTTGCTTATTATTAATTAAAAGCTAATTAAACTAATTTAATTATAAAAAATAGCAATGAACAGTAAAAATTATGAATTTTTTTCTAAAAATACTTTATAATTATAGAAACCTAAGAAAAATATAAAAAGGTGCTAGTACTTATATTTAAGCAGAAAATGATTTTATTTTTGATTTTTCAATTAAAACTAACTAATATTAATTATTAAAAATACTAAATGAAAACAGAAAATTATGAATTTTTTTATATAAATACTAAAATATGATAAAAACTTAGGAAAATATAAAAACATACAAGTGCTTATTGAAAAAGAAGAAAAATAAGCCAAAAAACTAAATTGGCTTAAATAGAAGCTATCACTATAAATTAAAGTTGGGGAAATTAAAATACTAAGATTACACTAGGGGAGATGGTGCATGGGTCTAGTTTGGTTTTGTGCCAGGGAACCAAGAGGTCGAGGGTTCAAATCCCACAAGGCCCTTTTTCTGTTTTTGTTTTTTTTTTCTTTGGTTTTTCTTTTACAAAAACACTTGACAACTAAGATTAAGCAACTTTTGTGAAAATGATTTTTCTAAAACTGCCAAATAAGCTTTTTGTGAGCTTAATGGCTTAACAGTTGGGTTTGATAAGCTTAAAAGGACTTTGAACTTGAAAAAGCTCATAATAAGCAAATAAGCCTGAACCAAGGGTGGAATAAGCTAAATGAGACCTGAGGCAATCTTGAATAAGCTAGGATAAACAAATAAGCTACAGGGAAAAGCAGATAAGCACAAATAAGCAAATCCCAAAACCTGAGAACCAATGCAGGCCAAAAGGGGCTAACTGCATGCCTATGTAGGGCCCACCTAATGAACTCAGGAGTCCAAGGTAAACCTTGAGCCAATAAGCCAACATAGTGAGCTTCTTAGAAAGCCAATAAGCACAAGCTGGGGCCCACAGATAAGCTCAAGAGAAGCTAGTGAACGTGGCTTGTTCACCACTGACTCAGTTATACTGAGTTGGTGAGGGTGTATCTGGGACTAAAATAAGCTAAGGGCAAGGACTCCAAAGTCCAAATTAAGTACTGAACCAATAAGCTGGGTCAATAAGCTCTCCACAAAGCCAAAGCTCAAGAGTTGAGGTCCACTAATGAGCTCACAAAGAGCTTATGAATTTGGCTTGGATTCCTGCTGATGAATCAGCAGAAATGAGGCAAAATTAAGGTCTAAAAATAAGCACTTGGATAAGCACTCAAGGGCAAAATAAGCACATGCCCAGATAGCTAGCAAGGAGGGCTTTCTAAATCCACAAAAAACTAAGCTAATGGTATCCTAATGAACAAGAGAGAAGCCTAAAAAATGAGCTTGTGAGTTAAACTCCCCTAGTGCGGGGGAGGTTTGTGAAAATGAGGCCAAAAGAAGCTAGTTAATAAGCAGTTTACAAAAATCACAAAAATAAGCAAAAATAAGGGCTTGAAAGCTGAGCTTCTAAACTAGATCTTCCAAAAAGTTTCAGGTCATATGGATTAGAAACAAGCTCATGAAAAATCTCACCAATTTTGGATTTCTGCCAAACTATGCAATTTGACTTTTTTAGTTATGATCTTATGTTGACTTTTGTGAGTTTTGATTGAATCCTAATCACTGAAAATGATGTTATAAGCTATAATGAGACTAAATTAAGCAATTACAACTACTTATTAACCTGTATGAATGATTATTGAACTAAAAATTCTTGACAGTGAACAATTATTGAGATTACAAGAGATTTTTTACTTTTAATCAATTGACCACAGGTTTTTAAAGTTCAAAGGTCCTAATCAAGCCTAATGCAACATGTTTCAATAATTAAAAACAACAAAAACTAACTAAAACACAGGTAACACATATGATCCAAACACTCCTTTAAAAGTATGATTTTGTGATTTTCAAAGCTGCTGACTGAGTTAGACCATGAAACTGATTCAGAAGGACTTGTAATGAGATAATAAGCTAAATGAAACACAGAAACACCAATACTAACAACAAATACCTAAGAATCACTAATACACTATTTGGCAGTGAAACTAGAAAAAGTGAGTACAATGGAATCTAATGAACAAGTACCTAATGTTAAGCAATAATATAACTTAAATACACCTAAGAAGCACAAAAATACAGATATAAGCACTATATAAGCTTTACTACAATAAAAAGCAAAAAATGAGATTTTGCTTACAACTTGCTTTCCAGCTTAGAACAAAGAACCAAGGTCTCAAAGCACATCCCTATCACTCCCCATGGAGTTCTACACCAAGGCCATCCAGTATATACCCTGCTCCAGCTTTCTTCTTTCTTGATTTTTTTTGTTTTTCAATTATTTTTCTTATTATTTTTTTTGGGCATTTTTAGTAAACTGATTTAAAACAAGATAAAATGCTTTTGGAAGCTTATAAAAGCTTATCAAGGACTTATATGAGCTTAAAGGATCAAGAACCAATCAACTTTTAACACTTTTGAGATTTTTCACTAAAAAAATGCAAACTGTGAATTTAACAATCAAGACTTGAATTCAAGATTAAAGGAAGCTTGTATTACATTAAAAAGACTGATTACAACTGCTTTTAACTAATTTATATAACTTGAAAAGGAAAAATTACAAATACGACATGAAAACTACACTATGAACTACTATCGTCTTCTCTCTGCTTCATCTCCCTTTTATAAGTGACAATTAGGGTTTCCCATGAGCCTCTGAGCAATTCCCATCAATAATCTCAGCCATTGGATCACTTGAAGTGATCCTGGACTTTGAAATAGTTTTGGCGCCAAAACATTTTATTGCAAATTGGGTCTGTGGAGTGTGGGGATGAAGTAGCATTTAATGCTCCTTGGTTTGTAGTGTTGGGAGGTGATGTGAGGTTAAATTTGGTGGAGGTGGTGGGAATTGATGGAGTTGCAGGGAAGTGGGGGGGGGGGGGTGGTGGAGTTTGACGGGGAGTGAAGGATGGAGGTGAGGTTTGACTAGGTCAAACCTGGTATTAGTATTAGGGGTTTGGGTTTGTTGTGGTGGACTGGGCCAGGCAAAACAAAAAAGGGAAATTGGCCTAGCTAGGGAGATATAAGGGTGGACTGGGTTTGGAGTTGGGTTGTGTTTTGTTTTGGGTTTGCATTAATACAAAGGGTCCGTTTGTTTAGTTAGTAAAAAAACCACAAGGACCAAAAGTGTAATAAGCTGAAAATTTAAGAGTGGGAATTGGCAACTCTCCAAATTTATCCAAGGGATTATTCTTGCCATATTTCATTTATCCAAGGACCATAATAGATTATTTTTCAAAATTAACACCCAAGGACTATTTCTGCCAATCTTTCAAAGTTGAGGGACTAATCTTGAAAATTCTTCAAACTTTTCACCCAAGGACCAATTATGACAACTTTTATTTCCAAAGGACCTTAGTTGACTTTTCTTCCAAAACAAATGCTCAGGGGCTAATTCTGCCAATTTCCAAACTTGAGGGACCATTTCTGCCAATTCTTCAAACTTTTGTTCCGGGGACTATTTCTAGCATTTTGTGATTCCCCAAGGTGTATTTTGACAATCTGAGCTCAAAAAATGGTAATTTGCTTCCCCGTCTTTGGCTTTTGACACGTTTTCCAAACTCGTGCTCGTTTTTGTCCTTTTTGGCCTTTTTATTGCCTGTTTATGAAATATCCGTTCCTGCACGATCACAAACACAAAAACACAATGTCTTTGGCATTTACGGTTAGTTTGTGTCTATTTTGGTCTTAATTTGGTCAGAAAAAAGTGTGTGAATAAGCACACACCAATACCCCACAAAAACCAAAATCACACACACATAACGTACTCTCTGAGAAGTTGGTTGCTCCATAGACCAATATCTCCTTTTTCTTTTACCAAAGATGTGTAAGTAGTGGGGAGCTTTTTTAAGGAAGACGTGTCGGTGGGGGGCTTCAACACATCATATGAACGCCTATTACACATAGTGTTAGGTTTTTTTTTTTTTTTTTTTTTTTTTTTTTTTTTTTTTTTTTTTAATGAGTGGGCCCAATTCCTTATTTCATCTTAATGGGGAAATCCACTTAAATTTCTCTCTCTCAATTAAGTGGTTCATATAGTAATATTTCCAAAGTGCTTAATTTAGTAAACAAGCCCTAGTGTGATGATAACCGTTCTATTACATAGTTAGAATAAGATTAAACGACAACTGGTAAACGTTCACATCAAGTGTAAAAAGTAGTAGCATATGACCAGAAATCGAAGTCGAGAAAGATCAACAATATATTTCGATCTCTCTATTATGTGAAAAGCTATCTAGCCTTTGAACCTTCTTGTAACAACGAAATATATCATGTAATGTTCAATTTCCTCACTAACCATATACACTTTGGGAATTGATATGTATAGGGGAAGATTTACTTTGCACATAGAGAATTATCGTGATTTTACCTTTATACCCACTTAGTTGTTTTTGGGCCTTTCACCATTTTTCCGGAGTTGTTTTAAATGGTGGGTTAACAACTTTTGTGCGTACATTGCTCTATACATGTAGCCGTAATATCCCCACTGTCTCCTGTGTCCAAGGTCTTGTTGATGCCTAATTTTTTATGAACTCCGAGTCTCATAGTTGTGACCTACGACACACCACCTAAAAACACCCGTTTTAAGTTTATTAATCATATCCATTACTTAATTGATTTATGTTGTTAACTAAAGCACACTATTGATAATATAGATGAAATGAAATGTTAAGAAATCGAATGTCCAACTTTGTATGTGTGTTTGCAGCACAACTAGGAAGAAGACGCCGTTTACCTTATATATATATATATATATATATATATATATATATATATATATATATATATATATATATATATACTATCTATATAAAACAAGGTTTTCTTGACCAATCTCCTCTCCAAAATTCTTCTAAACCTGCCATGTGGCATTTCCCCTTATCCAATGGCTCTCATTCATTTCACATCTAAAAAAGTCAACCAACAAAAAAAATAAGGGTAATATTTCTCAATCTCTCATTTGCAAAAAAATCTCCAAACAAAACACACACACACACTTCTCTCCCTCACCCCTTTTCAAGCATGAACCCTAATCCATCCACCGCAATTCAATTCAATAACAAAAAAACATCCACACCGATTAAATCAATTTATCTAAAAACACCTATTTCCATTTCATGATCATCTAATCAACATAAATCAAATCCGAATCATTCTCCAGTTTCACCATTTCATTATCATAGTCCAAAATCCATTTTTGATTATCGATTATCCTAAAAATGTTACAATGATTCCTTATAGATCTGATGTTCAAATGGGTACGTTTTCCCACATATTATTGCTTTTGATTCATTATATATATGTCAATTCAGATTCGGAAATAATTTATATTTCTGGTCTATGATTTAGGTGTCAATTCTTGAGCCAATAATGTGGTTATGATGTTCAACTGTAATCCATTTCCCAGTCTTTGTGGATTTGTTCATCCAAATATGATGTATGATAATATTGAGGTTCAAATCTTCCATGAATGTTAAATTGTTAATCATTATCTGGATAAACATTTGCTTTTGATATTTTAGGTTGTATCATAATTTTATTACATTTTGATCCTCACAATGAAAATAGTAAATGTTAAATTGTGAAACTGTATCTGGATGCTCATTTGCTTTTGATTCATTATAGGTTGTATTAAAATTTTATTTCGATTTGATCATCACACTGAAAATAGTAGATGTTAATGTAATTTTTGAATTAAATGTCTTGGTAAGACTTTAAAATATTTTGTCAACTTTTAGTGCAGGTAAGTTTTTAATAAAAATCCCCAAAAATTCGCCCCTAAATAAATATACCACAACAGAATTCCATTATTTTTTGCGGATAATTAAATTTTTCAAATTGTTTCCTTAGTTATCTACCTAAGTTTTTAAATTTTGAAAACCATTTTAACCTAATCCTTGATCTATAAAAAGGCATTTCATATGCAGGGATTATCACTTATCTCTACCCTCTCCTACTTTCTATTAGCCTGGTAACAAATATAATTATTTTTCCTATTAGCATTTCTATTCATGTCTTTTCTAGCTTTCAGACATGGTATGTGGAAAAATTATGTTGTTATTTTACTACCTTAGGTGTGTGTTCGTTTACTTCTTTAATTAGTCCAACAACTTCGTAATACTTTGTTGCATTTTATATATGACAGATAACAATGCAAAGCATTATGAAATATCTAAATATTTCATTTTGTATATGACAGATAACAGGTAACAGTGCAGGGCTTTAGCTTAATTTCGATGCATCAGTTGAAACCAATGTGGGAGACATAGGACTATGGGAAGTTGGTTCACAGGATTCTCAAAAATCTTGAAGTTTATAAACTTGAACATTAACAATATCATTTTTTATTTTGTCCAGCATCCTTATCCTTTTCTTAACAAAAAAAAAAAAAAAAAAAAAAAAAACAATAGCAGTGGCTATTTGAAGTGTTCGAATGCCAGTAATGGGCCAACATGTGTCGGGTAATCCAAACCATTGAACTATGGTTCCACTATAAAATAAGTTATCTTGACTCCAATATTTTCTCCTATTATGTTCACAAGTTAACTTATATTGTGAATTGCAGGAAGGAGAGGCAAGATTAATGACATTAAGACTATTGATGCTCTTAATAATGGAGTCGTGCCTGCTACAACTTCTACGTGGCAGGTTAGTGTTCTAAGCTATATGGTTGTCCACATGTCTAATTATCTTATTGTTGGTTAGTGCTCACATATTTCCCGTTTGTATTTTTGTTTTCTATTCAGCCTTTTCACCAGATATTTTAGTGTGGACATTGATGCAATTCGTGAATATGCACGCACATTTGATGATATCCAACACTTACGTGCTCAAATAATGTAACTAATACTCGGGAGCTTATCCAGTCTCTACAGAACATTGATGGTAACATTATCCTGGTCGGGTTAGTAAAAGAGGTTTATTTGTTGTTATTTATTTATCTGTTACATGTACATTATTAATGCAGGATCATGCTTTAGGCTTTTGTGGAACACAGTTAAATCTTTCCTTGACCCATAGACTACATCTAAGATTAATGTAAGTTGACACTATCTTTTGTGGAACACACTGTATTTTACACAGGTGACAACATGTTGGTGAGTTTGACAACTTTTGTTAACTCTATATGTACTTAAGCCTTTATTTCTTTCTAAAAAATGGTTTTATGCATAGGTATTTGGCAACAAATTCCAAAGCAAGCTCCTGGAAATCATTGATGCCAAGTACTTATACTAAATATGTCAAAGATGTTGCATGGTCTTCAAATCCTTTATATTCAGCTATATTTATGTGTATCCTTTATATGTGAATAGTGAACTACCAGAGTTCTTGGGTGGGACCTGCACATGTTTGGATAAAGGTGGTTGCATGCGATCTAATAAAGGCCCATGGCAAGATCCAGATATCATGAAGGTTATACTCTATTACTACCGCATCTTCGCCTTCTGAATCTTATATTTATCTTTGGTCAGGCTACATAATTAGAGATTGAAAATCCAAACATCTACTACGAATTGGCTAATGTTGGTTGTGTGTTACCTAAAACGGGTCAAATTAAAGCATATAGGTAAAAAGGGAATGGGTCAAAGTGTAACACAGGTTAATAGTCGTTCAAAATCTCTCTTATTATCTAAACATTTTACATTTTAACCAAAACTGTTGTATTCAATGTTTAATTAATGTAATGCCTCTTTCAGGCTCAGAAGAATTTACGCTTGCTGCTTTTCGGAGTAGGAACTCCCTAGACTGAGGTACACATGCTTTATTGTTTTCTTTGACTTATGGTGTTCATATTTAATCTTTTACTAATGGGTGTTACTCATAGTGCTTCCACTGTTAAAGTATGCCATTGCTATTTTCATTTACATTTTATAACATTCATAAGGCAATCTCCTGAATCTAATATAAATGGCAAAGAGAATGACTTTTGAGACATTGGTTAGACTCTTTATATCTGGTATTAATCTCTTTGTAGTTATTTCACTTTTGGTGCTACAAAATGCACCACATGTACCCGATTCTTTTGGAAACATGGATGATGATGCATTTAGAGTCTTGATGATAGATCTTAACGATAGGACTGGAATCCGAGCTAATAGGAATAGAATAGCTTTGAGTTGATACATCATAACAACTGTTTCCTCGCACTTCAAAGTAAGTATGTAAAATTGTTAATACAAATATCGCCTAAAAACGTTATTTATATTTTACGATCTTTGCTAAGTTTTGTTAATGACAAAATGTAAACTTTAGTTTTTAGTAAAACATACTTTTAGTTTAAAGACTTGCATAATTAGACATTTGCTACATTTTACATTTCGCATAAAACACAACACTTTTTATATTTCTTAAAATAGAAAAATGTTAACATCATATCATACATTTATGGTAAGTTTGTGTGTTTGACTCACCATAACCTCTAACACATTTTTGGAAGCATTCCACTTTTGATTCAATGTGTTTGACTAGAATTTAGTTGATGTGACTTTGGTTGGTTTGGGAAGATTTATTGCAAAACCTTCTGTCAGCCCGGCGGAACCCTGGAGGTACACGGGCGGAACCCATCTGAGGGTCCGCCGTACCAGGCCTGCTGAATGTTTTGCTATAAATACCAAGCCATTTGTTTGTATTTAGGTTTCATCACTTCACATTATATTTCACACACATACATTCATTTCATTCATCTAACCCCTTAACATTTCATCTTGATGTGAAGTTTCTTTTGTAGCAAAGAAGTTCACAAGTTCATATAAAGTTACAAGTATTCAACACAACGTTGCAAGACTTGTTAGCTTAGCATTGTGTAGACTTTGTGTAGTTTACACTTCATTTGATTGTGTGTTTTCAGTTGTGATCGGTTAGTATTTTAGGCCTTAAAATACATAGAGTGACGGGAGTTGTTGTACCCTTGTAAAAGAACTAACGGGAGTAGTTGTACCCTTGTAAAAGAACTCGACATCTATCTTAGTGTCGGTAATCGTGTAAGCGACGTGTAAGGTTTTCTCCGCCGGTGAAAGGAGCTTGTTGACTAGTGAAAGAAACTCTCGAGTTGGATACTCGGGGCGTGGACGTAGGGCAAGGAAAAAGAGTCATTGTAGCCGAACCACGATAAATACTCGTGTTGTGGTTTGATCGTTTCTTTCTTTATACTTGCATGTTATATATTGTCTTTGTGTTCATATCTTTGATTAAACGGAAAGTTTCAAAAGATAATTAAACGAAAAACCGGTAAAACTATTCAACCCCCCTTCTAGTTTTCCACAAAAATATTGTTCCATTTGTATTTTATTTAGTTTAGTAGCATACTTGATTAAATGACTATTGTTGGTTTTACTCGATACTTTTGTTATTAAGCAACTGCTACTTGAACTATTTGATCAAATTTTGGAACGACCCGTTTACACACAGGCGAGTTAGCTTAATAAACATCAAGAGTAGCCGCCAGCTCCTTTTTCATTAGAAAATATTGGAGGCAAGATAACCAAACGCCTACGAAAAGGCAGTTTTTAAACAATGACGCGACGTTCACGAGGTTACATGATGTTAAGAATACAAGTGGTGAGTATGAAGGTAAATATTATAATTATATCATTTAAATTTTATGAGCTTTACAGAACGCATTATCACTAAATGTTATTACATTTATGCAGATTACGGAAAAGGAAAAGGAATCGATAAAGTCAACAATTATGGTTATGACTTTGTGATGAGTGTCTAAATACTCATCATTTCTGTCACATTTAAGCTACAAAACATCTGAAAACATAAAGATATGCTTTATAATACATGAAATATCATGAAATTGTGTTTTTAAGTGTTACAAGTGCAAAAGGGATGAAAACTGATGAAAAACAACATATTTCACAGAATTTACAGTTTCAGTCCCTAAACTTTGACAAATTGGCAAAACTAGTCCCTGGTAATTTAAAACTTGTTCAAATATCATAAAAGGTCCTTGGGATTCATAAGTTGTTAGGAATAATCCTTTGAAGTTAAAAATCACAAAAATTACAACTTTGGTCCCTCAACTTTGGAAAAGTGTCAAAATTAGTCCCTAAGGTTTAAAAATAAGAAAATATTCAAAATAAGCCTTATACTATTCACAAATGACATAATTGGTCCTTTATTGTTAACTGTTTGATATTTACAGGTTAAGTCCTTCAAGATTCAGAAAATTACATAAATGGTCCCTGGAGTTTTGAAATTGTGAAAATTGCATTTATGATCCTCGGGGTTTTCAAATATGGCAAAAGTGATCCCTAAAACTATAATGAAAAGTTGACACAACAGGTCCTTGCACTTTGGCAGATTTACAAGAATGGTCCTTGTGTAACTTTTATTAAATCCGGATCCATAAACACTTAGTCCATTAAACCCTTAAACCCATTTAACAAATAAAACCCACCCACGCTTTATTTATTAAAACCTGTTTAAACACCCCCAACCCGCCAAACCACCGTCACTGTACATCTCCCACCTCCCAACTTGTATACCAAAACCACCATGCCACATTTCACCACCACCTGTTCTCTCCACCTCACTAAACCTATCCTCCACCTCACCCCTCACACCCCATCAGCATTTAATGCCTTTCTCACATCTTTTCCCTCCAAACCAACTCAAACACCTCTGTTTTCTCTATACTTCCCAACTTGACTCAAAAATCCTCCCAAGTTTATCTAGACACCTCCACTAAACACCAAACTTCTTTAATTGAGAAAAGGAGGCTGCAAGCAACCTAGTCCACATTTCCCGCCAAATTGATCAAACGGCCAAAATGGTTTTGACTCATCTAAAGGTCAAAAATGAATGTGGGAAATATCTAGGAACGTGGGGAGATCAAGTTGAGTCATCTATATGAAGAGAAAGAAGACAGAGTGAAGAACTTATCATAGAATTAGCTTTTGTGATCACTTTACTGTTTATCTTTTAATTCCTGTCTTTTAAAAGCTTTCAAGGCTTAAATTACTCTTTGACACATTGTAATTTACACCTTATTTACAGTCAGTAGTTTCTTAACCTTTATTTACTTGTCTTTTAAATTATTGTCATTTATTTAATTGTCATTTAAATTACTTGTCTATTATAGCCAATAGAGGACTTCAATAGCCCACATAAGCTCCTGACATAGCTTATCAAGCTATTAGAAACCTTAAAAAGTTATAATACATAAAAAGAAAAAAATCACAAAAAGATACAAAGAAAATAGAAAAAAATCAAAAATCAGTTTCAATAAAGAATCAAGCATTGGAGCAGGGTTGATACTGGATTGCCCTGGTTTTTAGAGGCTTGTGGAAGCCCATAGGATTGGTACTTTGTCCTTGGTTTCTTGGTTTTTGGCAGGATTTCAAGTTTGTAAGCAATTTCTCTTAAATTTGCATTTTACTGTACCCTTTGTCCTTAGCTGTAAATCTTGTTACTTTGTGTTTAATTTGTGTTAGTTGTTGTTATTTTAACTTAATATCAGTACCTTGTTTGTTATAATCAAGAGTTGTAAAGTTTTCTAAAAATCAGTTTAGTAGTGAAATCTTTGATTCTGTGTTAATTTGTTGTTATTGTTGTTATTTTGTGTTACTTAGGTCTATTATAATCATGTTTGAAGGTTTGAAATCAGATTAGAGGTCCAAATCATCTTATGCTTTGAAAAACAAAATCAGTCATAGGTTTAAAGGGTGTTTGGATCCTGCTGTTTGGCTGAGCTTTGGTTGCTTGTTAGTGTACTTCTTGGTTTAGATTATCTGCTTAGGTCCATAATAAGTCAAATTGATCATTAATACAGTACCAATTCTACCAAAAGTCAAAATCACTCAAACATAATCACCACAGTTAACTGTGGTGATTTTTCAAGCTCAAACCTCATCAAACCTTTTCATAAGTGTATGTTTTTATTTAAGTTACCTTTCATATAGCTTATCTTAACACTTTAAGTCATTAAATCAGATACACAAGTTCACAAAAGTCAAAACTCATAATTTCTTAAAAAGTCAAATTGCATGTTTCCTAAAATAGACAGTTATGGCATGAATTAATTTGATTTTTGTGAGTGGATCTAGCCCTTGAAATTTGTTGAGGTTACTAAGTCCCAGCTAGACTACACAGACTCAAGCTTGTTTTATTTTTATAAATTTTATTTTAGCTTGTGCAATAGCTGTTTTGAACCTGCAGGGGAAGAAGCTCCCCTGTGCATCAGCTACTCAGTCTCACCACCACCCTTTGGTGGTTCATTGTGACTGACTCAGTGGGCCCCACAGTCTATATTTTGGCCCTTTGAACCCCCCTCCTACCAGGGTTCATCTTTTGACCCTTTGTTTGACCTGTGCACTTGTGGACCCCACCTGGAATTGCACCCAAAGATTGTCCCTAATCTGACCCAGAACCCACATAAGCAACAGCTTATTGTGGTTTTGTAGCTTATCCAGTGAGCTTATTTGATCAAATCTTGTTCAGACCTGTGCAACTAACTTAGGTGGACAAGAAAATACCAAGGTGGACCCCACATTAGCTCATTTGAGCTTATTTCCTTAGAAAGTCAACTTTGGTCAACTGTTTTGGTAATAAGCACTCTTAGTGCTTATTTTTGGTTTCCATTTTATTTGTTTTCATAAAAGTTTGTTATTTTTAGTATTTTAGTAGTTTTGTAAAAGAAAAACCAGAAAAAACCAAATTTAATTATAGTGATAGCTTCTATTTAATAGAAACTATCTATTTATTTTTCTTTTTAGCTTATTTATAAGCACTTCTGCATTTTTATATTTTTATTAAATATCTTTTATATTATAGTAGTTTTGTAAATTTTTCCAGATTTTATTTTGTCATCTAGTGGTTTTTAGATTTAATTCTAGTTATATTAATTATTAATTAATATTAAGTAATTAAATAGCTTAATTAGATTTTATTAAGTAAAATATAGTTTTTATAATTTTTATAGCTTTTATATAAGTTATAACATTTTTAGGAATTTTTCTAGAATTTTTACTATTCATATTATAGTACTTATAATTTAATTAGTTTAATTAAGTTTAATTAGTTATTAAATAGTTAATAATTAATTATAAATAGATAAATAGTGTAATAAATATAATTTTAGTTTTAAAATAAGTTTTATAAGATTTTAGATTTTTCTAAGTTTTAATTTTATTTTTCTAGACTTATTTTGTATTTTCTTATTATTTAGGTTATTATTAAATAGTTAATAATAGTTATTAATTAATAATAAATAATTAAAAAGTTAAAAAAATATTTTTCTTTTTCTAATAATTTTCTTAAGTCCTTAGGTTTGTAAAAATACAATTTTCATCTTTATAGCCTTTTTACTTCTTTAATTTCACTTTTTATTTGGTACGTTTACGTTTATTTAAACTAAACGTACGTTTTTAATTTCTTTTACGTTTTTACATTTTCCTATTTCAAGGTTTTGTTTTTATAGCTTATTTAAGCTATTTTATTTTCTCCTAGGGTAATCACCAATCACATACCCTTTCCTGTTCAACAATTCCCGATCACAGATCCGTTCTAACTCAGGATATCACACTTCCAAGGGACATAACGACCCGGGGACACTAAACTCCTTGGATATACATTGTATTCAGGTTTCTTTAGTTTGACTTTTACTGGTTGACCATTCACAAGTGGTTGACTAAATAAAGTTGACTAGAAATGCGTGAGTCAATTTTTGGCGCCGCTGCCGGGGAAGTGTGCTGCGTAGAACGCATTTGCAGTATCAGATTTGTTGAATACCTATCCATTGTATATATATCTTATATAATATTTCTATCTTCCATAAACATATAAAACACCAAAAATATTTTCTTTTTCTTTCTATATATATATAACATAAAATAAAAACCTAAAAATAATCTTCTTACCCTATCTAAGTTTCCTTCATTTTCAAGGATCCTTAGACGCGTCTTAGTGCATGCGCACTCGTTCTTCAAGGTCATCAAGTCCTCTTCGTGAGCTTGTAGCCATACCTCGAAGAAGTCGTAGACGTTCTGCTCCTTCAGTCGTACCCGAGATACGTACTGATTCTAAACCCCCTGTCATAATGACAGATGATCGTCCGATGAATGAGCTTCTCCAAGCACCCACCGAGGGTTACGGAGATGCTATTGTTGTTCCAGCCATCGCAGCTGAGAATTTTGAGCTAAAAACTGGGTTGATTAATCTGGCAACCCAGAAGCAATTCTATGGTTTTGATAGGGACAATCCTCATGATCACATTAGATGGTTTAACCAAATCATTGGTACCATCAAATGTAAAAATGTCCCTGAGGAATCAATCAAACTTCTTCTTTTCCCATTTTCCATCGATGGCAATGCCAGGATTTGGCTTGATAAACAGCCACCTAAATCGATTGAAACATGGGATGATTTGGTTCATAAATTCATTAATGAATTCTTTCCTCCTTCCAAGACCACATTTCTAAAGAATGAAATCATGAAGTTCTCTCAAAGGTTTGATGAACCATTCGGAGAGGCATGGGATCGTTTCAAAGAATTGCTTCGCAGATGTCCACATCACGGTTTCACCGAATTGATGCAAATGGACACTTTCTACAATGGGTTAAACCCATCTGATCAAAATTCTCTAAACGCCTCAGCTGGAGGTAATTTTCTAAGCAAATCCACAAAGGAAGCCATTGCTTTAATTGAAAACATGTCTAAGGTCCGTACTACGAGAGATAGAACTTATAATTCTCATGCTAGTGCTGGTCCTTCTACATCATCTCCCGTGTCTTCTAGCACTGATTCTCAGATTGCTGAACTCACGAAGGCTATCCAAGCTTTGGTTTCCAAGAAAGAGTCCGCTCCGAAAACTTCTCAAACTGCTGAAATTAAAAAGGTAGAAGTTTGTGTTACTTGTGGAGGTCCTCATCCATACTACAATTGTACCCACACCGCTGGCAATGAAATTGAAGTCAATGCTGTAGCAGGCAGTTCCAATCAAGGAGGAATTCCATTCCGTCCTCAAATGGAAACAAACTACCGTGCTAACAATCAGGGAGGACAGCCTGGATTATACCAACCCAACAATGCTAATAGGTTCATTCCTAACCAGCAACGAGGGCAAAACCCACAAAATCAATATCATGCCCCGAGCAATCAAATGGTTCCTTTTCAATACCCAGTCCAAAAAGGGACTACTAATCCAGGGTATTCAGCTCCTGCTCATCAAATGGTTCATTATCAAGAATCTCCCTCCAATGAGCTCGCTAACCACATCAAGGTTAATGATGCTAACATGAGGGCAATGCAGAACCAAATCTCCAATTTGAAGAATGAATTTAATTCTTCAATTGCTAAGAACAACAATGAGCTGAGGAACGATATTAAGGACATGTTTGCTGGTTTAGTAAAACAACTAAATCCACCATCTACTTCGGGAACTCTCCCAAGTAACACTGTTCCAAATCCAAGGGGTGAACTCAAAGCTGTCACTACACATAATGACAAAGATGGACCAACCAAGGTGACAAAGGACCCGGTACTTCCTTCTAAAAAAGGAAGTGCTCATTACGTCCAAACCACAGTTGTTCCAAAATCTACACCCCCTATCACTCCTACATCGTCAAGAATAGATCCTACTCTTTCACGATTTACGGTTAAAAGTTTGTCAAGCAATCTTTATGACCAAAGGGCAGCTATGACTTATTCTCATATGCTCAATGCTTCTCGTAGGAGTGTATTAGACGACAGTGATGATGAGGAGGAAGATTCCAATGTCATCAAAGCTATCACCACTCGTAGTGGTGCTGCTTATGATGGACCCTCAGTACCTATCCCTCCTCCATTGTATGATGTGGAAAAAGAGGCGGAGGATACAACAGACAAAGTGCAAATTCCAAGTTCACAAAGTACAGCACATGTCTCTCCTCCGGTCCTCCCTAAAAAGAGACCCAAACCAGGAGTTGTCTTTGAATCTGTAGAGACTCCTGAGGATACTGCTCCTAAATCCAAACCTTCTCTTCCGTACCCTTCACGTATGAATGAGGACAGGACCCGTGAAAAGAATAGTCAACAAATAGATAAATTCTTTCAAATCTTTAAAGAATTACACTTTGACATTAGTTTCGCGGATTCTCTCATTCTTATGCCTAAGTTTGCAGCGACTATTAAACAACTGCTAAACAACAAGGAAAAGCTGTTTGAGATGGCAAAAACTCCAGTTAGCGAAAACTGCTCAGCAGTTATCTTAAAAAAGCTTCCGGTAAAGCTTGGAGATCCTGGGAAATTCCTAATACCATGTGTATTCCCAGGAATGATTGATTGCTATGCCTTGGCCGATCTCGGTGCTAGCATCAATCTGATGCCTTATTCAGTGTGGAAGAAACTGTCTCTTCCTGAACTCTCCCCTACCTGCATGACTCTCGAGCTTGCAGATCGTACCATATCTATGCCCCTCGGCATTGCTGAGGACGTATTTGTGAAAGTAGGGAGGTTCCATTTTCCTGCAGATTTTGTGGTCGTTGACTTTGATGCCGATCAAAAGGTTCCTCTCATTCTTGGTAGAGGATTCCTTAGAACCGGCCATGCTCTTATTAATGTTTTGGAGCATGAGATCACCTTACGTGTTGGTAAGGAAGCTGTTACCTTTGATCGAGATCAAACTGCGAGGTACTCCTCAAACTATAACTCTGAATCGGTTAACCGAATCGATTTCATTGATGTTTCTTCAAAGGAGTATTCTCAAAAGAATCTTGATTATCTTCATAATTCTGTGAGTGGTAATCCCACTCCATCTTCTACTACTATCTTAGCCGAATCTTCAACTTATCTCACTCTGGATGAGGAAAGTAGTCCCATTTGGGATGAAGATGAGACTGAGAGTGATCAGGAGGGAGAGATTCTTCTTTTTGAAGAATTGTTAAATAATGATCCAATTCCCCCTCCTCCGCTAGACTCTTCAACTTATCTCACTCGGGTTGAGGAAAGTCGTCCCATTTGGGATGATGATGATACTGAGAGTGATGAGGAGGGAGATATTCTTCTCCTTGAGGAATTTATGCACGATGTTCCAATTCCCCCTCCTCCTCTAGAAGAACTTCATAATGAGAGTACTGATTCTATTCTGGATGAAATCGATGTTTATCTCGATTTAGACACATTTATGCCTGGTATTGATGATACCGAGAGTGATCAAGAGGAAGATGTCAGTCTTCTTCTTGAACAACTTTTATACCCAGAAAATTATCCTACCCTCCCACCCAAACCACTTCATAAAGAGGAATCCAAATCAGTTGAAGAAACTGATAAAATTCCTGAGATCAAGCATAAGACCTTGCCTCCTTCAATTAAATTTCAACTTCTTGAGGAGGAAGTTCTTGTGATTACTGCTGTTTTGATCTCCCTTCTACCCTTCACCTACCCGGTGATTTCTCCTTCCCTTCACTCATTCGAGAGTGAGGATGTTACTTTTGACCCTGGGATTTTCCATATAACATTGGTTTAAATACCAGATATATCTCTCTTGGTGTGGAACTTTCATGTACTTCAGTGTTTTATACAAACATTTTGAAATGAAAGTCCGATGGAGATGGTCTCATCCACTTACTTCCCCAAAGATTTTTAAATTGCTTTTTCTCTCGGTCTGTTCAGGAGATCTTTATTACAGTTAACCGTTCACAAGCGGTTAGCTTGCGTGGTAAACCTGACAGTTCGGGAGGAAATAATCTACTTAGGGGTCGAGTCCGGCTAGTGACTCGGGAATCAAAAACATTAGCAAAAACATGGGTTTTCACCCGTGTGTAACACCCTAGTGTGGGGGAGATGCCCCACATGTTGTATATATGTAAATATCCTCTAAAAAAAAAAAAAATGTAAATATAGTGATAGCTTCTATTTAAGAAGTTTTATCTTAAAAAATATTTGTATGTATATACACATTAAATAAAGGCTAAGAGTATTTTCCCTTTTACGTTCTAAGTTCGGTTTAACACCCGGTGCTTTGAATATTGAGGGCAATATTCAGTTCTAAGTGTGGGGGGGATTCTCACGAATTCAAACACATGTTCCATCAGGAACCCCATTTTAGCCAAAATTTTAAAATTTTTTCTCACTTAGAACGCAAATAAATGGTAATCAATCCACCATGTCTAACACACATAAGGATTGGCTAATCCAGGAGCAAACGGCTCTTGGTAAAGATATCTCAAATCCGTTCATAGCTTGCAATTTGCTCAAAATTGTATGGTTCCTCAACTCCCCATCATCCTCAAAAGATAATGAGTTGGCTAGCCCGCAAGATTATGGCTTGTGGTAAAGGCAGTGGAAAAACCATAATTGGTAATCAGCTCACCAAGATGTTGACTATTCCATCAAGAGTTGGCTAGTCCAGGAGCAAACGGCTCCTGGTAAAGACATATCAAATCCGTTGACAGCTGGTGGTTTGCTTAAAATCACACGGTTATCAGGTGTGCCACAGTTCTTACACCTGGCTACTCCAGAAGTGATGGCTTTTGGTAAAGAGTTCTTTAAAATCCATTAAAACTTCATAAAATATTGCTAGGGACTAGCAATAGTTTAGTGTGGGGGATTGATGAGTGTCTAAATACTCATCATTTCTGTCACATTTAAGCTACAAAACATCTGAAAACATAAAGATATGCTTTATAATACATGAAATATCATGAAATTGTGTTTTTAAGTGTTACAAGTGCAAAAGGGATGAAAACTGATGAAAAACAACATATTTCACAGAATTTACAGTTTCAGTCCCTAAACTTTGACAAATTGGCAAAACTAGTCCCTGGTAATTTAAAACTTGTTCAAATATCATAAAAGGTCCTTGGGATTCATAAGTTGTTAGGAATAATCCTTTGAAGTTAAAAATCACAAAAATTACAACTTTGGTCCCTCAACTTTGGAAAAGTGTCAAAATTAGTCCCTAAGGTTTAAAAATAAGAAAATATTCAAAATAAGCCTTATACTATTCACAAATGACATAATTGGTCCTTTATTGTTAACTGTTTGATATTTACAGGTTAAGTCCTTCAAGATTCAGAAAATTACATAAATGGTCCCTGGAGTTTTGAAATTGTGAAACTTGCATTTATGATCCTCGGGGTTTTCAAATATGGCAAAAGTGATCCCTAAAACTATAATGAAAAGTTGACACAACAGGTCCTTGCACTTTGGCAGATTTACAAGAATGGTCCTTGTGTAACTTTTATTAAATCCGGATCCATAAACACTTAGTCCATTAAACCCTTAAACCCATTTAACAAATAAAACCCACCCACGCTTTATTTATTAAAACCCGTTTAAACACCCCCAACCCGCCAAACCACCGTCACTGTACATCTCCCACCTCCCAACCTGTATACCAAAACCACCATGCCACATTTCACCACCACCTGTTCTCTCCACCTCACTAAACCTATCCTCCACCTCACCCCTCACACCCCATCAGCATTTAATGCCTTTCTCACATCTTTTCCCTCCAAACCAACTCAAACACCTCTGTTTTCTCTATACTTCCCAACTTGACTCAAAAATCCTCCCAAGTTTATCTAGACACCTCCACTAAACACCAAACTTCTTTAATTGAGAAAAGGAGGCTGCAAGCAACCTAGTCCACATTTCCCGCCAAATTGATCAAACGGCCAAAATGGTTTTGACTCATCTAAAGGTCAAAAATGAATGTGGGAAATATCTAGGAACGTGGGGAGATCAAGTTGAGTCATCTATATGAAGAGAAAGAAGACAGAGTGAAGAACTTATCATAGAATTAGCTTTTGTGATCACTTTACTGTTTATCTTTTAATTCCTGTCTTTTAAAAGCTTTCAAGGCTTAAATTACTCTTTGACACATTGTAATTTACACCTTATTTACAGTCAGTAGTTTCTTAACCTTTATTTACTTGTCTTTTAAATTATTGTCATTTATTTAATTGTCATTTAAATTACTTGTCTATTATAGCCAATAGAGGACTTCAATAGCCCACATAAGCTCCTGACATAGCTTATCAAGCTATTAGAAACCTTAAAAAGTTATAATACATAAAAAGAAAAAAATCACAAAAAGATACAAAGAAAATAGAAAAAAATCAAAAATCAGTTTCAATAAAGAATCAAGCATTGGAGCAGGGTTGATACTGGATTGCCCTGGTTTTTAGAGGCTTGTGGAAGCCCATAGGATTGGTACTTTGTCCTTGGTTTCTTGGTTTTTGGCAGGATTTCAAGTTTGTAAGCAATTTCTCTTAAATTTGCATTTTACTGTACCCTTTGTCCTTAGCTGTAAATCTTGTTACTTTGTGTTTAATTTGTGTTAGTTGTTGTTATTTTAACTTAATATCAGTACCTTGTTTGTTATAATCAAGAGTTGTAAAGTTTTCTAAAAATCAGTTTAGTAGTGAAATCTTTGATTCTGTGTTAATTTGTTGTTATTGTTGTTATTTTGTGTTACTTAGGTCTATTATAATCATGTTTGAAGGTTTGAAATCAGATTAGAGGTCCAAATCATCTTATGCTTTGAAAAACAAAATCAGTCATAGGTTTAAAGGGTGTTTGGATCCTGCTGTTTGGCTGAGCTTTGGTTGCTTGTTAGTGTACTTCTTGGTTTAGATTATCTGCTTAGGTCCATAATAAGTCAAATTGATCATTAATACAGTACCAATTCTACCAAAAGTCAAAATCACTCAAACATAATCACCACAGTTAACTGTGGTGATTTTTCAAGCTCAAACCTCATCAAACCTTTTCATAAGTGTATGTTTTTATTTAAGTTACCTTTCATATAGCTTATCTTAACACTTTAAGTCATTAAATCAGATACACAAGTTCACAAAAGTCAAAACTCATAATTTCTTAAAAAGTCAAATTGCATGTTTCCTAAAATAGACAGTTATGGCATGAATTAATTTGATTTTTGTGAGTGGATCTAGCCCTTGAAATTTGTTGAGGTTACTAAGTCCCAGCTAGACTACACAGACTCAAGCTTGTTTTATTTTTATAAATTTTATTTTAGCTTGTGCAATAGCTGTTTTGAACCTGCAGGGGAAGAAGCTCCCCTGTGCATCAGCTACTCAGTCTCACCACCACCCTTTGGTGGTTCATTGTGACTGACTCAGTGGGCCCCACAGTCTATATTTTGGCCCTTTGAACCCCCCTCCTACCAGGGTTCATCTTTTGACCCTTTGTTTGACCTGTGCACTTGTGGACCCCACCTGGAATTGCACCCAAAGATTGTCCCTAATCTGACCCAGAACCCACATAAGCAACAGCTTATTGTGGTTTTGTAGCTTATCCAGTGAGCTTATTTGATCAAATCTTGTTCAGACCTGTGCAACTAACTTAGGTGGACAAGAAAATACCAAGGTGGACCCCACATTAGCTCATTTGAGCTTATTTCCTTAGAAAGTCAACTTTGGTCAACTGTTTTGGTAATAAGCACTCTTAGTGCTTATTTTTGGTTTCCATTTTATTTGTTTTCATAAAAGTTTGTTATTTTTAGTATTTTAGTAGTTTTGTAAAAGAAAAACCAGAAAAAACCAAATTTAATTATAGTGATAGCTTCTATTTAATAGAAACTATCTATTTATTTTTCTTTTTAGCTTATTTATAAGCACTTCTGCATTTTTATATTTTTATTAAATATCTTTTATATTATAGTAGTTTTGTAAATTTTTCCAGATTTTATTTTGTCATCTAGTGGTTTTTAGATTTAATTCTAGTTATATTAATTATTAATTAATATTAAGTAATTAAATAGCTTAATTAGATTTTATTAAGTAAAATATAGTTTTTATAATTTTTATAGCTTTTATATAAGTTATAACATTTTTAGGAATTTTTCTAGAATTTTTACTATTCATATTATAGTACTTATAATTTAATTAGTTTAATTAAGTTTAATTAGTTATTAAATAGTTAATAATTAATTATAAATAGATAAATAGTGTAATAAATATAATTTTAGTTTTAAAATAAGTTTTATAAGATTTTAGATTTTTCTAAGTTTTAATTTTATTTTTCTAGACTTATTTTGTATTTTCTTATTATTTAGGTTATTATTAAATAGTTAATAATAGTTATTAATTAATAATAAATAATTAAAAAGTTAAAAAAATATTTTTCTTTTTCTAATAATTTTCTTAAGTCCTTAGGTTTGTAAAAATACAATTTTCATCTTTATAGCCTTTTTACTTCTTTAATTTCACTTTTTATTTGGTACGTTTACGTTTATTTAAACTAAACGTACGTTTTTAATTTCTTTTACGTTTTTACATTTTCCTATTTCAAGGTTTTGTTTTTATAGCTTATTTAAGCTATTTTATTTTCTCCTAGGGTAATCACCAATCACATACCCTTTCCTGTTCAACAATTCCCGATCACAGATCCGTTCTAACTCAGGATATCACACTTCCAAGGGACATAACGACCCGGGGACACTAAACTCCTTGGATATACATTGTATTCAGGTTTCTTTAGTTTGACTTTTACTGGTTGACCATTCACAAGTGGTTGACTAAATAAAGTTGACTAGAAAAGCGTGAGTCACTTTGCAACGGAGGGTCTGTATGATAGTCTCTGTTTACTTAGGCGGGATGAATCATTTACACCAGTTAACATTGCCACCTTAGAAAATCAGGGTTTGTATGTAAACTTTGAAACCATAAGAGAAGAAACTGGTGTGAGAGCAAAGACAAATAAAATAGATTTTATTATGGACGAAGAAACAACCATCATTTCATTTCTTTTTCTTTTTCTTTTTCTTTTTAACTTTTTATATCAATAATGTTGCAATTATAGCAGAAGACAACGTATAAGGAAAAGTGTGAACGAAGACAGACAAATTGAAAATGGTTCACTAGATCTTGCAACACATGAAGGTAAACATAAAAAAATATCCTTATTGCAACACCTGATGCGGATGTCCTTGGTACAACATGATAATGTGATCTAAGGTAAACATCGATGATCGATCTTCTCACCTGCTTGTGCTTTCTATTTAGTTGTTATACCATATATTGTATGTCCTAAAGCACTGCTATGGAAAAAAAAAAGGACTGGAAGCCAGGTGAACCAAGAGTTGTGCTGAGGTGTTTGTGATGGAAAATGGGTATTACTGCCAACCTCGAGGTCCTTTTGAACCAAGAGCTGCGCTGAGGTGTTCTTAGATTAAATTGTGTACTTATTCTATATAGAGTTGTGATTTCGTTGAGTTTGATTGTTAGTGTAAATGATTGAGTTTGAAAAACACAATATCAATATTATAGTATAGATATAAGCTCAAGAGATCCGCAAAGAAATACGGATAACCCGAGGTCGTATTCCGTGTGAAGGGTGAATGGAATTCCGAATTTCCGATTCGGAAAACGTGTCGTGAAAAGTGGTACAAAGTGATATATATGAGATTACACTAATGAAATAGTAAATGAAGCACTAATAATCAACTAAACACGTAAATCAAGTAAGGCAACTAGAAACGTAACGTAGAATCGAAAATGTAAGCTAAAACGGAAAATAAACGTTAACGAACGAAATAAAACGCGACTTTTATGCTACGCTACTCCTACGGACTTGGAAATAATTTTTCAAAAATTAAAAATGATAAAAGAAAATTTTGAGAAAAAGAAAAATATTTTTTTTGACTTTTTATGTATTTATTATGAATTAAAAACTAATTTAACTAATTAAAAATTAAAAGAAAATGCAAATAAATTGAGAAAAATGTAAAATAAATTTCTAAAATTCTAAAATAACTAAAAATAATTTTCTAATATTTTTTTGGATTTTTCTGGTGTTTTTCTGATTTTTTTGTATTTTTTAGTAATTAAAAAGTAATTAAAAATGAATAAAAATGAAAATTAAATGGGAAAAATAGCAAATGAGTTCAGAAAAATATGAAAATTTCAGGGAAATTCTAAAATAATATTTTAAAGCTAGGAAAAATAAAAAAAATGAAAAATAAGCACTGGAAGTGCTGATTAGACCCAAACTGCTTATTGAAAAGTGCTTATTTATAAGCAAAACTTCACCAATCTGACCAAAAATTTAACCAACTGATTTTTGAACTTATATAAGCTTAATGAAACAGTTGTGAGGCCAAAAGATGCACAGAAACACAGATGTGGGCACAATCCAAGTTCAATAAGCCAAATAGAATAAGCAATAAGCTGATACAAATAAGCAGATGGCACAATTCAACTGAAAACAACTACTATGGGTACTAGCAAGCTCAAAGGAACCACAAAACTCAGAGTATAAGCCAGGAAACACAATTGCAGCCCTACTCTAAATGGCAGACTTAGGATCCAATGAGCTCAACTGAATAAGCTCTTAAGGTTAGCAAATAAGCTGAGACAAGCAAACTTATGGGTCCAAACTACTGACTAGCTACCAGAAATCATAAATCAACCTTGAAATCTGAATTAAGATCCAATCTACTACACTTAAGAAGCTTAGAAACTTGGTCAACAACCTGAGGTGCAGGGCAATTTATAGTCAAACAGTCAACTTCCAACAGCTTATTAGATAAGCATGAAATCAAAACCTCAAAATTCTTTTTGAAACTTGTAAACTTACTACCAAACTCCACAAAAATGCTTTTCAAAAGTATTTTGAATCACAGATGAGGTCTGTGCTTCTCTTTGAAAATCTGATCAAAACATGTAACCAAAAACTTCTTTGACTTTTTGATGAACACCAAACTTTGACTAAAATGAATTATAAACAGTTTCAAATGATTAATTAAGTAGTAATAAGCTACTATGCAACTTAAATAAGCTATTTAAACTACTTTAGTGACTAACTTAAAGCTAATACCACCTACATGCTCTAACAGTTATGCAAATAAATGATGAAACAAATGGATTTGACTTTAATGTAGCTACTCAACTATTATTATACCAAATGAAGTCTAACACAACCTAGTTAACTTATTAGAAACAAACACAACCTCTGAAAAGGAAATTATACCAGCCAACTATACTATGCCAAACACCCTTGCTGGTGATTTTCACAACCAAATTCTACCACAGACTCACTCAATACTGAACCTAACTCAACCTCAGATTAAAATATGCTACAATGATTCAAGTAATTCCCAGAAATCACAGATCTCAGATGCAAACACCTCAGAAAAACAGATCCACAAATGATGACAGATGCAATGGAAATGAGATATCAAACTCAAATTAATCAATAAACAACCAAACAGATTAATCAAACTATTACCACTCACTTATAATCAGAATTAAATAAGTAATAATAATCAACAAAAACAGATAAGCACAAATCTATACTACTGATTATACTATTGATGCAAAATTAAGAAGAAAATGAAAATAAGAGCTTACAAACCCCCTCAGCCAAACAGAGGGGGACTCCCACACAGCTTGTCTTTTGACAGGCCAATAGCACCTTATTGACTGCCTTAACTCCAAAATAAGCTTAGCTTATCACCAATAAGCTGATGTTTGACCAATATTGACTATGAGAGATTTGAGTGATTGGTGCCAAATAAAGTATCACAGAAGCTATTAGAAGCTTATATGAAACTGATTAAACTAAATACAAGCTTATTGAAGCTTGTGGTATTAAGTACTTTATTTATTTTTTAAATTTTTTATATAAAATTGAAAAAAACTAAAACTAAAAAGTAATTCTGAATTAAAATATAACAGTAATGAAATGAAACAATAAGCTTGAACTACTTATCTAAATTTGCAGAAAATAAAAGTGAATTAAATAAAACAAGTAATTGAAGAAATTAAACAAACTTTTTCATTAATAAAAGGAAATTCATTACAAAGAGAAATTAACAGCATAATAATACAAAAAAATAGGCACACTAACTACTGTGATGGAGGGGGGTATATATAGGAGATGTGAGAGCCTGCTAGGGTTTGAGGTCCTTGAATCCAGCTCATCAATCCGTGTGTATCTTGTGCTTCTTTGATCCCTCCTTAGCCGTTTGATCTCTTTCTAGATGCATCCAATCATTTAGGACCCTTGATTGATTGATGTGATTGATGTCCATCCTACGTATGCCCTCCTATTGGTCCACGCGTCCCTCTTGCTGACATTCCCTGACTTGTCAGACCTTCTAGAAGCCATATGATTGGGTAATTTATTTGTTGTGGGGTAATTGGGGGTGTGGTAGTTTTAGGGTTCTAAGAACAATACTTTTTCTGGGAATGGTTAAAGTTTGGGGGGCGGGTAAAATTAAAATGGGTGTATTTATTTCTTGTTTGCGTTGACCGGGTGAGGTAAATGGGTTGACCGGGGTTTAAATGGTGGGCTGGGTAAATTAAAAAGGGGATTGGGCTTAATATTAAGAGTGGGCTTGGAAGGTTTTAAGGGTCCGGTTGTGGTTATTAGTTTAGGATTAGTAAAAATCAAACAAGGACCAATTTTGTATAAATTCAAAGCTTAGGGACCAAAACTGTATTTTATCCAAAGTACTTCCCAAGGATAATTCTTGCCATTCTCACATAGTTGAGGATTGACTTTGACCATTCTTTAAATATTATTTCAAGGGACCATTTGTGTAATTCTCTGAAACTGCAGGGACTAAATTTGCCAAATTCTCAAACTTTGATCAGGGAGCAAATATGTAACTTTGACGAATCTCTGAGGTTGAATTTGACTTTTTAAGCTTGGACTTTGACCATTTGACTTCCCCGGCTCCGGCTTTTGCCACTTTCCATTCTCGTGCTCGTTTTTGTCTGTTTTGTCTTGTTTTCGTTCGTTTTTCTCATATCCGTACCTGCACATACACAAACACAAAAACATGCATTCTCTTGGCATTTTTGGTTAGTATTTGGTGTTTTTGGTCTGAATTAAGGTCTAAAAAGGATGTGTGATTAAGCACTCATCAGTAAACTAATTTTTTTAAAGAAAGTTGAGACTCACATCTGAATAAAAACATCTCATATTTTATATGTTGGGATTCTTTGTAAGTTGAGGACATCATAATGAAATAGTTTTTAGTTGGATACTTGGATTATTTGTTGTGAACATTATATTAAGTTTAACGATTATGACTTACAAAAATTTATTTTTATTGTGAATGTTATATTAAATATAACGATATCTTAAAGTCTATGTTAATAGTTTTATCTTGAAGAATTCTTGAAGCTATCCGCCCATCGGGCGGGCCTGCAGCTAGTGTGTGTGTGTATATATATATATATATATATATATATATATATATATATATATATATATATATATATACTGGACTTGGGCTTTGCACATTTGTGTGTGTGTTTGGGCTTTGGACTTAGTATAAGTTATACTTTTTTTTTTCATGCAAAATTTTTTAATTGTAATGTGTGTGTTTTTTTAATTAATGAAGTTTATTTTAGTTAATATTGTGTATGTTTTATTTTTTATAAAAAAATAAATAAAAATAAAATGGTTGACGGCACCACATTTTCTGGTGTCAACGGTTACAGCCAGAATGTGGTACCGTCAGATTTCTGGTGCCATGAAATTTTTTTCTGACGTGGCAGCACTTTTTGCCCACGGCACGAGTCTGACGACACCAAAATACCCAATGCTCTTTTAATAGTCAAATTAATTACGGAGAAAGTTGAATAATAAAGTGAGGGTATAATAGTAAAAGTTTTATATCAAAGGACTTCTGGTCTAGTGGGTGGGGCTTAACTTGTTAAGCGAGCAACAAGTGGGAGTAGTACCGGGTGGGTGACCACACGGGAAGTCCTCACTTGTGGTCCACTTGTAGACCATATTGTTCCGGAGATATATTGCAATGATAGATTTGAACCTTCAAGCCACTCGTTGCGGGGGTTCAAATCTTGAGCATGACCCGGTTTTCATCCGGCTGTTTCTCCAGCAAGGTAAACTTGTGTGGAGGCAGTACGGTTTCCGGGGGAAACCCGTTACTACCTGAGATCAGCGTGGATCCGGTTAAAACAACATTGTCTGGCGGGGTGACGATGAGGCCTTCGCTGTCCGCGAAGGTGGTCGTTTCTAAGTTGAAATTCACCTTTCAAAAAAAAAAAAAAATAGTAAAAGTTTTATAATCTGCCGCATGCATAGTAGAAGTACCCGTGTACATGTCAATGTCCATGCACTTTGCATAGAGTCAATCAATCAATATTTCTATTGACAAAGAAATCTTACCTAAAGATTAGAGGGAGTGCTCTCTATAAAGATTATGAAACAAATGTGCACATTTCAGAAAATGTAACCAACTTCTAGGTTCATTGTTATTGTTATCCTAATCATGATTCTAGCCAAGTAAAGGTAAATAGTCTATAACAAAATTGTGCCAATATTTTCAAACTATTGTAAATTTGTAACACCTTTGTCAACATAGGAGGGCTGTACTCATTTTTGAGTGGCAATTTCATTGGAAAGGGTAGCCTTGTTTCTAGTTGCATTCTATATTTAGTAACTTTATTGTACCAAGTCCAAATGCCACATACTATTTAAATCTGCATCCATTTGAATGAGTGGTATTTTTGCACCTAACAAAATGCACACATGAAATCCTCAAATTTCTATCGTTTCTTTATTCACAAAAGTCTAATAAGTTTCATTATCACACCTCCTTTTCATGTAAGTTTGACATGTGGCTTTTCTAATTATTAGATCTTATATAAATTCCTAAAATGACATAATCTCGATTAGAAAATTAATGTTTGCATATGACAGTCACATGTCTTGTTCGAATTTAGTTAAAAGGGTGTTATGTAAGTATTATGTAAGTATATACATGGATGATTTGCTATATGTTAGGTGCAAAAATATTAGTTTCAGCAATGATATGGATGCCTAACACATATACATAAATTTGTGTCTAATCTATTAACAATTTGACACATCACTCATATATTTTAGCGGTAAAGCTAAGGATACGCAACATATTTGTTCAAATAAACACATCTACGTAATATACTTTCTAAAGTGTCAAAGTTACGTAACATACTTTCAAATATGATTCAATCTACGTAATATGACCTGTTACCGGCAGGTTTACAGGTTACCAAGGATTAAAAGTCACACCGTTAGTCCCCAAACTGAAAAAAAAATTGCGCATTTGATCCTATTTAGTTAACGGTCGTTAAAATATTTTTTTTAAAACTTTTAATTTTTTTTTTCTTAAAATCTAAATAAAGTATTTTTTTTTCATTTCAAAAACAAAAAAAAAAAAAAAAAAAAAGAAAAAAAAAAGAAAAAAAAGAAAAAAAAAACCTTTAAAAAATGTGTAAAATAGTTTATCGTCTGTTTTTTTTTTTTTAAATCTAGATATATTTTTTCAAAAAAAAACGACAAACTTTTTTACACATTTTTTTAAATCTGGATATATATTTTCCAGAAAAAAAAATCCTTAAAAAATGTGTAAAATAGTTTATCGTTTTTTTTTTAAATCTGGAAAATATTTTTTTAAAAAATAAATAAAACACGATAAACTTTTTTACACATTTTTTTAAGTTTTTTTTTTCTTTAATCTGGATATATATTTTTTCAAAAAAAAGACGATAAACTGTTTTACACATTTTTTTAAGGTTTTTATTTTATTTTATTTTATTTTTTTATTTATTTTTTATTTTTATTTTTATTTTTTTTATTTCAATAATTAAAAAAAAGAATTTATTTATATTTTAAGAAAATTTTTTTAATAGTTTTTAAAAAAATATTTTAACGACCGTTAACTAAATAGGATCAAATGCGCAAATTTTTTCCAGTTTGGGGACTAAAGGTGTGACTTTTAATCTTTGGTAACCTGTAAACCTGCTGGTACCAGGTCATATTACGTAGATTGAATCATATTTGAAAGTATGTTACGTAACTTTGACAGTTTAGAAAGTATATTACTTAGATGTGTTTATTTGAACAAATATGTTGCGTATCCTTAGCTTTACCCCTATATTTTATCTCTTTAAATCTTCATTTTGATTTTTTCATTTGTCATCATCTTGTTCTTAGACATATTGTTAATCATGTATTTTAGACATGACAATCATTTCCGTATTGAAGCATGGCTTTCCTATCTTTTACAAATTAGGGAATTTATGTTGTATTGTTACGATTGATATTGTCTTGCACTTAGGCCCATTTTACGGCTACAATACAATATAACCATGGCTTTTTAATGTTGAAGCAAATTTCCGTCAAGATGGTCTTGACAACTCTTATGATGTCACTCGTTGTCATCCCAAATCAAAAGCATGCTACAAATACAAAAAGAACTTGTTAGAAGGGGTCTAAGGCCAAAGCTTCGAAACCACCCTCCGATGGTCAATTCAGAACCTCCGATGGAGAGGATTTATATATTAGAGAGAGAAAATAGAGATAGTGATAGATCAGAACCAATCTAGATGAGGGGAGGATGATATATAGGCAACCGTATACATGACCTAGCTACTTGTCATGTGATAACCCTACCTCTTAATAACACCTCTAAATGACACTTTCGAAGCTCATCTCGCAATTAGAATCGGGCCGAAAGAATATATATATCGTCACCTAATTTTTTTCTGACTAATTTACGGGTTTAAAATCACCGTCACATATACTAAAATCGGATAAAGTTTTTTTATTTTATTTATTTGTTTATTTATTTTTTTAGAGTATTTGCGTGACAATTTTAAAATTATTTACACCCACCAGAAATTGAACTTGAAACCTCTTGTATGTTACGATTACGATTTCTGCCCCAACCCCTTTTACTAACTGATCACCCAGAGTGGTTCATTACAATTACATTGTTAATTAAAATACTATTTATATGCAACCACATAAATAATTACGTTCTTTATTATTATTATTATTATTATTATTATTATTATTATTATTATTATTATTATCTATACTATCTATAATAGAAAAATGGTCAAACTTGAAAAGTTGAGTATTGAAAATCAAATTTGAGAGAAAATTAATGTAATTAATTCTCTAATTAAAACATCCCATTACTTAAAAGTACAATAATTTATTCACATTGTACAACAAATTAAAAATATATCTATCAAATTAAATACAACCAATTAAAACACAAACCGGGTTGACCCGGTAATTTGACCCGTTTTCGACCCAACCTAGCAAGTTGGCCTGGTTTAAATCGACCCATTTTTCGACCGGAGCGGTTCAACCGGTTGAACTACCCGGGTCGAACCGGGTTTCAAAACATTATCCATTACTTAAAAGTATAATGATTTATTCACATTGTACAACCAATTAAAAACATATCTACCAAATTAAATACAATCAATTAAAGGTGTGGGATCCCTTACAAAGTGACAAAATTTTAAAAAGCCTAAAAAGAAATTACATGCTGCCACGTGTCTCCGCTCTTTTCCCCCCAAAGGATAGTTATGTAATTTTGTGTCCTCCCGCTATATACTCTTTCTTGTTTTTTTTTTTTTTTTTTTTTTTTTTTTTTCTCTTCTCAATTCTCTATTTTCATTTTTATTATTTCTTTGATTTCACGATGTGCTCATCCCCATTCATACCATCATCATCATCAAATCTAATACATCAATGTCTTCATCACCATCGTCGTCTCCATCACCATCGCTGTCTTCACGCCGTCAGCACCACTGTCTTCACGCCGTCACCATCAGGTACCAACTAATAAAACTCTTTTTTGTACTTTTCAACTTCATAATAATCAGGTAAACATACAATATCTGTTGTTGAAATGTGATCGATATAATGATGCACACCAAGTGCTCGATGAAATGCTTCAACCAGATTCAGGTCATAAATGTGATAGAAATATGGTTTTAATGGCGATTGATGATCTTCAGGCGTTTAAGCAAGGAATTATTGATAATTTCTATTTTATTTTTATAAGTTTTATGTTTTGTTATCTGCTTATTTTTATCAGAGGTTCATCAATTAGTGATTTTTTTGTTATCTGCTTACTTTTATCCGAGGTTCATCAGTTAGTTGATTTTTTGTTACATGCTTACTTTTATCCGAGGTTCATCAGTTTATGCTTTTTTGTTATATTTTTTTAGTAGATGAACAGATTAAATACCAGTTTATATGATTTTGTGTGTGTCTTCATTAGTTATTACATTCCTTGTTATATGCTTATTTTTTATGTTAGGTTCATCAATTTATGCTTTTTTTGTTATTAGCTTAGCTATTATGTTATATCTTAGGTTCATCATTTATTGTCCTGTGTTACTATAGGTTCATCAGTTATTATAGGTTCATCAGTTATTATAAGTTCATCAGTTATTATAGATTCATCAGTTATAATAGGTTCATCAGTTATTATAGATTCATCAGTTATAATAGGTTCATCAGTTAGTTTATTCTTTTTTAGTTGATTAACATTAGTTTTTTTGGTTCATCAGTTATATTTTCAGCTATTATGTTATCATAGGTTCATCATTATGTTATTATAGGTTCATCATTTAGTGCATTTTTTATTAGAGGTTCATCAGTTAGTCTATTTTTTATTAGTTGATGAACATATTAGCTTAGCTATTATGTTATATCTTAGGTTCATCAGTTATTGTCCTGTGTTACTATAGGTTCATCAGTTATTATAGGTTCATCAGTTATTATAGATTCATCAGTTAGTTTATTCTTTTTTAGTTGATTAACATTAGTTTTTTTGGTTCATCAGTTATATTTTCAGCTATTATGTTATCATAGGTTCATCATTATGTTATTATAGGTTCATCATTTAGTGCATTTTTTATTAGAGGTTTATCAGTTAGTCTATTTTTTATTAGTTGATGAACATATTAGCTTAGCTATTATGTTATATCTTAGGTTCATCAGTTATTGTCCTGTGTTACTATAGGTTCATCAGTTATTATAGATTCATCAGTTATAATAGGTTCATCAATTATTATAGGTTGATCAGTTATTATAGGTTCATCATTTAGTGCATTTTTTATTAGAGGTTCATCAGTTAGTCTATTTTTTATTATCTGCTTATTTTTATTAGAGGTTCATCAATTAGTGATTTTTTTTGTTATCTGCTTACTTTTATCACATGTTCATCAGATGAAGTGCAATGCTATCAGAGCTCAAATTGCCGCTAAGAATGCTAGTGATAAAGTTGCTATAAAGGAAAGCAAGCAAAAAGGAGGTTGGCCGCTAAGAAGGCGAAGTTTTCTAAAAAGAATACTTGTGTAGTTACTTAGTTACTATTTCACATTTTTTTGTACATCAATATAAAAGTATCATTCATCAATACGAAGTATCGTTCATCAATAAAAAGATTTATTCATTTGTTCATCAACATAAAAGTATTGTTCATTAATAAAAAATGTTGTTCATTTGTCTGTCATTAAAGATAGTTGTTCATTTTTTTCATCAATATAAAAGTGATGTTCGTCAATTTAAAAGTGATGTTTATCAGTAAAAAGAGTTGATGAACCACAAAATAACATAATGTTAATCAGTTCATCAATTTTCTAACAAAAAAACTATATTATTCATCAGTTATTATAGGTTCATCAGTTATCATACGTTCATCAGTTATTATAGGTTCATCAGTTATCATAGTGTTCATCAATTGTCTAAAAGAAATCAAAATGTTCATCAGTTAAGGTCACAATGTTCGTTAGTTAATCAGTTAGTTGTTTGTTCATCAGTTAGTTTGTTTATCATTTAATCTTTGTTCATTATTTAAAAAAAGCTAAAAATAACAAAGATAACAAAAAATGTATTGTAGTACATCAATTAGTATATTTAAATGTATTTTTATAAGAAAATTTTCTTTTAGGCATTTTATCAAACACTTTGTGTGCGTTAAATATGACTAAGACGCCATCTTTAACGTACGATATCTCACTCATATCATATCGGATTTGAGTGATTCAAATTTCTGGGTAAAGAATGGCCAAAAATCTACAACTTTCGTGTTTTAAGTTTTGCATAATTCGGCCATTTAACTAGACGAAATTAGAGCCGAAAATGCCAAAAATTTCAAGAAAATCAACACCACTTAAAAAGTTGAAAAAAAAGTTGCGATTCATATATTAAAATGCATACCAAATTAAAGAGAATTAAATTTTAAAAATTATGGTGAAATCGGTTTTTTGTAAAAATTTATCGTTTGAAAGTTATTTACGTTTAAAGTTTGTGGTGGAATTTAAAAACGAGTTAAGATAACTAATATACCCCTAAGTGAGAATACTAATAAAAAAAAGGAGGAATGTTCCATCTTCACCGTCAGATGGTCTTGGTTAGGGATCCAACGACCCAAATTTCTTTTTATGCTTTTTATTTTTGCTCCCCTTTGCAAGGGATCGCTTCTCATCAATTAAAACACAAACCGGGTTGACCCGAGATGCTTCAAACCCGGCAGATTGACCCGGTTTAATTTGACCCGTTTTCGACCCAACCTAGCAAGTTGACCGGTTTAAATCGACCCATTTTTCGACCGGAACGGCTCAACCGGTTAAACCACCCGAGTCGAAACGGGTTTCAAAACATTATCCTTTACTTAAAAGTACAATGATTTATTCACATTGTACAACCAATTAAAAAACATATTTACCAAATTAAATACAACCAATTAAACACAAACCGGGTTGACCCGGGACGCTTCAAACCCGGCGGATTGACCCGGTTTAATTTGACCCGTTTTTGACCCAACCTAGCAAGTTGACCCGGTTTAAATCGACCTATTTTTCGACCGGAACGGTTCAACCGGTTGAACCACCCGGGTCGAACCGGGTTTCAAAACATTATTTTTCGTTTATAACCTATAAACTTTTTTTTATCAATAAACTATTTGTCGCTATAAAATCTCGTTGCTATGCACGGGTACTCGTCTAGTTATTATTAAATAAAAAACAAGAACTAATGAAATATACAACCCAATATTTAATATGGGGTCAATGGCTGCAAATCATGTTGGATATATTGTTAACACTCACATGCAACTTGTTCGACCCATTTACATTTCCCTCTATTCAATAATTGAGTTTAAATAAGTCCAAAATCACGTAATATTTGATTCAGATTTACTTTCTTATCACTAAAATCGTTTATAAGATTTTATGGGCCAGATGGTACCACGCATTACCTAATGTATTTGTCATACTTATAAAGGAGTTGCATCAAGATTTGTAACAATTATATACTGTAATTTATAAACGAAAAAAAGTAGAGGTGAAAAAATAAGTGGTACAATGGTGGCGAGTAAAGAGGTGAGTATTCTTTAGTACGAGCTTGATTGGCCGTATCAAGCTCACGCCAAACACTTTTTTTGCCATTCTATTTTGAGTCTCATATATGACTTCTTCGGTCTTAAATTAAATATTAATTTTTAATATTATAAATTATCTCAAAATTAATGTTTATTTTCAATTAATTAAAATGTTTGTAAAAACTTAAAAGTTACATTTTAATGATGCATAATATAACGAACCGCGTTTTTATTATTATTATTATTATTATTATTATTATTATTATTATTATTATTATTATTATTATTATTATTATTATTATTATTATTATTATTATTATTATTTTTTAATTGTGTGTATGTTAGAAGTGGACATATATTATTTGGGAAGCGAAACGAGTATTAAGGTAATAAATTTGATAATTGTATTAATAGTATAACAAGTTAGAATAATTTACTTATAAATATTTTAGAAACCACCCAGGGTAGTCTTGTGGTAGGCGTCATGATTTTCTGACAATAGGTCTCACCTTCGAAGCTCACTTATATACATCTTGAGGGTGGTAATTGCAGGGACGAAGCGAGTAGGAGGGTTGGAGAGTCCTCAGCCACCCATAACCGGTCCAACTAACCCGCCTTGTAGCTTAGATAACTGCCTACAATTCATAGAGTCTTCAATCCAACTACTTTGCGAATGACCTATATCTGATAAACAACGCTTCAATTCCCCATCTTCACTACAATTTACGCTAACGTCTGCTTTATTCATTTTCTCAAACTAATTAAGTAATTGTATGTTACTACCGAAAAATATCATTGAACCCGTATGTTGAATTGTTCAAATTTCAATCCAGCTTCTAAAACAGGGAATTGTATGTTACTACTGAACAAAAATTGAGCTTCTTTTACTACCGAAAAATATCATTGAACCCGTATGTTGAATTGTTCAAACTTCAACCCAGCTTTTAAAACAGGGAATTGTATGTTACTACTGAACAAAAATTGAGCTTCTTTTAATACAAATTTTTAGATCCATAGTCACAAGGTTCTTTTAATACAAAAATTGAGCTTTGTCCTGATAATTGGGGAAGGTTCTTAAAATAGTCACAATGATCCCAATCCATATTTAGGGCATCCACTATGGTTAAAATTTATAAAGCTTTATAAGTGTTTCATGTAATCAAATATCAATAAATTATAACCCATTTGAGTTTATAAACCTTTTCTCACTATGATAAAAAATATGTTACAACTTTATAAATGCTTCACATTACACATGCATTAATTATGTTGAGTTTATGAAGAGGTCCAAGAACTAGGACCTTTTCATGCCACCTAGATTTCTCACTATGGTTGAAACAAGATATAAACCTTTTTAAGTTTCTTAAACCTATTCATGAACCCCTCATAGTGGATGCTCTTAGGCCACATGTATCTAGATCAAAATGACTTACCCTCTCTGGATAATCTTAACAGATTCAAACCTCGTCCGTTTACGGTATAAAAATTATATAATGATAAAAGTATTTTGCATATGTTTTTCATATATGTAACCTGTTAAATACAAAATATCACCAAATTGACATAAAAATATGTTTAGGGAGAAAATCACTTAACTTAGAATGGAATGTAAATGAAGATCAAGGTGCATACAACATGGACCCTAGATGCATTGCGCTACCATAGGAGATGAAATTGATCAAACCATGTGATAACAACCCACCCGTGGGGTGGAACCCTCCCAAGTTAATACCCAACCAATTTTGCAACGTCTCTAGACATATATGGTTTTAATCTATTCTAATACAGGTCGAAGGTTCATACCCTCTACAAAAAAGCGTGCACATACGATCAACATATAGAAAATTCTTTTTACTAACTAGGTAGTTTTCTTGCATTGCGAATGAGATACATGCCTTTTTCTAACTTACGTTGAGAAAATTCCGTTACGGACACAAGTTTATACTCTTTAAGCATCAACTTTGGTCCAGCCTTCACATGATTCATGAAGACTTTGCAGGAAGCGGCCGGATTTCTTTTTTTAGCAGGCCGTTGAGTCTGAAAATTGTCTTTCAAATATTATTATGGGGTAGTGCATTTAAACTGTTCAACATTGCCAATTTATCCATAGTAATTCTATTTATAAAAGTTGTCTAAAAGCCTAAAAGCAAATATACAAGGGGAATGATGGTTACATGCTAGCTGGTAAAACACCTAAATGATCATACATATAATTCATTAAATATAAAATAAACAGGATTTGTTAAATAATTAAGGTATCAATAGAGGAATGAAGGAGGAAGCTACAAGATCTTCGTGTCACATTTCTTGAAAAGTCAACCCATGTATGGGATCACGACAAAATCAAGATTTTTGATTAGAAGGAATCCATATCTTATATTAATAGTTCATCACTTCATCTCTATGATTGTTTGTTACATTATTTAAACAACAAAGTTGATATGCATATCATCAAAAATGATATACACACCACAAAATTATATTAGTGATGCATATAATATAACATCACATATGTATAATTGTTGTGTATACATCACTTTTAATGGTGTGCATATCACTTCTCTTAAACAATATACGGTACGTGTTATTTTGTGTTAGCATTTGTAAAGCAATCATTGTGTTGCTAAATTTTATCTATGCAAAAGACTGGTTACCATGGTTAAATTGCACCTTATTTGTTTGCATAAAAGCTTAGCTAAAAATGTTTTTATCTAACTAAATTGTCAAAACTTTATATTTGCAAAAATAATAATAATAATAATCATTATATATATATATATATATATATATATATATATATATATATATATATATATATATATATATATATATATATATATATATATATATATATATATATACACACACACACATACACACTACCTTATAATGTATTTAAGACAACTATATTTAAAAGTCTTAAAATGTTTAATACCAAAAACATTTCTTTAATAGGAAAGATACATGTACACCACTTTAATGCACATAATTTTCAGACTTACAAGACAAGAAACATAGTGTACACCACTTTAATGCACATATTAAAAAAAACACCACATTAATGATATTTAATGTAGTCAATTAATTAATTGGTTAATTGGTCAATAAATACAATTAATACAATTATTAAAACACCAATTACATCACAAATACAAATTATCAAGCATATTGTACAATCAAATTAAACACAATTCCTACATTAAATGTCACTAATACAAATAATAAAGCACATTATACAAATATTCAGGCCCGAACGGGCAACGGGCCAAATGGGCTTGAGCCCGAACGGGTGCGGGTCAAACAGGCTCGAGCCCAAACGGGCACGGCCTAAACGAAATTCTTGATATCCGTAAGTTTATTGTCAAAAAAAACATAATAAACTAAAATACATGATTCACCGGAAAATTTAATTTCAGGGTACCCGCCGCTGCAACGCGCAGGTACCCTGCTAGTATATATATATATATATATATATATATATATATATATATATATATATATATATATATATATATATATATATATATAATTCAGATCAAATAAGATCAATCTTAAAGTTGTAAAAATAAGATCAAACTAAAATCTGACAAGTGACACTCTTTTGTTGAGTACAACTAAAATTGTTAAAGTTTTAATGGTTTTCTTTTTTAAATTGATGAAAGCAAGGTGATACACTTTGATTCGACATGTAATGTATCAGGTTAAGGTGATAGACTTTAATTCGACATGTAAATTTATAGTTGTGTATCACTAATCAAAACTCATGTATCAGTTGGTTATTAGTTGCTAAAATGTTAATTCGTATTAATACTTTATTTTTTTGTGTATTATTGCTAATATGGTTATTTATAAAATGGTTTTAGTGGTTGTTTAGAATAGATCTTATTTTTACAACTTTAAGTTTGATCTTACATTAACCCTCCCCTATATCTATCAATTTATTTGAATTAATAGTACATTAATAAAATATAACATCAAAGTACCATATGAATGCGTATCGACTTAAAGAATATTAATAAAGGCCCAAAAATATGTATAATAAAAGACGACAAAATTTTAATGAATAAAAATGAGTCTAAACAATGATAAAAGAAAAAAAAAAAGTAACATGTATACAGACGATGCAACACCTCCTTGTAGACAACGTTAGGGGTTTCTTCGATGTGGTTGTCAATCTCTATCACAAAAAAGTACTTTAAGACCTTGCCCTTTGGTCAATGTTTTGCAAACACGACAGGGCACCTACCTTTAATATCTTCTTTGGGGGAGCTTTGTTACCCCTCAGTTAGTTTAACGACGCTGCAACATTTATTTCATGTGCACAATATAATTCAATTGATTGTAATAAAGAGAATGTACATAATAATAAAAAACAAAAGGAAAAATTACATACAATAGCAGTGTACTTTTCGAGATTGTTCAGCTCAATAATTATAAATTCTAACATCTCAACCAAGTATAAGGTATAGTTTAGAACATGTCCTTGTTCAACTGTTGAGCCTGCAATTTTACATAAAAGAATAGTGTGAACCGTAAAAAGCATTTATCTACTATAAAACCACAACATGAATAAGAGTAACTGGAATACCTCTGGTGAATCAAACGCCATGTCGAGCAATATTAAAGTATCTGCAAGAACCGGGACCCCAATATCGATAGGCCTATATCGAAGATTTGATGTTTTTGCAGTTTCAACGGGTAATAATTTACATCGATAACCTTGTCGAGGTTTGTAGTAATAGTTGATGCGATTTTCCAATCACAACAAACAGAAAGATTTAACTTCTGCCTGGCAAAACTGTTCGATTTGCTTTCTATTGTGTATATAGTTGATAGACACGCTAGTGATAGTATGTGGAAATAGAGATGTATTCATATGACATAATTATTCAATATGCACATACATGAGTAGATATATCATAATCATTTGAAAATAAATATGAACCATTGTAGGATCAATCCTCTTAATAAGTAGCCAAATTATAGAATTATATGTTTCCTACATGCATTTCTCAAATCAGCATGTTAGGAAAGCCAACATTCTATAAGCCCAAATGTAAGAATGAAATTTGTGGTATATTTAAGGTTCTGTTTGTGGTTACAATCAGCAATTTTGTTGCTTTCCTTTTACTTAGTAGCTTTCCTTGTACATATCTACTTGCTTTCGTTTCATCATCAATAACATCTATTATTCTAGTACATGATTTTGCTTAATTAAAGCCTAATGTGCAGGATTGATCCTTCCTAAGTAAAGCTGTCATTGAGATGTTTACGTTAACTCTATAACTACCCGAGTAATGTCCCAAGTCCCAACTCTTTTTTAGCGCTTCCTCCACGCACAATAGAACTTATAATGACTTAAGGGTCGAAATAATCATAGTTGATTACCCATAAGAAAACTGGTTATTGAGATTGATGTAAACATTACATAAATATCTGTAGCTCTCAGGCAACTAATGACCTGAATATCCCATTCATTTAAATTCTTAAGTAGCAATAATCACTCTGTAAATGCACATTTTGAACCCCACATATAAAGGTCATCGAAAAGTAGTACTGACTACTGATAAAAGCATTAGAAAAATTATGTAACAGACCTATTGTCTCTTCACATGCTTATTATGCAACATTTCAAGCTCATAACGCTTACAAGTTGTCTTGAGTCTTCCCCCTAGGAAAACTGAACATTTTCAATGAATATTTCATGTCATACTTTATATTTTAGAAAAGCAACTTCAGATTACATAGCTAAAACTCTTAAAACAACAATCACCTTTCCGCTGTTATACTTTCTTGCAGGCCAGACACGGTTTTTTTAGTGTCATCCATCTTCACAGCTTTTTCTTTCCATTTTAGCAATGACAACTCTTTAAGAATACTCAAAGGATTACACAGTGTATATCTATAGGACCTTCATTCTTTGTGGCAACCATTGTTAGCCCATGAGCCGCAACAACTTTTATAAAGATATGATATTAGTATAACAGCATAATAACTCAATTGCTAAAAGTATCAAAAGATACCCAAATTAAAGTAAGACCAAATGCCTTTATGAAAGTTAGATTGATGAACCATAAGCGATTCAGAATTGAGATGAAACCTTATATATAGTGTATGCATAATGGAAACCTCATTTACCCCACTCATATACTGTGGTTTCCATTCAATTAAAATAGTACTCCGTACATGATTTAGTTTAGTCCAATACAACCTAGTTACAAAATTTACCCGCAATAAATGGCATATATGTGAAGAATTTCTTATATGATTGTAATGGGTTGTAGCATGTAAGTATCTTAATGTGCTCTCTAGCAAATGTCTACATATGAACCTGCTACAATGACAGAAACTAAGACGAAATAAGAGTGGTTACCGTCCTGTACTTAATGGTTTTATCACTTTAACACCATCATTCAGTTGCTTCCAACGTTTCTGAGAGGCCTGGACTTGCACTTGGAGTGCCCGTATTCCATTTTAATGTCCCAATACACTGAAACTATTCATATAAAGTTACAGCCTTTCTTTGATATCTTCGTACACAAGACATGTCAATATTGTGGAAATAATGTTTCGAAAAAATTTAAAAAATATTGAAAATGTATAACTCCTAATTTATAACTCAAGGCTCGATAAAGTTAAACTCAATTGCACCCCTAGCTCAAATCATAATTACATTCTTTGTTTCAAGTAAAACATTCAACAACCTTTATACAAAAACACTACTGAACTAAAATTACTTTTTTTTATAGATGTTAAACACATACAAACACAGATCCAAGCTTCCCAAACTTTTTGAACAGTATTACATCCAAGAATCTAAAAAGCTTTTCACCAAGTTTCACACTTTCTCTAATCTTGAGAAGCCAATATCTATATCTCAAGTTTTCTTTGTGTTTCTTACACTGAAAACATATACTATACATTTTATTTAATAAAAGAACAACGTATATTCAACATGTTTATCCGAGTAAATTCAACAAAGAAATGTCATGCACCATATAAGGATTAAAATCCAACGGATTATTTTATGTCCTCGCATGATCTCCTAACAATCTCATATTCACATTCTCGACTTCCAAACCTTTGATGTGCTCCATCATCATCTCAGGTGAGTTACGCTCAACTAACCTTCGACACCCTGGCATGTAACCGGCCACCCCATCATCATAGCTACTGAGATTTACCTACTGAGGTTTTTTCATATAGCGGATTATTAATATCCACTGAGATTTACCTACTGAGGTTTTTCAAACACAAACAAACTATGATCATAAAAATCTTACTTTGACTATTTAGAACCCAAAGTCACATGTTCATTTATATACGCTTAGTTGCTAACGCGAACTAATGTTTACTTTTCTTTAACTTGTTCCTTCCTTGCAAATACGGGCTCTAAGTTCCTTAAGGTCTTTATGCAAGTATATACACACAACTTCATATTTCATCAAATATTTCATAATCCAACTTGCACAATAGGTTAAGGAAAAGTACTAAACTTGTTTAAGCAGCTTCCACAAGCATATCTTATTGGGCCATCCTCTTTTCCTCGCATCCTTTATGAGTATAGAAGTCGATAGCATGGCACGTGATTTCACAATTGAATACCAAACTTAAATGTTGAATCCACTCTCATAAATTTCAGCAATTGATCCAAACCTACAACTAATCTCGGCCTTAAAAACAACAATCTTCATTTTTCAATAAAACTCAAACCAATTTACTTAATATATGACGATTCCAAAATCTTAATTTTTCATGATTTCGGATTAAATTAAATAGGTTAACAAAAAATCATATGGATCTAAACATCTATAATAATAACAAAATTATCCGTATTAAATTTTTCATAATTAGTGATTATTACCTTCCTTTTCCCCATAGTTCAACTAAATACAGAGTCGAGTTTGTCCTTCCGCTTTCTAGGAGCAGGCTTTGTTCTTGACTTCTTCTTCCCCATAGTTCAACTAACTTTCCTAGAAGCAACCATCACCAAAACAAAATAATAAGAATTATGTTTGTCATAATGTGGTCATATAAATTGCATTATTCACTAAGCGTTACTGGTAGATCAAAAGTAATCACCAAAATTACCCGAATGAATATTTGACCAATCAAAAAATAATAACTTAAAGTAACATAACTTACATTGCTCTTAGGGTTGCTCGATTTTCAAGTAGAAAAGACTCTTCCATTGTCAAAAATCTAAAAATTCATATATGCAGATTGTAAATTGAAACTTTAACCGGAAAAAAGGATAAAAACATGCCAAACCCATCAAATGTTAACTAACCTCATTAAGTTTTCTCTGATGGTTGCAGCAGGCAGCCTGCTTTGATGCTGACTTTATGAGGCCACCTTCCAGTAAAGGAGCACAAACATCTTCCTTAGTAGCCTCAAATTCCAATTCAACCAAACTACTGTCTGAAACATATATTAATAAATGTCTAACCTCCTTTTCATATCATCATTGCATTAAAAAAAACCCAAATAACATACGCAAATCATTTACACATATTCTCAAAAGGTGAAGATCGGTGGGATCACCCTGGTCCCATGCATAATCATAAAGTTCAAATATTTAGCAAACAAAACCCAAAAATTGATTCAATTTAAACTTTTTCGAATTTTGTATTTGTGACATCAATTGGAAAATTTTAATTTGCTATTAAATCACTTACTCAAAGTTGAAGATTTTGAGAATTAGGGTTATAATGCCCTTTGAAAATACCTTTGATGATGATGTCTGAGATCTTTTGGTGGTTGAGATAACCGGATCAGAATATGTGAGATTTAATGATGATGATGATGATGCCGATGCCATAGCCAGTATCGAATGGGGATGTGATGAATTAGAATATGCGTTTTGTTATTTGGGGATTTGAATTTGAAAATGCCTGAGTGAAATAGGGGATGATAGAGATATTTCCAGGGATTGTCCCTTATTAATTTTCTCCCTAATTTGTTGAAAAAAAATTTCGAAAATCTTTCTAAAAGTAGGGATGTTTACACGTGTAGTTTTTAGGGAATTTTGGAAGAGTTTTATGCCTCTAAAAATAGCAATCACACTTGTGCTATATATAGGTTGAGATATATATATATATATATATATATATATATATATATATATATATATATATATATATATATATATATATATATATATATATATATATAAAATTGAGATCAAATGAGAACTTTCTTAAAGTTGTAAAAATAAAAACCAACCAAAATCACACAAATGACACTCAACTTAAAAGAAAATAAAAAAATAATTAATTACAACTAAAATTGTTAAAGATTTGATGGGTTTTCAAATGAAAATCGACGTAAACTAAGTGATACACTTTGATTCAACATGTAATGTGTATCAAGGTTTAGTATTGTGTATCAAGTTTTTAGTGGTTGTTGTGTATTATGTGTATCAATTTATGTATAAGAAATTAGTATTGAGATTTTAATGTATATGTATCAAAAATTTAATTGTGTATCAGTAATTCGTTTCTCATGTATGAGTTAGTTATTAGTCGATTTAATGTTAACTTGCATTAATATATAATATTTTGGTGCATCTTTGCTAAAATCGTTATGTATCAATATTTTAATGGTATTTTAGAATAGTTCTCATTTTTACAACTTTAAAAAAGTTCTCACATTAACATTCCCGAAGGTTAATGTGAGAACTTTCTTAAAGTTGTAAAAAAACGAACTATTCTAAAATACCATTAAAACATTGATACATAACCATTTTAGCAAAGATGCACGAAAATATTATATATTAATACAAGTTAACATTAAATAGACTAATAACCAACTCATACATGAGAAACGGATTACTGATACACAATTACATTTATGATACATATGTATTAAAATCTCAAAAAACGAATTTCTTATACATAAATTGATACACCTAATACATAAAACCACGAAAAACTTAATACACAATACTAAACCTTGATACACATCAGACGTTGAATCAAAGTGTATCAGTTAGTTTACGTCAATTTTCATAAGAAAACCAATAAAATCTTTAACAATTTTAGTTGTAATTAATTATGTTTTTATTTTCTTTTAAGTTGAGTATCATTTGTGAGATTTTGGTTGGTTCTCATTTTTACAACTTTAAGAAAGTTCTCATTTGATTTAATTATATATATATATATATATATATATATATATATATATATATATATATATATATATATATATATATATGCAAACAAATAAGGTGCAAAATACTATGTACATAATGTCGGCCCTTGCTATTTTATCAAGTAGACGAGGAACATGTTTTAGTCATTAGGGTACATTTGTTAATATCTAAAAACATGAGGGTATTCACATGGCTTTGCATGCATATAACCTTGCTCTACTAACCTTGTTTTTCATTCCAAGTATATCCTTCTCCTTCTTCTTCTCTCTCTTTCTAAAATGTACAAACCTTTAGCTATGAAAGCAGCCACCATGGTGTCGGTTTTGCTGCTATGTGCCACCATCCACACCGCTTTCGCAGTCACTGATGGTAAGCTACAATTGAAAGAACTCCTAGTTTTCATTTTACTAGATGATTAAGGTTTTGTTACGTATTAATTAGTCAATATAGTTTGTCTGTCGGTGCGTTCAAAACCTTGTAGGTTACTCGGCAAAAAGGTCGGAAACTATGGTTATCAGAAACAAAAATAAGACTAGTTAGTCTACGCCTCAAGAATTAATGTATCAAGCATGCTAAGTAGAGATTGAAGTTAATATTTGTTTTTCTGCTGAGCAAAAAGAAAAAAAGGAAGTAGAAGTATGATAGTACAGTATAGTTTTTAATCTTGGTGAAAGTTATATAGTCTTTTGGTCAGCATTTCACTAAAGGGTACTTTTAAGTTATGTTTTAACTATAGGCTATGTCATTCAACGCATTTGTAGCATAACGACAACTCTAAATATCAAAGTGTTATTAGCTTATACTAGTAGTTTTCTACTAATGTCTGTATATTATTTCTTCAAAAGATTTCATTAACAGAAAGATGAAGAATATTGGCAGAATTTGCCCCAATAACCCCGACGCATTTAACTAGTAACAAAATAAAAACTACGTAGTACATATTTTACTCGTTACCAAGCCTTCAAATGGAGGTAATTATATAGTGCAAGAAGTATCAAACGTACACTGTTAAACATGTTTTATAAAACATGTTGATAATCATATATGAATTTTAGACTACACCTTTTGATAGCTAATTTTCCACACACGTCAGTTTTATGCCAACAACAATGCATACTCTCGTCAATAAAAAATGCAAGATGTAAGCAGTCACATCAGTATTCTGTTGAATAACGAAACCCAATAGATTGGAGTAATACATGAGTGAAAACCCTAAACTCACAAACAGACTTGGGCTTATTTATCATCTATCTACTCCGTAATATATCCGAGAGTAAGTAAGAAAGCGCTCTCCAGAACATAGCAATAGCGTGCTATTTATATACCTTTTATGCGTCGAATTCCGATGAGTAAAAGTATAAATGTCATGTCGAGTTCTCACCTAAATATGTGATTGATCTATTTTTGTTGTATAAAAACTCGAACAGAATACAGAAATTGGGCCATAAAGTGGTACCAATCGACGATATATTGTACATGATGGGTCTGCATTTGCACGTGGGTGGGCACATGCTCACGCCACTCTGTCTATATTTAGAATTAAAATTGATACAAGTCGGTATATGCTAGAGTTTAATTGTTTCCATCATTTAATACTTTTATTCTATAGTTTTATCCATGTATATTTTTAAAATAATGACGATCTTGTTCATTTAATATTAGATCTTCTCCTACCTAGACGTCATTAAGACTTGTTCCACACAATATTTACATCAGAAACTATCTTACACGAGTAGGAGTACTTAAACTCACAACCACACTTTGTTAAGGACACATAAGGACGGGTACAAGTGAGACACAAGTCTTTGGTATAGATAGATACAGTTGTAAAATATATGTAACTTGATACTTGGTTGTAAAAATGCAGGATTGTTATACAATGGGAATTTTGAGATGGGACCAAAACCTTCGGACATGAAAGGCACGGAAGTGCTAAAGCATGACGCGATCCCAGGGTGGACAACCTTCGGTTTTGTTGAGTATATAAAATCAGGCCAAAAACAAGGTGATATGTTGCTCGTTGTCCCCGAGGGAGCCTTTGCAGTTAGGTTAGGGAACGAAGCAACTATTGAGCAGTCAATAAATGTGACTAAAGGAATGTATTATTCCATCACGTTTAGTGCTGCTCGAACATGTGCTCAAGAAGAGAAGTTAAATGTATCCGTAGCACCAGATTTTGGGGTGCTACCGATGCAAACGTTGTATAGCAGCAACGGATGGGACTCGTATGCGTGGGCTTTCCAGGCGGAGTATAGTAAGGTTACCATCAAGCTACATAATCCAGGTGTCGAGGAGGATCCCGCGTGTGGTCCGCTTATCGATTCGATTGCCATCAAAACTTTGTACCCTCCTAGACCATCAAGAGGTAAATCAAAGTTCTACATATATGACTCGTTTAATTGATGACTTTACTTTAGAAAGGCAACATATGAGTATTTCTTAAATATCAATGCTTATATAATTTATCTATCCTGCCAGTTTTGTTTTCGTTGTTGTTGTATTTAGGTGGTCAACATCTAGTAAAGTAGTAAGTAGGACCATATTACGATTGAATTATTGAATGGTAGACCATTTTTATATGCAAGTTGTGTTCATAGTTCAATTACAAAATCCAGCACTTTAATGGTCCTTTACCACATGAAAATTTAAGTACATGGTGTCATTGATGCATCAAGTCTAGCTAGTGGATGCAAAATTGGCACATCTCCATGTTTATCTATTAAATGATGTCTCTAATGTCATGTTCAAAATATAAAAGATGTTGATATTTGAATTGATGCAGACAACATCTTGAAAAATGGAGGATTCGAAGAAGGCCCATATATATTTCCTAACACGTCGTGGGGTGTTTTGGTACCACCAAATATTGAAGATGACCACTCTCCACTCCCAGCTTGGATGGTCGAGTCACTTAAAGCCGTAAAATACATTGACGCACAACATTTTTCTGTGCCACAAGGAAGACGTGCTGTTGAGCTTGTGGCAGGGAAAGAGAGCGCGATAGCTCAAGTGGCTAGAACAGTTGTTGGAAAGACTTATGAACTTTTCTTTGCGGTGGGAGATGCTAACAACGCGTGTGAAGGGTCTATGATTGTTGAGGCATTCGCCAATAGAGAAACACTCAAGGTTCCTTATCAATCTAAAGGTAAAGGAGGATTTAAGCGTGCGGTTCTTAAGTTTGTGGCAACTAGTACAAGAACAAGAATCATGTTCTATAGTACTTTTTACACCATGAGAAGTGACGACTTTTCTTCGCTATGTGGACCTGTCATCGACGATGTTAAGCTTTTAAGCGTTCGAAAGCCACGTAGAATGGCTTAATGAGTTGGGGGTCTAAAGTTGATTTGGTTCCAAATTAAAGTAATAAGAGTGTTTTCTTATTTAGTAAAGAATAAGCAAGTTTTTGGTTTGGTTTCAAAATTAGTTATTGGACTTGAAACATAATAGTAGTAGTACTAAGAGTGGTATATAAGATAATTGAAAAGTGGTATGTTTTGTATTCTATATGTAACCTTACTTCATTTAATGAAAAAGATGATACATATTGTGTATTTATCCTTCTAATCTTCTTGTATTTGTTTTTATCATGTCAGAAAGAGTAAATAGAATAACTGTTGAACGCATTTTGGCATTCAAGATCAATAGAAGACCATAAACATAAAGATTTTAGACACTACAAGAAATTAAAATCTAACTTTTAATGACATTCTTTTCATAAACATAAAGATTTTAGACACTACAAGAAATTAAAATCTAACTTTTAATGACATTCTTTTAAAATATAATCAAAAGCTTAAAATTTTAAGATTTAATGAAATATTTTAAACAAAATGTGTTACAAGAGGCAAAAAAATATGTACTCACACTTTTTTGTCTCACTACAAATAGATCAGATTTTTACCTACGGACTTCTGACTACACTTTTTTAAGTGTCAGAGAAGCATATAAATTTTTTAGTGGCACTTTTTATTATTATTATTATTATTATTATTTTTGGTGATATTTTTTATTTTAGTGACACTTTTTTTACTTTTGATGACAGTTTTTTATGTGTCACTGGAACATTAATTTTTTTGTAGCGAGACATTTTAGATATCAGGAGATTTGGATATGATTGATATGATTTACTCATTATTGATCCCCAAGCTTGCTCCACAAAACTCCAATAATTGACATTACGGCTCGACGAATTATGCAATCAATCAAGCCTATGTCGGTGTGCATTGGTGTTCAACTCCCATAATTATAGTTTTCTTAACTTATGGTCGTTGTCACTTTCAAATCCTGAGTCACATTGGATTTCACTAATCATTATATTGCATGCTTAATAGATTTGAACCTCTTCTAATTTTAGAAACACGTTGTATCACTCCACCTCTAAACCACATCAAATTTGATGATACACTTTGGCGATGATACCCACGGCCTGCTAGGTCTTTTTGTCTAAGGTGGTTCCCGGGCACACCTACGTTACTAACAACGTAGGTCCGCCCCTGTCAAGAGTAACGACTTTTGTGTATCATTAGTCGTTACACTCTATGTCTAAGGATATTTAAGCTTGCAATTTTGAGACAGTCACTTATGTAGGATAACCATAAATCAATCTTAGGGTCATTTCTCACACAACGCCACAACTCCAGTCGAGCAAAATGCATGGTGTCGTATAACGTTGGTGCTTGGTAATATTGTTGCAACTGTCAAGAACCTTAAATATGTCACAAACAACTTTTTAAAGTAGGTCAAATCAGTATGGTATGAGTTAAGTTTGATTCAAGTTTAATGTAGGTCAATTTCATGTTTTGTAATATATTTCGAATTATAGTCTAACTTTAGAGTTTTAGTTAACATCAATGTTTCTGTTGCTTCATTTTTTGATTTTTTCTATCAATGGTATTCTTTATGTACACAATAAGTTGTGTTAAAACATTACTGATTTGCTAAAATATATACAAGGTTTGCTTATCTTTTCATTTCTGCTGTCATTTCTATATCATTAAATTTGTACAGAGGTTCTGAAAAAAAAGGGAACATTTTGCTCATATACAGCTAATTACTCGCTGAAAAATAGTGTTCATTTGGCAATATTTCTTTATTTATTCAAACAACTGTCTTGGATTGTTTGAAAAACAGTACACTGAAAAGAAGGCAATAAAGCCCGACAAGGTAACAATATGTCGGTTTTTATATAGATTTTAGTTTTGCTTTCGGTGCTTTCGTATTGCTACTGGAAAGTGGAAATGGAAATCGGTGAGTGGAGAGAGACTATTGAGTATGGCTGAGCAAACCACTCGAGCAGATTGGATCGACCGACGAACTGACCGAGACTGGACCGATCACATCGGTCCGGTCCTCGGTCTCGACTTTTGGGTTAATTCGGTCTTAGTCTTGGTCGGTCCGGTCCGGAGCACAAACCGACTATTTTGTCTTGTTGGACTGGACCGACCACATTCGGTCCGGTCCTTGCTCTCGATTTTTGAGCTAATTCGGTCTCGATCTTTGTCGGTCCGGTCCAGAACTAATGCTCGGCCCTAATTGAGTGGTGACTTACTTGAACTCGTTTTCACATTTTTGGTTGGAGTATTGGATTATGGATAAAGATTATAGCGAAAATGGTGGCTTAACTTGTTGGGCTTTATGGTATGGCCCAATAACATTCTAAAATGGACTAGGGGTGTTCATCGGTTCGGTTATCGGGTAGTTTAGTTTATTCAGTTCGGTTAATTCGGTGTAATATTTTTCTGGGCAAAACCGAACCGAACTGAATTCAAATTGGATTAAACTGAACCGAAAACCGAACCAAATAACCGCAAACCAAACCGAATAACCCGAATTATATAATTTTAATTAATTAATTATTTATTTATATAGAATTTTTGTAAAAAAAACAAAAAGAAAAATCAAGCTTAAAAGATGTTATGTTTGTTTTAATATTTTTTTTTAAAATATAAATATATAAAAGAAATTTATATATTTATGTGAATTCGGTTTTCGGTTCGGTTCGGTTCGGTTCTCACTTGCCAAAACATAACCGAACCGAAAACCGAATATTTAATTCGGTTCGATTCGATTTTTACAATTCGATTTTGGTTTTTCTCGGTTTGGGTCGGCTTTGATTTCGGTGTTTGTGGCTCAAACCAGAATTTTGCGCACCCCTGAAACTGGTTTTTGCATAGGTCATGATTGGCATAACCAGTTGTTAGCCGAAGCTATAGCCTGGACGGGGCCTAATCCTGAAGCTTGTAAAAATTGAAGCTTTTAAGTTTAGACGTGAATGACAAATTAGCTTGAACTGTAGCTTATTAATGTAAAACGACAAAAATTGATATTCGAACTAGTATATTAATACTATCTTTTCTTGAACGACAATTAACTGTATCTACACTAGAAATCTATCTCACATGTCCTAATTATTACTTGAACTCACAACTAGAACTCACAACCATGAGGTATCATTTAGACATTATATTAAAAACTCTTACTGATCACGTATAGTACTCCCGGACCCAAGAACAATGGGTCGGGCTCGCCCAAACTAACCCAACCCGAACCGGGACAAGGGCAGGCCGCGTCACAACACTTCTCTAAAGAGTCCCGCGGCTCTGAGACCTAACTACGGGACGCACTCCGCGTCCGAGATCAACTTAAACGTCAGGACCACAGACTAACTCAAAAAGAGTAAGAAGTGCTATCAGCTATCATATAGCTGACCAAGGCAGACCCAAAACAGGAAAGGCGACAACCCCTTTCTGAAGGAGTTACCACTCACGACAAAAAGACAAGACGAAAAGGGGACCGAAGGGCTTGGCGCCTAAAAACGTCGCCATCATAGTACGGGATATCAGGAAACCGACAATAGAAGCCATGGTATAAATAGAGGGTATTCACCGCCCTCGAACGGTAACACACACATCACTCTCACACTCTAAATACTTCATCTCTCTAAGCTATTACTTACTCTCACACCGGAGGTTGAGCGTGGAAGTCCCTCTTCCGCGGTGAGGCTAACAGTGCTTTCTTTCTTAGCAGCTAATCAACAACTCTTAAAGTCCGAAATTCACTCCATTAAGAGCTAGCCTAAACTAGGTCTTGCATTGAGCCCAAGTTTTGTACTAACAAGTGGCGCCATCCGCATTGTGACTCGTTAACTTAACTACGTTTCAAAAGATACTCTAACCAATATGAGTAAACCGGCAAGAAGTGGCTCTACTCTTACCCAAGAACACTCCACGGTACGGAACACTTTGGGAAAGGATAAGAGCCAAGGAGTGAGTGAACCACTGCCAGATGCGGCAACAAGGGAGTTTTGAAACAAGCATTATGACCAGTTATTGCCCTTAATGGCCGAAAGGTTCACCAGGAGAAGTTAAGGCAGGTACAAACGCGCCTTGACTTCGATAATTGATGAGTTCCTAAAAACTCATCATTTCTGTTTCATTTTAAATACGAAAACAGTTAAAAAAACACACAGAAATACTACATAATACTATAAATATCTTTGAATTGTGTTTTTATATGTTTCAGGTGCAAAAGGACTGAAAACAAAGGAAAACGTGCAAAGTTTGCACACTTGGCAAAATCAGTCCCTGAACTTTCAAGAAATGTCAAAAATGGTCCCTGGGAAAATTATTATGAAGAAAAGTCAACAACAGTCCCTCAGGAATCATGAAATAACAAATTTTACCCTTGAGTTCAAAATTGCACAAATGGCAAAACAGGTCCCCCAAGTTTCATAAATGACAGTTTTAGTCCCTAGAAGTTTATTTTGGAAAGAAAAGTCAACTTTAGTCCTTGGGAAGTCAAAAATGTTCACTTATGACCCCTGGATAAAAGTTTACACAAAATGACAACTTTTACCCCTCAAGTTACAAAATTAGCAAAATTAGTCCCTGGGTGTTTTAAAATGAATTTTATCAAATAACACCCTTGTACTATTCATAAACTTAGAATTTGGAACAATTTGATAACTTTTGGAAAATTACAATTTCACCCCTCAACTTTGGTGAGATTACATAAATGGTCCTTTTAGGTTTTTAAAATTTAAAATTTATAATTATTATTCTTGTACTAATGTTATATGGCAGGAATGGCCCCTTATGATACTTTGGAAACATGGCATGATCAGCCCCTAAAGTTTCATCAAATTTCAAGTTTAGTCCTTGGGCTTAAAATTGCAAAACCAAACCGGATCCATTTATTACACCCTTAATCCAAAACCCTTAATATCCAAAATAAATAAAAAGCCCAATCCTTTACCCAGGCCCAACACTTACAAAGCCCACCCTTTTTAAAATAAAACCTGGGTGTTTGACCCGTCTTCTTCCCCAACCTGCTTCATCACCTGCTACACCACCACTCCACCTCCACCTTCATTACTTTCCACCTCCTACACTCCCTGTCACCTTCTAAACCAAACCCACCCTTTGGTTTTGTCTCAGGAAAGGACATGTGGAATCCCCACCATCTCCACCACACCCTTAACCTGCAACCTGACAATACCTCACTCCTACCATCCCAAATTGCTTCTACACTCTACTTTACACCTCCACAAGACTTCAAGATGCATTAATTGTTCTGATATGGCCCCTAGCCACGTGTCACAGTTTTGGCGCCAAAACGTATTCAAAAGCTAGGATGAGCTACAGTTGATCAATGGTCAAGATTAACATGGGGATTTGACCAGGAACATGTGGAGGTCTCAATTGACTATAAATAAGAGAAGAGGCAAGAGGAAGAACCACCTTGGCTACGGCCATTGTCACCTTAGAATAGAATTTATGCTTTCTTTAATTCCAACGTCTTTTATGCTTTCAATGATGTATTAAACTTTAAACAAGTTCAATGAATCATTATTTACAGTTTAATTGCTTCTATCTTTACAATTCAAGTATTTATTTTATTGTCATTTAAATTTCAAAATTTTAAATTCATGTTAAATGCTTAAAGTGTTAAGTGTTTCCAAATAGACACTACATAAGCTATGCAAGCTTATGCAAGCCAATTGAATCAGTTAACATCAGCTTTAATAATTAAAAATCAAAAATACCAAAAAAATCAAGAAAATAGAAAAGAAAATAAAAAAATTTTGAGTTGAGAAGGAAGAAGGCTTGGAGCAGGGTATAATTTGAATGCTTATGGGTTAGAAGCTCATTTGGGAGCTATAGGAAGTGTTCTTAGGCCATGGTTCTTATTTCTCACTTGAATTCCACTTGGTAAGCCTTTTTACCATTTTTTGTAATTTATTGCTTATGTTATTAATCTGCCATAATTATAATGTTTTTATGTTTAATGATTTTAAAGTTTAAAATTGTCTGTTTATGTTTTAAATTTCAAAGTTGCTTAATATTGCATTTTCACTATGAAAATGACAATTGAGTGATTCTTGTGTGTTGTTATTATTAATGTTGTTTTATTGTTTGATTATGTTTATTTGTTATTTTTAAGTGTTATTTAAGTGTTATATTGCTTGTTTGTTCATTTTAATCACTTGTGCTAAAAACCAAAATCTCACAGTCATCTAATGCATATATGACAAATCTGTGTTACATGCTTGTGTGATGGATGTTTTGTGCTCAAATGATCTTAATACATGTTATTATAAAGTTTGGATTTAGTTTTAAGGTCTTATTCTTTGTTATGCTTGAAAAATCCAAATTGTATCAAATTTTAGGTGTGTTTGGTATTACTGATTCAAGGGTGCTTAATTGAGTCTAGGGGGTTAATTTTGGTTAATATATGGTATACTGAGTTCTTTGAGGGTTGACAACCATTCAAACCTATTGCATACTTAATAAAAAGTCAAAATCATTATCTTTGGATTCTTATTTGTTCACTGTTGAAATTCACTAATCCATAATCATCATATTAGCTTAAAAGTTGTTTACCTTTGTTAATTTCATGTTTTGGTTGTTTAATATATCATATTTAGTCAGTAGTTTAGATTGTAATCTCACTTTAGTCAAACTTTTAAGTTCTTGTGAAATAGTCAAATTTTAGTTTTTCAGATTTTTGAATAAAAAGTTGATTTTCTTGTGCCTTTATTAATTAATTTTTTGCTTAATCCTTTTAGGGTTTCATAGTATTACTGCTTATCTTCCTTGTGTAATTTTGTTGAATTTTATATTGCATGTCTTATAGCTTATTTCAGTGCTTATTTTAGGCAATTTTGCCCTGTATCCTGGCCATAAGGCCAACATCACAAGCCTTCAGCTTGATGATCATTGGACTTATGGCTGTGTAATTTGTTGTTATTTGAAACCCTAATTGCCATTTGTTTATTTGCATGTTTATTTTCTTGTTAGTAGCTTGTTTGTGTAGCTTTTTTCACCCCCAACTTTTGTTACTAATTCCTCACCACACTGAAGCAAACAGTGTGGTGAGTTGGTTTTCCCTAAGCTTAACAAGCTCCTTCATGAGCTTGAGGTTGAGGTACTTGGCTTTTCACAAGGCCAAGAAACCCAACTTTAAGGTCCAGGATTGTTGAGCTTATTAATGCTTGATTGATAAGTCTAATGAGAGCTTTTAGTTTGCCCACTCACAACAAGTAAATGTGAATTCAGTTACTTTACACCATTTCCTAGAAGCTCTCATAAGCTCATTAATGAATATAAATATGTGTGGTCTAGTTTCTTATGAAGTTTAACCATCCAACTTTATGTTCCTGTATTCCATTTTCAATTTGTAGCTTATTTTAATAAGCTGCAACCAGCTTAAACTTATCACCAAATAGATAAGTATACTGTTCATCAGTATACTTACCTATTCTCTAGCACATTTCATAAGCTCTCAAAAAGTCATTCCCTTGGACTTAGCTTGTGTGGTTTGCTTCTTTTAGAAGCTAACCAACCGATATACAAGTCTCAAGTCTCAAATTTCAATTTGAGGCCCATTTACTAGGGCTGCAGATGACTTTTTGTATGCCCTATTTTGACTTTGTGTACTGGTTCACTAGTATACACAGTCATTTGGGTGCTTTTTCATAAGCTTCCCACAAGCTCACTAGTGGACCCCACTAGGTGAGCTTGGGTTTTTTTGAGAAGCTTACCAGACCATCTTGCAACCCCAACTTCTCTGGTGGCCTTTGGAGCTTGTTTGACAAGCTTAAATTGCCACTACAAATGACTGCAGGGGTGTTTGGATAGCTGTGTATCTAAGAATGACTTATAAGCTTGTATGAGCTTATTGGTCAAACTCAGTGCACATGCTTGTGTATATTTGTTCAAATTACTTGTAGAAATATATTTTATCTTTTGTTTTCCTGTTTGGGCTTATGCCAAGCTCATTTGAGCTTCAAATCCATCCAAGTTGAGTTGTCAAAAGCTCAGCTGTCTAAACCTTAAGCCCATGCTCTTTTTGCACAATTCCATGATGATTCATGGTTGTTTCCTGTCTATAAACTTGTGCACAACTTCATTTTCCTTTGTTTCCCTTTCTTTTAGCCTTTTCAAGCTCATTTTGAGCTTATGAGCAAACTGTGAGTCCATAAGCTCGCTGATTGATCTCACAAGCTTGAAACAGCTTATTTATTGGTTTGTAAAGTTTTTCCTTCGTTAAATATGTTTAATATTAATATATATGATCCAGAAAAAAAGAAAAAGCCAAAAACAAATTTGAAGCTAAGTGATAGCTTCTATTTAGAAGCCTTATCACTTATTTGCTTATTTTCTTATAACTGTAGATAAAATAAGCTTGTACTGAGCTTATTTAGCTTTTGTAAAAAGTTTTTCTTCATTAAAAATAGTTAATAATAGTTAGTAAATAGTTTTGTAAAGAAAAAATTAAAAAAATAAAAAGTTGCAAAAATTTGGGTGTGTGTGGGAGTCGAACCAGAGACCTCTCGCTAGTAACATGCATAATACTCACACACCCCTTCCATCTGCTCTGGGCACCAGTTCCGTTTACTCTTCCACCAATAATATACTTAACACAGTTTTGGTGCATTTAGCTTATTTGGACTGTGCAGCTTATTCCAGCTTATTGGAATAAGCTGATGACCCCATTTTATTTTTCCTAGCATCTTCATAATATAATATACTTTGTATAATTTTTTCACATTTTTTACTGTTCATTTAATATTTATAATAATTAATATAGTTTAAATACCTTTTAGTAAATAATTAGTAAGTAATTTTTAAAACAGCTCATTTATAATTTTTATAAACTTTTTATATTTTTTATGGATTCCTGAGATGGTTAAGTAAGTTTTTAAAAAGTTTTATAATTTTATAAATAAGTTTAGTATGTATTATAATTAAATTAGTATTAATTAGTTTAATTAAGTAATAATAGTTTTTAATTAAGTTTGCTTATTTCTGTATATAACATATAGTTTTTATATTTTTCTTAGCTTCTTATAAGTACTTTAGAATTATGTAAAAAGTTTCAGATTTTAGTTTGCTTATTTAGTATTTATAATAAATCAATAATATATTTAGTAATTAGATAATAGTAAATAATTAATAATAAATAGAATAATTGTGTAATAAATATATTTTTAGTTTCAAAAATTCTTTTATATTATTTTAAACTTTTCTAAGTTTTAATTTTATTTTTCTAAGCATTTTTTATATTTTTCTTATTTTTAGGTAATTATTAATAGTAAATAATGGTTTTTATTTAATAGTAATTACATATATACTTGTAAAAATTATTTTAATTCATAAATAGTTTCTTTTATTATTAGGATCACAAAAATATAAATTTCACATTTGTGGGATTTGTATTGATCAGTTTTCAGTTTTATTTTGGTACGTAGACGTTTATTTAAACGTAAATGTACGCGTTTTAGGTTTTTAGGTTTTCTTATCTTTTAATTAAAGTTTGTAAATATAAATTAAATATTTTAAGTTTATTTAATTTGCATTTAAGCCCCTAAGGCATGCAAATACCTATTGTAGTTATATTTGTTGTTTTGTTTTGTACGTTTACGTTTATTTGAACCTAAACGTACATTTGTAAATCCTTTTACATTTTAGGGTTTCTGATTGTACGTTTTTACTGAAATAGCTGTGACAAGAGCTATTTACTATTCACATTGCTAGTGTTAGTCAGTCAGATTCCTGTTTTTATATTTAACTTCACCTAGACACAGATTCGTTGTATTACAGATTTCACACCTCGTTGGGACTTAACGACCAAGGAATATTCTATACTCCTCGTTCATGATTGCTTTTCCTCCCGGGCTGTCCAGGGCCTTTGTTACGGTTGACCGTTCACAAGCGGTTGGCTTGTGTGATAAAACCTGGTTGGTTCGGGAGGAACCAATAATGACGAGGGAAAAAGTGGGAGGTCTCGAGAACAATCTCGAAACTCTGAGTCAAAATCCCTGGAAGAAAGAAAAGCCAAAAGGAAGCGATAGGCCATTCCAAGTGTCAAATCCGGACCCTCCGAGTACTCTTACTCCCAAAGCGCTTTTTCTCGACTCAGCAGTGGAGAGACCAAAACCTCCAGAGAAGATTGTGAGAGGAAAATGTATCCCCGGTCGATCGTCTTCTCGCGTCTAGGAGAAAAACAACGAGACGTCAAGTCACGACTAGGATATAAGAAAGCAGATGTATTCTCGCGGCTAAAGTCCAAAAGCCACGCTCGAAGAGAGCGGAGAGCGGAAGCCAGACACAGTCGGCATGAAGCTATGTACGGGAGTGAGGGAAGACCCGAAAGGTGGAGAAGGAGAATCCCAACCCTCAGCAGTACCCCCAACCCCAGGGAAAGAGGCGCCGGAGATAGATCCGTGTGCTCTGACCCCGAGAGGTGGAGAGAACGCTCACCACTGGAAAGTGAGGATAGCGCCGGAGGGCATTAGAAATCTAAATCCATAAAAGACAAAGGTGACGAGGACGACCTCTATCGTCCATACGATATTGAGGATACTGATCCCTTCACACATTGAATCAGGAACTTTGAATTCTCCAAAAGAACCAGAATGCCGTCCAATGTCAAAATCTATAACGGGACCGGTGACCCAGAAGATCATCTAAAGAATTTCTGTACCACGGTGATGAGGCGAAAAGTGTTACGCTTTTAGGGGGTCATTTAAGCCCTAAGTCGTTATTATTTGATCAAATATTGCCTCAAATCGTTCCTTTTGTCATTTTAGGTACTTTGGAGAAGAAATCTTGAAAATGAAGCATTTTGGATGTTTTTGGAGCGAAAAGTGAAGAAAATGGCAAAGTCTCCAAAATCAAGCTGGAAATAGTACCTGACGGCGTCATGTGTTGGCAAAGAGGTGGATATAAAATTTACACGAGACGCGCTAGAATGTTTTTGGGATTTAAAGAGTGACGGCATCATGCTTTGGGACGCCAAGGCCGTCAAGAGCAAATTTACAAGTGACGGCCAAGAGATGAATTACAAGTGACGGCGTCAGATCTGGATCTAGGCAATCCGAGAAGAGTATTGGCGGCAAGTTAACGGCGTCAGAGTTACAACGTGACGCCGTTAGACGTGTAATCTCTACATATAGTTTTCTAATTTTCATTCGTTAGGGAGAGAACTTTTGGAGGAACTTTACCACAAACCCTAGGTCAAATTTTCACCTTATTGTAAGGGTTTCAAACCCTTCTTTCATCAATGTTTGAATAAAGATAAGTCTTCCAATAATCATTCAATATGTCTATGTGTTGTTTGATTCTATCTTATGCTTGTCTTTACTTTAACATGCTAGGCTAGGTTTGTTTGTGTTTGCTTAGATGTAATGAAACCTAGCTATTGATTGTTGGTTGATTCTTTGTTATTAATTGTTGTGGACGAATGATTTCGATGTTAGGCTTAAGAAAACTGGCTAATCTCCAATTGGTAACTTGCTTGAACGTCTTAAGAAACATGAATCGGATGTGTACTATGATTTTAATGGTTGTATTTAATGCATGAATAACTACTAAGGATGCCATGTTAGGAGCTAGTTGTCGGCTCGACATAGGAAGAGGTAGAAGCTTATAGAGTTGGGGAAGATCGTACACGGCCCCACGAATGGTATTAAGGAATATAACCCGTCATTCACGCAATTGTAACAAACTAGTCAATTAATGAAAGATAGCTAGGGAGTAGTGAAATCTGTGTAAACACGTTTCTCTCATTATTGTTTTTCCCATATTTACTTTCTTGTTATTTTATTTTCATTGCATTTGTAGTTAATCGGGTTAGTTGACTAGCAACTAATTCCACCCAATTTTCCAATACCCGAGATTTTTACTTGCTTTCCATAAACCATAGAAATACAAAAAGAATCATCCCTCACCTCTAGACCTAGTTCAATTAAGTTTTGATCCTAACGAACACTATTCCCCAAGTAGAACGATCAATCCCCCGGTACTTGCCACTACACTATACTACATCGGTCAGGTACAGTGCCTGGTAGGGATTGCAAGCTTCTCGAAATCCCTCGAGAGATAAAACCTTTTGCGTAGGCGCAATCCCACACATGAAGTTTTTGGCGCCGCTGTCGGGGAATAGTTATTGTTTAGGTTGAAATTTATTTTGATTAGGTCTATGATGAAGCGAAAAGTGTACCGCTTTTGGGGGGTCATTTAAGGCCAAAGTCGAGATTATTTGATCAAATATTGCCCTAAATCGTTCCTTTTGTCATTTTAGGTACTTTTGAGAGGAAATTTACAAAAGGAAGCATTTTTAACGTTTTTGGAGCGAAATGTGAAGAAAACGACAAAGTCTCAAAATCATGCTAGAAATTGTACATGATGGCGTCACAGGATGCTAGTGACGGCGTCAAGACTTGAAAAAGAGGTGGATAAATCAAATACACGTGACGCGCCAGAAAGTTTTCTAAAAAGTTCATGATGGCGTCACCCTTTAGGGTCACCAAGGCCGTCACGTATAACACAAAGAGAGACGGCCCAAAATATGTAAAGAGTGACGGCATCAGAAGTGGATCTAGGCAATACGAGTATTATTTTGGCGGTGAGTTGACGGCGTCAGACCTAACTCTTGACGCCGTCAGGATGTAAAATCTATATATAGTTTTCTAGTTTTCATTCATTGTGTGCAACTTTGAAGCGAGAGACGAATTTTACTGATATTTTGAGGGTTTCAAACCCTTGTTTCATCCATGCTTAATTGAAGATAAGTCTTTCATCAAATCATTCAATATGTCTATGTGTTTTTTGATTATATCTTACGCTTGTCTTCTCTTTAACATGCTAGGATAGGTTTTCTTTGTGTTTGCTTAGATGTAATGAAACTTAGATATTGATTATGGGGTGGTTGTTTGTTTATAATTGTTGTGGATGAATGATTTCGATGTTAGGCTTAAGAAAATTGGCAGACTTCCAATTGGTAAATTGCTTGAACGTCTTAAGAAACATGATCGGAGGTGTACTACGATATATTAGTTGCATTTAATGCATAGGTAACTACTAATGCGACCATGTTAGGAGCTAGTAGTCGGATCGACATAGGAAGAGGTAGAAGCTTATAGAGTTAGGAAAGATCGTACACGGCCCTACGAATGGTATTAAGGAATATAACCCATCATCCATGCAATTGTAACTAACTAATCAACTGTAAAAGATAGCTAGGGAGTAGTTAAATCTAAGTAAACACATTTTCTCTCACTATTGTTTTCGCCACAATTAGTTTAAGTTTATTTTATTTTATTTTGATTGCATCTGTAGTTATTTCGGTTAGTTGATTAGCAACTAATTCCTCCCACTCCTTCAAAACCCGAGATTTTTACTTGCTTTCCTTAAAATATAAAAATACAAAAAGAATCATCCCTCACCTCTAGACCTAGTTTAATTGAGTTTTAACCCTAGTGAACACTATTCTTTGAGTTGAACGATCAATCCCCCGATACTTGTCACTATACTATACTACAACGGTCAGGTACACTGCCTGGTGGGGATTGCAAGCTTCTCAAGATCCCTTGAGAGGTAAAACCTTTTGCGAGTGTGCAATTCTATGCATCAAGTTTTTGGCGCCGTTCCCGGGGAATAGTTATTGTCTAGGTTAAAATTTCTCTTTATTAGGTCTACTTGCTAGATTCCTTTCTAGTAAGATTTTTATTTTATTTTTATAGGTTCCTTTAGTCTATCTTTTTCTTCGTTCCTTTGTTCGTAACCTTTGCCATCCGTCATCATGGAAGGTGGTAATCTCTTTGATCCCATAAACCCACCACAACCAACCCAACCTCCTAGACCCCGAACTTTAGAAGAGTACTACTGTCCTAGCCACCAAGGCTATTGAAACACCATTGAGCTCACTCAAGGAGCCAATGTGTCTCCCTTGCGATCCGACACCATCCGGTTGGTGCAAAGCGGATGTGCATTCCATGGACTTTGTTTCGAAGATCCTAATCAACATCTCAAGGATTTCCTCAAAATCATAGATTCAATAGACCTTGATGTTGGAACTTGAGAGACGACCTGATTACGTCTCTTCCAATTCTTTCTACGTGACCAAGCTAGTCAATGGCTTGAGCGTTTACCCGCGGGATCCATCACCTCTTGGGATGATCTCACCACTCATTTCATTGCTCAATTTTTCCCACTGGGGATAACCACTAAGCTTAGAAATGACATCTTGATGTTCCAACAACGTCAAGGTGAAACTCTCTATGAAGCATGGACTCGTTTCAAGGACTTACTCCAAAAAGTCCCTCATCATGGCATAGATCTTTGGCTCCAAGTCCAAATTTTCTATGACCATATCGATCTCTCCACAAGGCGAACCATTGACCAATCGGCTGGTGGCAAGCTTCGTGATCTAAGTGCGGAAGAATCATGGGAACTCATAGAAGATCTTGCTCTCTATGACAACAAAAGTTGGAATGATCTCCGTGATTTGAACAAAACGGTCAAGGCAATATCTTTGCCTTCAAACAATTCAAGCACTCCCGACCGTAGGATCATGGAACTTGAAGACCAAGTCAAGTTTCTCATGAAATCCTACAAAGCTCCTAAACCTTCAAGCCAAGTGAACAAGATCACTTCTTCAGGCAAATTTTGTAGTGGTCCCCACGACACTCGTGATTGCATGGAACTCCCCGAACAAGCTTTCACGGATTATGCATCCTCACGTACCGACGGAGCGGGAGACAAGTGGTACACTTTCAAACCCAAGCAAAACCCTTACGGTGATTCATACAACCCCTCTTGGAAAAATCACCTGAACCTTAGGTTGGAAACAAAACCAAAACATGCCCCAAAACAATTCTTCCACTCCACCTAATCGTTATCAACCAAACGGTCCACCCTCTAACTGTACTTTCAACAACAATCCTTCCAACAACTATGGTAGTACCAATAATTTTGAAGGATTGATGTCCAAATTTATGGCATCTCAAGAAACTCGTTTAGCAAAGTTTGAAGCCGATTTCAAACAAAAGCAAAGTGAGATGACCAATAAGATTGACACGTTGTTGAAAGTTCTCAATGACCGAGAAATGGGAGCACTCCCATGTAACACGGTCAAGAATCCGAAACTAAACGTTAACGCTATATCATTTATTTCGTCTCCTACTTCTTGTCCATAATACTATTCGGTCAATGCCGTGAGCACGTGTTTTAAACAAACCCAAATCTTTCAAAAGAACCAATTGAATGTAACGCCCAACATCAATTCGGTCAATAGCATAGTTGAAACACTTCCTACACAAGACCTTGGTAAAAAATTCAAGGAACTTCACCTTGAGCGTCCCGTCATTGATATCTTAGCCTGTGCTTCCTATTACAATGCCCTCTTAGAAAAATATGAAGAGAAACTTAAGTTAGGTAAGAATGGGACTGCCTTCGTTCAAAACAAGTTGCCTAAGAAATTAGATGATCCGGGTATTTTTGTTTTACCATGTAAGATTGGAAATTCTGAGGCTTTTGAAACATTAGCCGATCTTGGGTCAAGCCTAAATTTGCTTCCATTATCTCTGTACACCACTCTTAAGCCAAGAAAATTAGATGAAATAGAGGTAATCATAGGGCTTACGGATGGAAGTGTAGCATATCCGGTTGGGGTAGTGAAGGATGTGTTAGTGCATATAGGAAGGTTGACAATGTTAGCCGATTTCCATGTCCTTGATATGGTTAGTGACACTACATGCCCGTTATTAATAGGAAGAGGATTCTTAGCTACCGCAAGTGCGATGATTGATTGTAAGGAATCTAGAATAGCGGTAGGCGAAGGAGAAACTTGGTCGGTCTACGATGTTGAGAAACACGCCTATGATACTAATGAGGAACCAACGCCCCATTGGGTAGATGTGAATAGGAGACCATCTAGGTACGGACCTTGGGTAAATAGAGACTTCATAGGACCTCAACGCCCATTTTATTTAGAGGAGGAGTTTATAAACAAAACGCATTCGGTAGAGCAACTTATAGCTAGGGATGAAGAACTAAACCCCTCTGAGGATCCCTTAGTATTTAGGAAAATGATTGAATTCCTAGGAGTGATGCCTATCAACTTAGGAATGAACAGGTGGAAAAGGGAAGGTGATAAATGTAAATGGAATTGGGACAAGCCACCTAAGGAAGGTGACGGATCATGGCATATGAAGATGATTCTATATGATTCGGATGGAGAAAATTTTGAGAAGTCATACCGCACCAAGAGAACCGATAGGAAATTGAAACCTAAGTTTGATCCCAAAGATGTCCTCGATGAGGAGCTCACTCATATAGGATAGCCCATGACTTTGAGTCTAGCTACAAGACTCGTGAATAAAGAAAAGCGTTTCTTGGGAGGCAACCCAAGTTCTATTTTGATTGTTTGTTTGTTTGATTTTATTTGTTTCCGTATGCATGTTTTATTTTATTGTTTGTGGATCATGTTTCTTAATAAATTGTGAAAATGTTTTACTTTGTTGTTTGTCTTAACTTCATAAAAAGGTATTTCGCAAAAGATAAGTGTAAGGGAAATCTAAATTTGTTTCTAAGAACGAAATTGAGCATGAACCACAACAATATTAAATGAACATGTATATTAGTATTTGTTTGAGTCAAATGCTTGTATCGAGTCATAATGATGTTTTGCAGAAATTCCAGGAATTAAGGCGTAAGTTTTTCCAGAAATTTTCTGGAAACTTAACATGAGATTTCTGTCAGAACACTCTGACGACGTTAGGATCATAACCTAACGGCGTCAGGTGTAAAAATTCTAAAAAATTTTGCAAGTTTTGTTTTTCTAACAGAGTCTTAAAGTTTTTGTTAATTCTTTAGCTTTATAAACTCCAGGAAATCTACAAACATTCATTCCACAAGCATTATATCCTTATATATATATAGATTGCCGCCGATTTTACGCGAGGTTTGCCATGATTGTTTTCTCAGGTTTAACAGGTTATATTAGACAAGAAGATGATTTATATTTCTGGAGGGAAGCTTTCAACGTTCATTTTCTTGGAGGAGGATTTAACCTTGTTATCCATTTATCCACACCGAACGAATCAGGGGAGTATTTGTTTTCATTCTTTTACCTTCATTACTTTTGCATCCTTTTTATTGAACATTGGGGACAATGTTCAGCCTAAGTGTAAGGGGAGGGTAAATGATGATACCTTAGAGAATACAATTACGCTTGAGTTCGTTTGTTTAATAGTAGGTGTGTAATAAAACTAAGAGAAATACTTGTTAGGGCAATTTTAGCGCCAAATTTTAAATTTTTTACAACATTTAGGAGTGAAGCTTTAGCCTTAATGAGCATCTCATGGATAGGAGTTGTATGACTAGCACAAAAACCGTACCACTCAAAAAAAATTTCCACCCAAATATGTGAGTTTCGCCTTTAGATTTGTTAGGAAAAGCATTCATTATTAGTGCTTATGAGTGTACCTGTAGTACTTAGATTCTAGAACTTGCGTTAGTGATGCATCCCGAGACCGCTAATGAGACTACATTCGTGTAGTAGGATTTACTATATGATAAGAGGCATTCGGATAACCCTTGTGTTAAACCCGTATCATAATTACTTGACCAATGAAGTTATAATTACTTGACTAGTAAAGTCAATTAATTTCTCCCACACCTTTGCGTTGTACTCATTTTTAGTACACGATACCCCTAGTACACCCCTCCGAGCCTATCTTTTTCGTTTCTAACTTTAAGCATTTTACTTAAAGGAAGAATTTGTTTACAATCCACCCCAAATGTACACCCAAAATGCCTTAGGCTTCCGTGTATGCACTCATCATTAGTGCATTATTGTTATTTGTTTAAACCCTTAGTTAATTGTCTAATTGATTACATGGTTGCTAAGTCGATTAATATCTTGTACATATTGTTTTGGGACGATTGGGACTCATGGGTAAAGTACTATTGTTATGGAGTATTGGGGAAGAACATCATATATTACCCCCATATGTGTGTTAATCTTAAAAAGTACTCCAAGTGTTTTGATTATTTTAATTCGAGTCATTAGAATAGTTGATTGTAAAGTATGTAAAAGTTCAAGTGTAAGGGGAATATAAATCCCCTATGATGTATTATTTTGGATGGTAGGGCAACAGTGTATGCACAAAAAAAAAAAAAAAAAAAAAAACATATAGAAAAAGAAAAAAACATATAGAAAAAGAGAAAAAAACATACGAACTACCATCCCGTTTCCTTTTATGTTTATTTTATGTTTTGTTAGTTTATGATTAGCTTAAGTCGAGTCGAGTCTTGACTTAGCAACGCCACATTTTACATGTAATTGATCAAGATGGTTAACTCGCCACCAGTAAATATTGCCTTTATCCAACAAAACCGTGTTTATCATATCCCTACACCTCACGTTATAACCCTTTAAAAGACCTCTTTGACAGTTTATCCTAGGTGCTTACGCCAAGTGGTGGAGGTTTGATCCTTTCCCAAGCCTATGGTAATCTGTTTGCTATGACAGGTAGTGAGAGATGTTTTCCTTTTCCATATTGTGATATATACTTTATTACACCCGAGAGATGTGAGTATCTAAACACTATTTGTGAGGTGCTAGTGTATAATTTCCGTGCTTGTTTTTGGTTGAAGTGGAACGATTATTTGTTGCAATTACTTTTATATTAGTGTTAAATGACCCCTAACTTGTATTTTGATTAGAATAAAAGCGCATTTGCTTGAGGACAAGCAAATCTCAAGTGTAAGGGTATTTGATGAAGCGAAAAGTGTACCGCTTTTAGGGGGTCATTTAAGGCCAAAGTCGAGATTATTTGATCAAATATTGCCCTAAATCGTTCCTTTTGTCATTTTAGGTACTTTTGAGAGGAAATTTACAAAAGGAAGCATTTTGGACGCTTTTGGAGCGAAAAAGTGAAGAAAACGACAAAGTCTCAAAATCATGCTGGAAATTGTACATGACGGCGTCAAAGGATGCTAGTAACGGCGTCAAGACTTGACAAAGAGGTGGATAAATCAAATACACGTGACGCGCCAGAAAGTTTTCTAAAGAGTTCGTGACGGCGTCACCCTTTAGGGTCGCCAAGGCCGTCACGTATAACACAAAGAGAGACGGCCTAGAATATGTAAAGAGTGACGGCGTTTGAAGTGGATCTAGGCAATACGAGTATTATTTTGGCGGCGAGTTGACGGCGTCAGACCTAACTCTTGACGCCGTCAGGATGTAAAATCTATATATAGTTTTCTAGTTTTTATTCATTGTGTGCAACTTTGAAGGGAGAAAACCCTAGACGAATTTTACTGATATTTTGAGGGTTTCAAACCCTTGTTTCATCCATGCTTAATTGAAGATAAGTATTTCATCAAATCATTCAATATGTCTATGTGTTGTTTGATTATATCTTACGCTTGTCTTATCTTTAACATGCTAGGCTAGGTTTTCTTTGTGTTTGCTTAGATGTAATAAAACTTAGATATTGATTATGGGTTGGTTGTTTGTTTATAATTGTTGTGGATGAATGATTTCGATGTTAGGCTTAAGAAAACTAGCAGACTTCCAATTGGTAACTTGCTTGAACGTCTTAAGAAACATGATCGGAGGTGTACTACGATATATTGGTTGTATTTAATGCGTAGGTAACTACTAATGAGGCCATGTCAGGAGCTAGTAGTCAGCTCGACATAGGAGGAAGTAGAAGCTTATAGAGTTAGGGAAGACCGTACACGGCCCTGCGAATGATATTAAGGAATATAACCCGTCATCCATGCAATTGTAACAAACTAATCAACCGGTAAAAGATAGATAGGGAGTAGTGAAATCTAAGTAAACACATTTTCTCTCATTATTGTTTTCGCCACAATTAGTTTAAGTTTATTTTATTTTATTTTGATTGCATCTGTAGTTATTTGGGTTAGTTGATTAACAACTAATTCAGCCCACTCCTTCAAAACCCGAGATTTTTACTTGCTTTCCTTAAAATATAAAAATACAAAAAGAATCATCCCTCACCTCTAGACCTAGTTTAATTGAGTTTTAACCTTAGCGAACACTATTTTTTGAGTTGAACGATCAATCCCCCGGTACTTGTCACTATACTATACTACAACGGTCAGGTACACTGCCTGGTGGGGATTGCAAGTTTCTCAAGATCCCTTGAGAGGTAAAACCTTTTGCGAGGGTGCAATTCCACGCATCAGTCTACTCATTAGATTCATATCAAGTGAGATTTTTATTTTCTTTTTATTAACTTTCTTGTAGTCTATCTTTTTCTTTGTGCCTTTTGTTTGTAAAACCATTTTTACTTGTCACTATGGCGGATGAAATTCCATTAGGATCATTGACAATAGAGGAACAATTATATTTCACTAATAGATTTGCTTCCTATCATTCCAATGAATTTTTGTGTGATCTTAGTGACATCCAAGAGGAGTTGGGGGTAAAGTTAGATGGGTTTGATGAATTCTATGCATGTGTGATTTCTATTAGATGATGAGGCGAAAAATGATCCGTTTTTAGGGGGACATTTAAGCCCGAATCCGAATTTATTTGATCAAATATTGCCCTAAATCGTTCCTTTTGTGATTTTAGGTACTTGGAGAGTGAATTCTGGAAAAGAAGCCATTTTGGACGTTTTTGGAGCATAAAAGTGAAGAAAACGGCAAAGTCTCAATTTTCCATGCTGGGAACAGTAGGTGACGGCGTCAAGAGTAATTTCCTGACGGCGTCAAACCTCAATAATATAATCCGAGAGTTCATGAAGGCGTCAAGAGTTTTCCTGACGGCGTCAAAACCCCAAGAATTAAAATCCGTAGTTGATGACGGCATCACACACAGGGCGTCAAGAGTAATTTGTGTGACGGCCTAGGCCTTGACGGCGTCAGAAGTAGATCAAGGCCGTCTGAGGAAGTATTTGGCGGCGAGATGACGGCGTCACACCTTTGTTCTTGACGCCGTCATCCCTATTTTCCTATATATAGTTTTCTAGTTTTTCACATTTAAAGAGAGAAGTTTTGGGGAGAAACCCTAAAGACGATTTTGGTGTAACTTTACAGGTTTTTCAAGGGTTCCAACCCCTTGATACCTTGCATGATTAATTAAGATAAGTGTTCTTCTAATTCAATCAATATGTCTATGTGTTGGTTGTCTATATCTTGTTCTTGTCTTAATTCTATCATGATAGGCTAGATCTCTTTTGTGTTTGCTTAGATCTAATGAAACCTAGATATTGATTATGTGTTGATTACTTGTTTATTCTTGTTTTGGATGAATGATTTATATGTTAGGCTTAAGAAAACTGGCAGATCTCCAAATGGTAACATGCTTGAACGTCTTAAGAAACATGAACCGAGGCGTACTAGGTCTTTATTGGTTGTATTTAATGCATGAGCCACTGTTTACAATCCCTATAGTTGTGCTGGGCATGGTGTAGGAGGAGATAAGAGCTCATAGAATTGGGGAGTTATGTATGCCACCCCATGAATGGTATTAAGGAATACGATCCGTCATCCATGCAATTATAACAAGTAATTAATGTATAAAAGATATCTAGGGAGTAGTGAAATCTAAGTAAACACATTTTCTCCAATTACTGCTCACAACTTTAGTTTAATTAGTTTATTTTCATTTTTAGTATTTTATTTTGATTGCATCTTAGTTTTGGGTTAGTTGAATAGCAACTAATTCCGCCCACTCTTTCAAAACCCCGAGATTTTAATTGCTTTTCATAAAATATAAAAACACAAAAATAATCATCCCTCACCTTTAGAACTAGTAATTAGGCTTTCTAATCCTAGCGACACTGTTCCTAAGCTGAACGATCAATCCCCCGGTACTTGTCACTATACTATACTACAACGATCAGGTACACTGCCTGGTGGGGGTTGTAAGCTTCTCGAGATCCCTCGAGAGGTAAAGCCTGTTGCGATTCCCACGCATCAAGTTTTTGGCGCCGCAGCCCGGGGAATAGTTATTGTCTAGGTTAGAATTTCTTTTTATTAGATCTACTTGCTAGATTCCTTTCTAGTAAGATTTTATTTTTATTTTTGTTTTTAGGTTTTCTCTAGTCTATCTTTTTCTTTGTGCCTTTGTTAGTAAATTAAGTTCATTGACTATTCTGTTCACCATTATGGAGAACGCGAATCCACCAAGTCCGACACTAGAGTTTTACCAGAAAAAATATAATTACACCAGTTTGGATATACCAAGATGGACGAATGAAATGAGGAGGACAGGATCTTATATTGATTTTATTGAGTACCTTGAGAAAAGAGGCCAAGGGCATAAGACTTTTAAAGAATTCACCTTAGGAGCTCCATCAACCCCTCAAAATGCCTCACTTAGTGAAACCTATGCACCATATGAGCCTTCACCTAGGATAGTTTCATATGAGCCACCTAGCTGCATGTCATGGTTAGGCCCTACCATAATACAGGATGAACACATAGGTGACTTTGATGTGATGGAGGATGTAGCCAAACATGATCACATTGATCCAAAAGACCTAGGTTTTATGATCGATGATGATGAATCTCAAGAAACAGATGATGAATCTCTTGGGCAATTTGTATATAGCAGTCAGAATATTGAAGATGATCCTTATGATTCGGACATAGAAGTTGAGATGCCTAGAGAAGCACGTGAGATACTTGGGAGAATGTTAGGGCTAGATCCTGACACATGGAATGATGAGGTGAACAACATAAGCCCACAAAATACTCAACCATCACTTGAGGAATGCACACCATCCGTGACTTACCCGGAAGAAGTAGAAGAGACTATAGGAGCCCAAATAGAGGTAGAACCCTTGTACCAAACACCACTAGAGGATATAGGTTTGAATACTTGTAGTGATAACCTTACTCTTAGTTCTAGGGAATTACCTAGTGTTGATGAACCGGAACCTCAATCTTCACACAACTTTCCATCCTTAGATATACATCTAGGAGACAAAAAAGGAGCCGACCCACCCATCAACCCATGTAGTCCGGGTAGTCTTAGGATAAAGGTAATGGACTCTAAGCCTTGTAGAGAGGAAGCCAATATAGGAGTGGAAAATGGCCTTACATGCTTACATCACCCATTTATGATTGATCACAAGAAACATTATGGGTTTAAACCGGGTTTATTAGGTCAAGATGGATCCCCAACTAGTAGTCTCTTGAAGTTGATAGAAAATGATCCCTTTCTAGGAGAAAATCTTAATTCATCTGTTAACCCGATTGAATTAGGTAAGGTTATGATGATAGGAGCACACCCCTTTGAGCATATAATTCATCCACCACTCTTTCCTCATGAGGCATATTTCCACCCTAAGGGTGTGTATCGCTACTTCCACCCGCACTTAATCCTAAGTGTAGGAAAAATCTCCCCCATTTCCGTTAAATAAGGGTAGAGTCAGGCTCGTGACTCAAACAAAAACAAGCGCTTCTTGGGAGGCAACCAATGTTTTGTGTGATTTTATTTGATTGATTGTTATTTGCTTCCATATGCATGTTTTATTTTTATTATTGGTAGATCATGTTTCTAAACTAAATAAGTGGAAATACTTTACTTTGTTGTTTTAGCCTAGTCTTAACTCCACCTAGAAGTATTTTTGCAAAAGATAAGTGTAAGGGGAAACCCCAAATATGTTTTTAAGAAACAAACCGATCATGATTCTCCACAATATTAAATGAACATGTATATTCGTATTTGTTAGAGTCAAATGCTTGTATTGAGTCATAATGAAGTTTTGCAGGATTTTCCAGGAAGTAGGACCAAGTTTTTCCAGAAATTTTCCGGAAACTTAACATAAGAATTTCTGCAGGTCCATTCTGACGGCGTCAGAGTTTTACTCTTGACGGCGTTAGGAGTTAAAATCTGGAAATTTTACCGGTTTTGTTTTTCTAACGGAGTCTTATGGTTTTTGTGAATTATTAAGTTTTATAATCTCCAGGAGATCTGCAAACTTCATTCCACAAGCATTATATCTTACTTTGTTTTCTAGGATTTAGAAACTTATATAGGATGCCGCCGATTTTACGCGAGGTTGTCTTGTCTATTTTGTCAGGTTTTACAGGTTATGTATGACAAGAAGATGATTTATATTCTGGAAGGGAAGCTTTGATTGTTCATTTTCTTGGAGGAAGATTTAACCTGGCCACCTATAATCCATACCGAGCGAATCAGGGGAGTATTTGATTTCATTCTCTTTACTTTTTCACTTTTACATTCTTTACTTGAACATTAGGGACAATGTTCATCTTAAGTGTAAGGGGAGGGTAAAAAGATGATACCTTACATATGCACTTTCGCTTGAGTTTGTTTTGTTTGATGGTAGATGTGTAATAAAACTATGAGAAATACTTGTTAGTGCAATTTTAGCGCCAAATTTAAATTTTTTTACAACATTTAGGAGTGAAACTTTAGCCATAGCAAGCGTCTCATGGATAGGAGATTGTATGACTAGCACATAACCGTATATTCAGAAAAATTTTCCACCCAAATATGTGAGGTTCGCCTTTAGATTTGATAGGAAAAGCATTTACTATTAGTGCTTATGAGTGTACCGGTAGCATTTAGATTCTAGAACTTGCGTTAGTGATGCATCCCGAGACCGCTAGTGAGACTACATTCGTGTAGTAGGATTTACTACATGATAAGAGGCATTAGGATCACCCTTGTGTTAAACCCGTATTATGATTACTTGACCATTTATGTCATATTACTTGGCTAGTTAAGTCAACTAATTTTTCCCACACCCTTAGCGTTGTACTCATTTTTAGTACACGAAACCCCTAGTACACCCCTCCGAGCCTATCTTTTCGTTTCTAACTTTAAGCATTTTACTTAAAGGAAGAATTTGTTACACCCCACTTAAATGTACAACCAAATCGCCTTAGCCTTCCGTGTATGCGCTCATCTTTAGTGCATTATTGTTATTTGTTAAACCCTAAGTTAACTATCTAATTGATTACATGGTTGCTAAGTCGAGTCATATCCTTGTACATATTGTTTTGGGACGATTGGGACTCATGGGTAAGTACTTATTTTATGGAGTAATGGGGAAGAACATAATATTATTACCCCCATATGTGCGTTAATCTTATAAGTGCTCCAAGTGTTTTGATTTTCTTAATTCGAGTCACTAGATTAGTTAATTGTAAAGTATGTAAAGATTCAAGTGTAAGGGGAATGTTCATTCCCTATGATGTATTATTTTGGATGGTAGGGTAAGAGTGTATGCAAAAAAAAAAAAAAAAAAAAAAAAAAAAAAAAAAAATCGAAAAATCAAGAAAAAGAAAAAAAAAATATATAAAAAAAAAAAAAAAGGAAAAAGAGAAAGACATACGGACTACCATCCCTTTTTATTCTATGTTCATTTTATGTTTTTGTTATTTTTCATTTATTAGCTTAAGTCGAGTCTAGTCTTGGCTTAGCAACGCCATATTGTACATGTAATTAACCAAGATTGTTAACTTGCCACCAGTAATAACTTCCTTTATCCAACAAAACCGTGTAATTCATATCCCTATACCTAACGTTACAACCCTTTAAAAGACCTCTTTGATAGTTTATCCTAGGTGCTTACGCCATGTGGTGGAGGTTTGATCCTTTCCCAAGCCTATGGTAATCTATTTTGCTATGACAGGTAGTGAGAGATATCTTCCGTTTCCATATTGTAATTTACACTTTATTACACCCGAGAGATGTGAGTATCTAAACACTATTTGTGAGGTGCTAGTGTATGACCTCCGTGCTTGTCTTTGGTCTTTAGTGGAATGATTATTTGTTGTAATTACTTTTATATTAGTGTTAAATGACCCCTAACTTGTCTTTTGAGTAGAATAAAAGCGCATTTGCTTGAGGACAAGCAAATCTCAAGTGTAAGGGTATATGATGAGGCGAAAAATGATCCGTTTTTAGGGGGTCATTTAAGCCCGAATCCGAATTTATTTGATCAAATATTGCCCTAAATCGTTCCTTTTGTGATTTTAGGTACTTGGAGAGTGAATTCTGGAAAAGAAGCCATTTTGGACGTTTTTGGAGCATAAAAGTGAAGAAAATGGCAAAGTCTCAATTTTCCATGCTGGGAACAGTAGGTGACGGCGTCAAGAGTAATTTCCTGACGGCGTCAAACCTCAATAATATAATCCGAGAGTTCATGAAGGCGTCAAGAGTTTTCCTGACGGCGTCAAAACCCCAAGAATTAAAATCCGTAGTTGATGACGGCGTCACACACAGGGCGTCAAGAGTAATTTGTGTGACGGCCTAGGCCTTGACGGCGTCAGAAGTAGATCAAGCCCGTCCGAGGAAGTATTTGGCGGCGTGATGACGGCGTCACACCTTTGTTCTTGACGCCGTCATCCCTATTTTCCTATATATAGTTTTCTAGTTTTTCACATTTAAAGAGAGAAGTTTTGGGGAGAAACCCTAAAGACGATTTTGGTGTAACTTTACAGGTTTTTCAAGGGTTCCAACCCCTTGATACCTTGCATGATTAATTAAGATAAGTGTTCTTCTAATTCAGTCAATATGTCTATGTGTTGGTTGTCTATATCTTGTTCTTGTCTTAATTCTATCATGCGAGGCTAGATCTCTTTTGTGTTTGCTTAGATCTAATGAAACCTAGATATTGATTATGTGTTGATTACTTGTTTATTCTTGTTTTGGATGAATGATTTATATGTTAGGCTTAAGAAAACTGGCAGATCTCCAAATGGTAACATGCTTGAACGTCTTAAGAAACATGAACCGAGGCGTACTAGGTCTTTATTGGTTGTATTTAATGCATGAGCCACTGTTTACAATCCCTATAGTTGTGCTGGGCATGGTGTAGGAGGAGATAAGAGCTCATAGAATTAGGGAGTTATGTATGCCACCCCATGAATGGTATTAAGGAATACGATCCGTCATCCATGTAATTATAACAAGTAATTAACGTGTAAAAGATATCTAGGGAGTAGTGAAATCTAAGTAAACACATTTTCTCCAATTACTGCTCACAACTTTAGTTTAATTAGTTTATTTTCATTTTTAGTATTTTATTTTGATTGCATCTTAGTTTTAGGTTAGTTGAATAGCAACTAATTCCGCCCACTCTTTCAAAACCCCGAGATTTTAATTGCTTTCCATAAAATATAAAAACACAAAAATAATCATCCCTCACCTTTAGAACTAGTAATTAGGCTTTCTAATCCTAGCGACACTATTCCTAAGCTGAACGATCAATCCCCCGGTACTTGTCACTATACTATACTACAACGATCAGGTACACTGCCTGGTGGGGGTTGTAAGCTTCTCGAGATCCCTCGAGAGGTAAATCCTGTTGTGATTCCCACGCATCATTAGACGATCAATTCCTTTTAGTGAGACCCGTTGGATGAATTTTGAGGAAAGCTTCCTAACCATGACCCATAAGTTCAACGAATTGGTGGATTCGTATGAGCAAGATGGCCTAGTTTCTAAGAACATTACCTTACAATCAAACCAAGATTCTGAGATAGTTAGTGTTGAACTGCCTAGTTGCATGAGCGGGATATATTTCACCAAAACATACAACACACATGAGGGTAGAGTTGAGCCACCTAAGTGTATGTCATGGTTAGGCACTACCATAATACATGATGAACATATAGGTGATCTTGATACGATGAATGATGAGGAAAATAATGCAATCCCACTAAGTACTCCACAAGTCATACCATCTTTTGAGGCACACACACCGCCCGTGACATACCCGGAAGAAGTAGAAGAGACTTTAGGAATCCTGATGGAGGTAGAGCCTTTAAACCAAACACAACTAGAGGATATAGATTTGAATACTTTCAGTGATGACCTTACCCTTAGTTCTAGGGAATTTCCTAGTGTTGATGAATCGGAACCTCAACCTTTACACAACTTTTCATCCTTAGATTTACATCTAGGAGACAAAAGAGGAACCGACCCACCCATCAAGCAATATTATCTGGGTAGTTTTAGGATAAAGGAAGCCATTCACTCACCCCCTTCACTTCACGTGGCATATTTCCACCCTAAGGGTGTGTATCGCTACTTCCACCCACACTTAATCCTAAGTGTAGGGAAAACCTCCCCTATTTCCGTTGAATAAGGATAGAGTCAGGCTCGTGACTCGAACAAAAATAAGCGCTTCTTGAGAGGCAACCCAACCCATGTTTTTAATTGTTTGATGTTTTTACTTTATTTGTTTGTTTGTGTCATATATGCTTAATCATAATTATTTAATTTTCATGTTTCGAATAATTTGTGAAAATGCTTTATTTTGTTTTTAACTTCGTCTTTATTACATATAAAGTTATTTTGCAAAAGATAAGTGTAAGGGAAATCTAAATTTGTTTCTAAGAACGAGATTGAACATGAATCACAACAATATTAAACGAATATGCATATTAGTATTTGTGTGAGTCAAATGCTTGTATCGAGTCATAATGATGTTTTGCAGGATTTCCAGGAATTAAGGCGTGAGTTTTTCCAGAAATTTACCGGAAACTTAACATAAAATTTCTGCAGGTCACTTCTGACGATGTCAGGATTATAACCTGACGGCGTCAAGTGTAAAATTCTGGGAATTTTGCAAGTTTTGTTTTTCTGCCGGAGTCTTAGAGTTTTTGTTAAATCTTTAGTTTTATAACCTCCAGAAAATCTGCAAATATTCATTCCACAAGCATTATATCTTAATTTGCTTTCTAGGATTTTAGTATATATAGAGTTTGCCGCCGATTTTACGCGAGGTTTGCCATGATTGTTTTCTCAGGTTTAACAGGTTATATTGGACAAGAAGATGATTTATATTTCTGGAGGGAAGCTTTCAAAGTTCATTTTCTTGGAGGAGGATATAACCATGTTAACGCATTATCCACACCGAACGAATCAGGGGAGTATTTGTTTCATTCTTTTACCTTCGTTACTTTTACATCCTTTTTATTGAACATTGGGGACAATGTTCAGCCTAAGTGTAAGGGGAGGGTAAATGATGATACCTTAGAGAATGAAATTGCACTTGATTTTGTTTGTTCAATAGTAGGTGTGTAATAAAACTAAGAGAAACACTTGTTAGGGTAATTTTAGCGCCAAATTTAAATTTTTTTACAACATATAGGAGTGAAGCTTTAGCCTTAATAAGCGTCTCATGGATAGGAGTTGTATGACTCGCACAAAAAAACCGTACCATTCAAAATTTTCCACCCCAAATATGTGAGGTTCGCCCCTAGATTTGTTAGGAAAAGATGCTTATGAGTGTACCGATAGTATTTAGATTCTAGAACTTGTGATAGTGATGTATCCCGAGACCGCTAGTGAGACTACATTCGTGTAGTAGGATTTCCAACATGATAAGAGGCATTAGGATAACCATTGTGTTAAACCCGTATCATAATTACTTGACCAATAAAGTCAATACACTTGACTACTAAAGTCAATTAATTTTCCCACACCTTTGCTATGTACTCATTTTTAGTACACGATACCCCTAGTACACCCCTCCGAGCCTATCTTTTTCATTTCTAACTTTAAGCATTTTACTTAAAGAAAGAATTTGTTTACAATCCACCCCAAATGTACACCCGAATCGCCTTAGCCTTCCTTGTATGCACTCATCTTTAGTGCATTATTGTTACATGTTTAAACCTTTAGTTAATTATCTAATTGATTACATGGTTGCTAAGTCGAGTCATATCTTATACATATTGTTTTGGGATGATTGGGACTCATGGGTAAAGTACTATTGTTATGGAGTATTGGGGAAGACTGTTGGGATCAAAGTTTTACTATTTATCAAGTCTCGGTCATTTGTAATAAATGTTAAGTTGCTTTATTATTAGTTACTTACATTTGTTATCATTTATGTATTTAAGGTTTATGAAAAGCCCACAAGGCCTACAAGTCCACGAATCAAGGAAGATGGGAGCTAGGAGTGTTGCCCTAGCTTCCCTCCTATAAATAGAACCTCTAGGTCTCATTTGTATTTGGTTGGTTATTTGGAATATTAAGGAAACTCTTGCATTTACAATTCTCTCATTCATTTAATCACCCAAATCCTTATATCTATCTCATTCTTGTTTGTATGAAATCAATATGAGAACCTAACAAGTGGTATCATTCGCCATATGAAGGTGTAGCTTGTGTTTTTCATTGAAATCGTTCCTTAATCTTTGTTTTATTTCGTGTTTTTGTTAAAATTTTTGTACTTTCGTGCTTGCTTCTTGATTTTTATCACATCTTTGCTTACAAATTTGTGCTACAAATCAAAACAAACAAAAAGTTCCAAAATTTTATCCAAAATCTCGACTTGGATTTTTGTACTTGTCTTCGAAAATACTTTCATTTTTGAAAAAGTGTATCAAGTTTTCAACTTTCTTGAAGATCTTCTCTTTTGATACCTAAAAGTACAAGAATCTTTAAATAAAATTGAGTTTTTGGTAAGCTTTCTTTGAAAAACAAAATTCTGTCTTAGTTTCGAGATCACTCCACTGTCACAGTTTCGAAATCATTAAGTTTGCTTCCAATCGACTTACGAATCGTGAACTCAGTATTTTCTCTCTTGTATAAGAAAGAAAAGTACTTCGACTTTTGGATTAATTTCGAAATTGTATAATTTCGAAATTTTGTACGTGAGATCGTGTTTTCGAAAATACTACATTTTTTCGAAATCACTTACTTTCGCAAACTTTAACCAGTTTCGAAAATATTCCACACTCACCAAGTTTCGCAATCTCCAAATTCTACAGTTTTCGAGATTATTATCATCCAAAGTTTCGAGATCTCTCAAGTACAATGTTTTCGCAATCACTTAAGCATCAGATTTCGCAATCTTAGTTGTGCAAGTTTTTTTGAAATTTGACCTAAAACCTATACCTTCTACAAGATCCATCTTTTCACACAAGTGTTTCATTATGTCTCAACCACCGTACTACAACTTTAACCATCCTCAGCAACATCAGAATCAGCAGTATCATCAGCAACAGCAAGAGTATCAACAATCACCACAATATTATCAACAACCGGTTTACTCACAACAACATCTTCTCATGCAACAACATCAAATTGTTCCAATACAACAATCCTATCCAATGTCACAACAACAAGGCCAACTCCCATCAAAACAGACTCACTGGTTTGACAGGATGTGTGAAGTCATTTCAACTCAACAATCCAGACATGAAGCAGGATCTATTGACACTCCACCAATGCTTACACCGGGTAATTATGTTCAGTGGGCAAGTAGATTCTTAAGGTTTATAGAACTCAAGAAACCCAATGGTAAGTACATGAAACAAGTTATCCTTGAAGGACCGTTTCAGTGGCCTGTTAACTACGTTGGAGGTGACCCATCTGCTGATCCTCCAGTAGCTCCAACTGCTGTACAAGTTCCTGAGTTTGCACTCACTACTGAACAACACCTTTATTGTGAAGCAGATGAGTATGCTATGGCTTACATACTTTAGGGAATACCAAATATCATATTCAGAAGTGTTGATGCTCAGACAACTGCAAAAGCTATGTGGGAACACGTCCATCTACTTATGGAAGGCACACAACTGAACAAAGAAGACATGGAATCTAAACATTACTTGGAATACACTAATTTCATGATCGAACCAGGGGAATCACTTGAATCTTACTATCATCGTTTCACCAATGTCGTCAACGACTTAGAGAGACATGCAGTACACCTTCCAAGGATCGCTGTCAATACAAAGTTTGTTAGTAGTCTGGGTTCCGAGTGGCAAAAGTATGTGACATTTGTAAGACAAGCTAAGAATCTTCATGATGATCCATATGGTTTGTTGTATGACTATCTTAAGCACTATGAATCTGAAGTTGAAAAAGATAGAGCCGCACGAGGAGGATATACACCACCACCTACTTCTAATCCCCTAGCACTTGTTGCTCAATCTCATGTTGCACATCCTCCGATGTCTAATCATGCTTATGCTCAGGAACAGAATTACTTCAGTTACACGCAACCTGTAACCTCACACAAAATGGTCCCATATGAATCATCCTCGCACCAGGCTTCTCCTCAACTTGCTCCATATGACAATCATGATAGCATGTACTACTCAAATCAGATAGAAAATGATGATGAAGACGTCAATACGTTGAATCAAGGACTTGCTCTTATCGCTCGTGCTTTCAGCAAATTCTCAAACAAGACCAACAACCGTCTTCGTTCTTCATCAAATACAAGGAATCAAGCTGTCATTCAAGATGGTCGAGTTGAGATTCAGAACCGTAATCCTGGACGTTCAGGTTCAGGAGGATATTCAGGAAATTCTGGGTATGGACAAAGGTTCAACAACAATGCGGGATTCAGAAACAATTCAGGTGCTCTTGAGAGAAGAAATGACAATGTGGCAAATGGCAATACAGAATCTGGGAATGCGATATGGTGCTACAACTGCAACGAAAAAGGTCATATTGCAACATCATGTCCAAAACCAAGAACCTGCGGCAGTCAGTTTCACAAGCAAGCATTACTAATGGCTCTCAAAGATGAAAAGGAAGGAACTTTCACTGATCAAGAAAATAGTTTCTTCGCTAATACTTACAACGATGATGATATGGAAGATCTTGAAGCCAATGCAGCTATGATGCTTATGGCCAACATGCAGGAACACCAGTTGAATGATTCAGGCCTAGTGTTCAACACTGATGGTTTGTCTCAGGTACATGACCTAACCACATACTCCATACAAGTTAATGCATCACCCTCTGCTTCTGAATCAGATAAGGCGTAAGTTGTTCCATCTGAATCATTTTTATCTTCTCAAGAGGATGAACAATTAGACACAGTTGTTATATTTGATGATGACACTGTCGTTTCATTTGATGATCCTATTGAGCAAGACAAACATGATCATGTTGAACAACATGAACCTTCTTCTGATCCTGATCCTGACTATATTGTCATGGCCAAACAACTTCAAGAACAAATTCTTACTACTCACAAAATGGACGAGCAAAATAAAGTTTTGAAAGAAACTAATGCAGTTTTGAAAAAGGACATTGAATGTTATAAAATACAACTTTCACATTTTCAAAATGCAGTTCAACGTGAAAAGTGCTTTGAAAACTCATTTCAGGTATCGTATGTTAAAGAACAAAATCTTCAAAAGCAAATGCATGACATAATCGAGTCAAATGGTAAATTAGTTTCCAAACTGGAAAATGATAAAAATGGTCTTCAAAAACAAATTGCACAACTTCAAAAGGAACTTTCAAAAACACAAACAGAGTTGTCAAATTGTAAACAGGAATTTTATGAACACAAAGTGCAAAAAAGGAAAAAAGAAAATTCTTTAATTGAAGAAAACATCACTCTCGAACGTCAAATAAAAGAATTTCAAAATATCATTTACAAACATGGAGAATCTGTAACGACAATTCAAAAGTTTACTTTCAAACCAAGACCCAATAAAGGTTTTGCCATTGGCGATTACATATCAACTTTTCTTCACACTGCGTTCAAAACAATTCCTAAGCTTTACAGTATGGACCAATTGATGGATAATAATGTTGTGCGTGTTATTGTATATAATACTGAGGAAGAATATGAACTTGAAGAAAAGAGTCGATAAAAAATGAGTCAAATTGAATACTGCAAACCATATGACTATTCAAAAGTTCCTCACATTTCAAAATCTTTTGTTACATCAAGAGAAATACCTAAGAAATCATGGTATGTAACTGAGTCTTATGTTTCATCTTCCAATGGGGCTCCTGCCAAACCCATGGCACAAGTAAATGGTCCATTACCATCTTCTGGTACTGTGACACCTTTACCAACACGTTGTCGAGTCTTAGACTATTTTAAAACGTTCATGAAAGGCATCGAAAACTTGGAAAACGTAATTGAACATAATTCGGAAATAAAAATTGCTACTTTTCAATCAGCTTACGAGCGCGAAAAGCGAGACATTTTTCAAAAACAATTTATGCCTTTAGTTCAAAACTTGCGTCATTGTGCTACTCGTTGGGAACAGGAACTCCAAAAAGAAGTTAAAGCAATGCAAAACGTTTTCGCTCTTAATGAAAATGCAATCTTGGTTCAACAACGCAAAAATCGATTTTTGAAAACGGATTCTGATCGACTCTTGGAACAAATCCTCACAGCTGATATTTATTCTCTCATTATGAATGATCTTTACTACTCCAGTAATGTTGCGATGTTTGATAATTACTGTGCTGATATTGATTTGCTGAATAAGGAAACGGAGACATTAAAACATAAATATGAAACGTTGCGTCAAAACAGTGATGATGTGAGAAACAAACTTTCAAAAGAAAATTGTCAACTCAAACAAAGGCTTGAATGGTGTCAAGCTCAAAGTCTTGAAACGGAATTGCAACTACAAAGTCAAAATGTTTCAAAAAGCTGTCAACTTTGCAAAGACAATGTTTTTCTCAAAAATAAATGTCTTCAATATGAAAAAGAAATTGCGGAAGTAAAAATTGAAAACGCCGAATGGCAACAAAACCGTGATGACATTCGTTATTGCAATGGTTTACTTGAGTCTGATATTCAGGACAAAAATCACATCATCATTGATTTGAAAGAGAAAATTAAGCTACTTCAAAAAGGAAAGTTTGTTGACACCACAGTGATAGCACCAGGAATGTTTCAAATAGACAAAACAAATAAGGGTAATCCTGCTAAGAGTTCTAATGTTAGATCTTCCACTTCTACAGGACTAGTTTCCCCTAAGAGCGTTAGCAGCCCAAAGCCAAAAAACGTTAAGAAGACCAAAAAGACTAGGCTCTGGCAACGTAGAAGAGGAACACTAGAAGTGCAAGAAGTAGAAGCTCACCTTAGGAACTTGAATAAAACTCATGTTGTATCTGATTTAGATTCTAATCTGGAAAATTGTAATCAAAATCTTAATGTAACGAATGCTGAACCTTTAAATGTTTTGAATATTAATGCATCTTGTGTCTTTTGTCGTCAAAGTATGTTATCTGGTGATCATACTAAATGTGTAGCTAATAATCTCTTACATCGTCACAAGAAACGTAGATCAGGCATTCCTTCTAGGCCCACTACTGCCTCTAAGTCTACCTTAGGACAAACGCCAATTACCGTTTCAAAAGATGTTGTAGTCAACCCAAGAGCAGAAATCAACAAATCTAGGAACACGCCAAAAGCTAGTGCATTTACCAAAAACAAAGCAAAAACTAGTTGGAACTGGCAACGTTGGTTATAATACAAACCAAATTTTAAATGGATTCCTAAACTGTTGAATACTTGTGTTTCGCACTGATGAGGCGAAAAATGATCCGTTTTTAGGGGGTCATTTAAGCCCGAATCCGAATTTATTTGATCAAATATTGCCCTAAATTGTTCCTTTTGTGATTTTAGGTACTTGGAGAGTGAATTCTGGAAAAGAAGCCATTTTGGACGTTTTTGGGGCATAAAAGTGAAGAAAACGGCAAAGTCTCAATTTTCCATGCTGGGAACAGTAGGTGACGGCGTCAAGAGTAATTTCCTAACGGCGTCAAATCTCAATAATAAAATCCGAGAGTTCATGAAGGCGTCAAGAGTTTTCCTGACGGCGTCAAAACCCCAAGAATTAAAATCCGTAGTTGATGATGGCGTCACACACAGGGCGTCAAGAGTAATTTGTGTGACGGCCTAGGCCTTGACGGCGTCAGAAGTAGATCAAGGCCGTCCGAGGAAGTATTTGGCGGCGAGATGACGGCGTCACACCTTTGTTCTTGACGCCGTCATCCCTATTTTCCTATATATAGTTTTCTAGTTTTTTACATTTAAAGAGAGAAGTTTTGGGAGAAACCCTAAAGACGATTTTGGTGTAACTTTACAGGTTTTTCAAGGGTTCCAAGCCCTTGATACCTTGCATGATTAATTAAGATAAGTGTTCTTCTAATTTAATCAATATGTCTATGTGTTGGTTGTCTATATCTTGTTCTTGTCTTAATTCTATCATGCTAGGCTAGATCTATTTTGTGTTTGCTTAGATCTAATGAAACCTAGATATTGATTATGTGTTGATTACTTGTTTATTCTTGTTTTGGATGAATGATTTATATGTTAGGCTTAAGAAAACTGGCAGATCTCCAAATGGTAACATGCTTGAACGTCTTAAGAAACATGAACCGAGGCGTACTAGGTCTTTATTGGTTGTATTTAATGCATGAGCCACTGTTTACAATCCCTATAGTTGTGCTGGGCATGGTGTAGGAGGAGATAAGAGCTCATAGAATTGGGGAGTTACGTATGCCACCCCATGAATGGTATTAAGGAATACGATCCGTCATCCATGCAATTATAACAAGTAATTAACGTGTAAAAGATATCTAGGGAGTAGTGAAATCTAAGTAAACACATTTTCTCCAATTACTGCTCACAACTTTAGTTTAATTAGTTTATTTTCATTTTTAGTATTTTATTTTGATTGCATCTTAGTTTTGGGTTAGTTGAATAGCAACTAATTCCGCCCACTCTTCCAAAACCCGAGATTTTAACTTGCTTTCCAAAAAAAATATAAAAACACAAAAATAAGCATCCCTCACCTTTAGAACTAGTATTTAGGCTTTCTAATCCTAGCGACACTATTCCTAAGCTGAACGATCAATCCCCCGGTACTTGTCACTATACTATACTACAACGATCAGGTACACTGCCTGGTGGGGGTTGTAAGCTTCTCGAGATCCCTCGAGAGGTGAAGCCTGTGCGATTCCCACGCATCAAGTTTTTGGCGCCGTTGCCTGGGAATAGTTATTATCTAGGTTAGGATTTCTTTTTATTAGGTCTACTTGCTAGATTCCTTTCTAGTAAGATTTTATTTTTATTTTTAGGTCTTCTTTAGTCTATCTTATTTCTTCATGCTTTTGTTCGTGACTCTTCACCGTCCGCCATCATGGCAACCAACGAATTCTCCAACCTTAGGATCACTAGGAGTCGTAGTACCACTAGAGACCTTGTCTTGCCTTATGCAGAACCCGAAAGAGAAATGTGTAGGTTAAGACGAACTCACTCAACTCCTGAACCATCCAGCATTGCTATCGACTTTGATGCACCTCTTTCTGAGGAAAATTCAGAAAATCACATCACAACCCCTAGCTCCCACAACGAGATGAGTACCCCTATAATACCTCCTCCTAAGCGTCTCAAGGACTACTCTTCCCCAACTCCTCGTGGCTTTTCAAATGCCATTGTCTACCCGAACGAACACACCAGTGAGGTCCTGCATGCACCCGATGTTTGGCTTGTCAAAAGTGTGTGTAAATTCAGCGGACTAGATGAGGAAAATCCAATCCAACACATCAAGGACTTCCTAAAAATAGTAGACACCCTCCATACGGTTGGGGCTACTAGAGACACATCCCGATTGCGATTCTTTCCTTTCACCTTATATGAAAAAGCCCAAGAATGGTATGACAAACTCCCTTCTGAATCTATCTTCACATGGGAGCAACTCATATCCAAGTTCTATGAGAAGTTCTTTCCACCTGGAAAAACCTCAGCACTTAGAGATAGGATCCTCCATTTCCGAAAGGAGAAGGACGAACCCTTCTATAAATCGTGGACTAGATTCAAAGATTCGATAAGACAAGTTCCCCATCATGGCATTGAGCTTTGGCTCTTGGTCCAAATCTTCTACGAAAATATCTCCTCTAATGACCGAAACGGAATTAACCAATCTAGGAAAGGAAGATTGGCCAATCTTAGTGCCGAGGAAGGATGGGATAGGATTGAAGAATATGCTCAAGACCAGGATGACACTTGGGATGAACCTGAGTCGACTGTCAGCATTTCTGAGATCACCTCGGATCGGTTGAGCAAAATTCACAAAAGAGTGGAATACCTAGCTGGATCGCAATTACCTAAACAGCTGTCGAATCCTTACTTGATCTGCGATTACTATGGAGGCCCGCATGAGGTAGAAGAATGCGGAGGAGCAGCCACAACTGAACATGCGTGCTTGTCAGGAGGGGACATTTATGCTGATCCCTCCCTTTTGCCTTTTTACCAAAATGACGATTACACCCTTTGGGGAAATCTGGTAAAGAAAAGAGAAGGGGAGGAAGGCCCTGAATTCAAAATCAGGAGCAATTTCGAAGATGACCTTGGTCACTTCACTCAAGAAAAAGACTTGCAAATGAAAGGCCTTAATGAGCTTTTTGACGAGCAGCAGGAGGATATTGGAGAATTTTTCAACAAGCTTAACTCAGCCCTAGATAATCTTCAAACACCATTAGTAAGAAAAAAAAGACCCCACGCTCGCGATAACCACACGAGCTGGAACGACAACCAAAGACCCTCCTTACCCAAACTCGTCCCCCATCACCCTCGATCCAGACAAACTTGGGGAGGAGGAGGAGGATGTCGGCATTAGCACCCCAGACCAACCGCCCATGACGACCCCTTCCCCATCGGCCCTTCCTAACCCACCTGTGAGAATTCCATTCCCATCCCGGTTAAGGAATCAGAAAACTGAGAATGATAACAAGAGGTTCTTGTCATACCTAAAAGACTCAGTTGTCACCATACCTCTCCTTGATGCTTGCTATCATATGCCAAAGTATAGCACATACTTCAAAAAGCTGGTCGCTAACAGGAAGAAACTCGAGGGTCTTGTGACCCTGGGGGAAGAATGCTCAGTGGTAACCCATCGAGGGCTACCAAAGAAGGTAGACGATCCGGGCAGTTTCACCTTGCCTTGCTCCATAGGACCTCTATCAATCAAGAATGCTCTTGCCGATTTGGGAGCGAGTATCAATCTCATGCCCCACTCTATGTTCCATAAACTAGGATATTCTGGATTGAAGTCTACCCGTATGAACATCCAACTAGCCGATAGATCAGTCAAGTACCCCGTAGGGATATGCGAGAATGTGCTAGTCAAAGTTGGGAAATTCAAATTCCCGGTCGACTTCGTAATCCTGGATATGGAGGAGGATGACTTGGTACCTATCATCTTAGGTAGACCATTTCTTGCTACCGCTCGTGCAGTCATCGATGGCAAATTGACCTTACGAGTGGGAGACGATAGCACAACCTTCGACATTAAGGATTCTATGGACCTCTCCCTCGAAGCAGCCAACCGGCTCTACTTTATCGGGGAAGTAGATGAACTCACAGATGTCATTGATAGTTGCGTCGATGAACAAATCGATGAAGGCTGGCTACGGGACGAGAGTTTTCTGCCTTTGCTAGAGGTGGAAAAGACGGAGGATGTTAATGAAGTCTCCTTCTACCCCAGACAAGAGGCAACGGAGCATCTCGAGCTCTGAAAGCCCGAAAACAAGCTCAAACCTTCTATTATCGAACCTCCTAACGTTGATCTCAAAGAGCTTCCTAACCATTTGGAGTATGCCTTCCTTCAGGGGGAGGACCAACTCCCGGTAATCATAAACTCTTACTTGGAACAAGAACAAAAAGTTAAACTCTTAGAGGTCCTAAAAAAATACAAGGGGGCACTCGCATGGAGTGTGGCCGACATTAAGGGGATTGACTCAACTTTTTGCACACATAAGATTCTTATGGAGGAAGATTATAAACCTACTGTGCAACCCCAGAGGCGAGTGAACCCTAACATTAAGGAAGTAGTAAAGAAAGAAGTTATGAAACTTCTGGATGCAGGACTGATTTACCCGATCTCGGATAGCCCATGGGTCAGTCCTGTGCAGGTTGTACCTAAAAAGGGTGGAATGACTGTAGTAAAGAATGACAAGGGTGAGATGGTGCCCCAGAGAACTGTCACTGGATGGCGGGTATGCATCGACTATCGAAAGCTCAATGATGCCACGAGGAAAGATCACTTTCCCTTACCATTCATTGATCAGATGTTAGAGAGATTATCTGGACACGAGTACTATTGCTTCTTGGATGGATTCTCTGGATATTTTCAAATCCCCATAGCACCCGAGGACCAAGAAAAGACCACGTTTACTTGCCCCTATGGAACATTTGCCTACAAAAGGATGCCTTTTGGGCTATGTAATGCCCCCGCCACTTTCCAACGTTGTATGACCGCAATCTTTCACGAACTCATGGAATACAGCATGGAAGTGTTCATGGATGACTTTTCAGTCTTCGGAAACTCCTTCGACCGCTGTCTTGCTAATTTAGAAAAGATGCTTAAACGTTGTGAGGAAACCAACTTGGTGTTAAACTGGGAAAAGTGTCATTTCATGGTAAAGGAAGGGATTGTGTTAGGGCATAAGATCTCAGGGAACGGAATAGAGGTGGACCAAGCTAAAGTTGAAGCTATATCTAAGTTACCATACCCCACGACTGTTAAGGCAATACGCAGCTTTTTGGGGCACGCCGGATTTTATCGGAGATTCATCAAAGACTTCTCCAAAATTGCCCGGCCAATGACTCAATTGCTTGTGAAGGATGCTCCGTTCGATTTTTCCGAAGAATGCAAAGATGCTTTCGATCTCTTAAAAAGGGAACTCACTCAAGCTCCAATCATGATCACACCCAACTGGGAGTTACCATTTGAAATCATGTGTGACGCTAGCGATTTCGCTGTCGGGGCTGTATTAGGTCAACGACGTGACAAACTTTTCCAACCTATTTACTACGCTAGCAAAACCATGAATCCCGCTCAAGAGAACTACTCCACCACCGAAAAAGAATTATTAGCCGTAGTATTTGCATTCGACAAATTCCGACAATATCTTGTCCTTTCAAAGACAGTCGTCTTCACTGATCACTCAGCTCTTCGATATCTGTTTGCGAAGCAGGATGCCAAGCCACGACTAATTCGCTGGATCTTGTTGTTACAAGAATTCGATGTTGAGATTCGCGATAAGAGGGGGGCAGAGAATCTAGCCGCAGATCATCTATCTCGTCTTGAAAACCCCTTGGATAAGCACGATAGAAGTGAGATTAGGGATTCGTTTCCTGACGAACAACTGATGTCAATGATGGATTCGGAGCCATGGTACACCGACTTTGCTAATTACTTCGCAAGTAGATGTAGACTTGTTCCAGAACACCTGACGAAGTACGAGAGGAAGAGGTTCTTTTCCCAGCTAAAATACTACTTCTGGGATGAACCCTTTTTATTCTGAAGGTGTCCTGACCACATTATAAGGCGTTGTGTTTCGGAAAATGAGGCAGTTAAGATTATGAGGGAATGTCACTCTGGTCCCTCTGGCGGGCATCAGGGGATAAACGTTACCTCCCGAAAGATTCTCGATGCGGGATTCTATTGGCCCACAATTTTCCGTGATGTAAAAGAAATGGTGCAGGCGTGCGATGCATGTCAACGAGCCGGAAATATATCACATAGGGATGAAGCACCTCAGAACTTTATACAAGTTTGTGAGGTATTCGATGTTTGGGGGATTGACTTCATGGGACCCTTTCCATCCTCAGGGGGAAACGAGTACATCTTAGTCGCCATTGACTATGTTTCAAAATGGGTTGAGGCACAAGCCCTTAGGACCAATGATGCCAGAGTAGTCATTCATTTCCTGAAAAAGCTTTTCGCAAGATTCGGGATTCCGAAAGCTCTCATCAGTGATAGGGGGACACATTTTTGCAATGCACAAATGGAAAAGGTCATGAAGAGGTATGGAGTACCCCATCGATTCTCAACCGCCTATCATCCACAGACCAATGGCCAAGTCAAAAACACCAACAGAGCTATTAAAAGAATACTTGAAAAAACGGTTAGTCAAAACAGAAAGGACTGGTCATTCAAACTCGACGAAGCCTTATGGGCATTCCGAACTGCTTACAAAACACCAATTGGAACGACCCCATTCCGCATGGTGTATGGTAAGGCATGTCAATTACCGGTAGAGTTAGAACACAAGGCTTATTGGGCGCTTAAGGCATGCAACTTAGATTACACAACTGCTGGGAATAATAGGTTTTTGCAATTACACGAGCTTGATGAGCTTAGACTAGAAGCCTACGAATCCTCCATCACCTATAAAGAAAGAGCTAAAAGATGGCATGATCAGAGAATTAAGAAACCCAAAGAATTTTCAGAAGGAGACAAGGTCCTATTATATAATTCTCGGTTGAGATTATTTCCGGGAAAACTTAAGTCTAGATGGTATGGGCCGTTCACGGTAAAGAATTCTTCTAAATTTGGAGCGGTAGTGTTAATTGATGATGAAGGTAGGGAATTCACGGTTAACATACAACGTGTAAAACATTACCAAGAAAATAACAATGAAATGATTAGTGAGGAGGATGTGACGTTTGATGATGAAATCACGTAGTAACCCATGACCTTGAGTCTAGCTACAAGACTCGTAAATAAAGAAAAGCGCTTCTTGGGAGGCAACCCATGTTTTGTGTGATTTTATTTGTTTGTTTGTTATTTGCTTCCGTATGCATGCTTAGTTTTTATTGTTGGTTGATCATGTTTCTCAATTAAAATGTGGAAATACTTTACTTTGTTGTTTTGGCCTAGTCTTAACTCCACCTAGAAGTATTTTTGCAAAAGATAAGTGTAAGGGGAAACCCCAAATATGTATTTAAGAAACAAACCGATCATGATTCTCCACAATATTAAATGAACATGTATATTCGTATTTGTTAGAGTCAAATGCTTGTATTGAGTCATAATGAAGTTTTGCAGGATTTTCCAGGAAGTAGGACCAAGTTTTTCCAGAAATTTTCCAGAAACTTAACATAAGAATTTCTGCAGGTCCATTCTGACGACGTCAGAGGTTTACTCTTGACGGCGTCAGGAGTTAAAATCTGGAAATTTTATCGATTTTGTTTTTCTAACGGAGTCTTATGATTTTTTGTGATTTATTAAGTTATATAATCTCCAGGAAATCTGCAAACTTCATTCCACAAGCATTATATCTTGCTTTGTTTTCTAGGATTTAGAAACTTATACAGGATGCTGCCGATTTTACGCGAGGTTGTCTTGTCTATTTTGTCAGGTTTTACAGGTTATGTATGACAAGAAGATGATTTATATTCTGGAAGGGAAGCTTTGATTGTTCGTTTTCTTGGAGGAAGATTTAACCTGGCCACCTTATTATCCATACCGAGCGAATCAGGGGAGTATTTGATTTAATTCTCTTTACTTTTTCACTTTTACATTCTTTACTTGAACATTGGGGACAATGTTCATCTTAAGTGTAAGGGGAGGGTAAAAAGATGATACCTTATGATGAGGCAAAAAATGATCCGTTTTTAGGGGGTCATTTAAGCCCGAATCCGAATTTATTTGATCAAATATTGCCCTAAATCGTTCCTTTTGTGATTTTAGGTGTTTGGAGAGTGAATTCTGGAAAAGAAGCCATTTTGGACGTTTTTGGAGCATAAAAGTGAAGAAAACGGCAAAGTACCAATTTTCCATGCTGAAGACACTAGGTGACGGCGTCAAGAGTTACACCCTGACGGCGTCAGACATGAAGAATAAAATACCGTAGGTGGTGACGGCGTCAAAAGTCATCATGACGGCGTCAAAGTGCCAAGAATAAAATACCGTGGTTGGTGACGGCGTCACATAGGCCGTCATAAGTAGATCAAGGCCGTCCGAGGAAGTATTTGGCGGCGAGGTGACGACGTCACATGGTTGTCTTGACGCCGTCAGCCCAGTTTTCCTATATATAGTTTTCTAGTTTTTTCATTAAAGGGAGAGAAGTTTTGGTGAAACCCTAAAGACGAATTTGGTGGAACTTTTACAGGTTTTTCAAGGGTTCCAAACCCTTGATACCTTGTATTGTAATTGAGATAAGTGTGCTTCTAATTCAATCAATATGTCTATGTGTTGGTTGTCTATATCATGTTCTTATCTTAATTCAATTATGCTAGGCTAGATCTCTTTTGTGTTTGTTTAGATCTAATGAAACCTAGATGTTGATTATGTGTTGATTACTTGTCTATTCTTGTTTTGGATGAATGATTTTATATGTTAGGCTTAAGAAAACTGGCAGATCTCCAAATGGTAACATGCTTGAACGTCTTAAGAAACATGAACCGAGGCGTACTAGGTCTTTATTGGTTGTATTTAATGCATGAGCCACTGTTTACAATCCCTATAGTTGTGTTGGGTCATGGTGTAGGAGGAGATAAGAGCTCATAGAGTTGGGGAGTTATGTATGCCACCCCACGAATGGTATTAAGGAATACAATCCGTCATCCATACAAGTATAACAAGTAATTAACATGTAAAAGATATCTAGGGAGTAATGAAGTCTAAGTAAACACAATTTCTCCAAATACTGCTCACAACCTTTGTAATAATTAGTTTATTTTCATTTTTTATTATTTTATTTTGATTGCATCTTAGTTTTGGGTTAGTTGAATAGCAACTAATTCCGCCCACTCTTTCAAAACCCGAGATTTTAATTGCTTTCTAAAAAATATAAAAACACAAAAATAATCATCCCTCACCTCTAGAACTAGTAATTAGGTTTTCTAATCCTAGCGACACTATTCCTAAGCTGAACGATCAATCCCCCGGTACTTGTCACTATACTATACTACAACGATCAGGTACACTGCCTGGTGGGGGTTGTAAGCTTCTCGAGATCCCTCGAGAGGTAAAGCAAGGTGCGATTCCCACGCATCAAGTTTTTGGCGCCGCAGCCTGGGGAATAGTTATTGTCTAGGTTAGGATTTCTTTTTATTAGGTCTACTTGCTAGATTCATTTCTAGTAAGATTTTATTTTTATTTTTTAGGTTTTCTTTAGTCTATCTTATTTCTTCGTGCCTTTGTTCGTAACTCTTTACCATCCGACATCATGGAAGGTGGTAACATCCGTGAACCCATTAACCCACCGCAACAAAACCACCCACAAAACCTACCACAACCGATCCAACCACCTATAAGGACCATCCGTTTGCCATCCGGCACCGTTCGATTGGTGCAAGACGGGTGTGCATTCTATGGGTATTTCTTCGAAAACCCGACCCGACACCTTGAGAACTACCTAAAAATTACCAATTCTATAGGAATAGGTGTTGATAATCAAGAAGAGGGACTTTTAGCCCTCTTTCAATTCTCTTTACATGGTCGGGCTCTTCAATGGTTATTCCAACTCCCCGAAAGGTCCGTCTCCTCTTGGGACGATCTTGCTTCCTACTTCTTAACGAGATTCATCTTACCCAAGGAAGTTATTTTGCAACATAACCAACTTAAAACGGAAAATGATGAAATAATGAAGGTCAATGAGATGAATGAATGTGAAATCAAGCTGGGGAGTAACACTTGTAGGGAAGGGCCATGGGATGATGATAGAATAATTAGGAACTCCGCACCAACCCTTGAGGAATTGAGGTACCATAAGTTCCTTCTAAAATGCCCTTGCCCCGCAAAGTACCGAAAACACCCATGGATTAGGAAACACAATCCTATGAATCTTAAGGTTCCATGCATGATTGGTCATATGTTTAGAGAACACACTTATATCGATTTAAAGGCACCAATGAACATCATGTCTAGGCTTTATTATAATTGGATCATGAACAAAAAGTTGAAACCTAGGCAGGACCCTTACAACCCTAATCGCATGAGTAATTTTGTTGAGCGGGTTCGAGGGTTACATGTTTTCGTTGGGAATTTTGTCTATAGGTGCGACTTTATGATCTTAGAAGATGTTAGGGGGATTATTGATCAATCTTTGTGTCAAATTGTTTTAGGAGAACCTTTTGTTAAAGCCTCTAAAATGACTTACAACCATGATGAGGGCATTATCACATTCGCAACCAAAGAGAAGAACATTAGATATAGGATGCCCCATAAAGAAGAGAGGTTTAGAGAGGTTGAGGATCTCGATGTTGACAACATCCATGTAATTGAGGTTAGAAGTGAGGAAGAGAGAGACATTGGAGGTTGCAAAAAGAAAGAGATCTATTACTTGAAATGTTTAGCTTTAGGCCCCGAGTATACGAAGGATAAGAGACTGGTTAAGATGTTTGAGACTGCATTCATTTTACGGGATAGGAAAACGTAACCCATGACGTTGAGTCTAGCTACAAGACTCGTAAATAAAGAAAAGCGCTTCTTGGGAGGCAACCCATGTTTTGTGTGATTTTATTTGTTTGATAGTTATTTGCTTCCGTATGCATGTTTTATTTTTATTGTTGGTTGATCATGTTTCTCAATTAAAATGTGGAAATACTTTATTATGTTATTTGGCCTAGTCTTAACTTCAACCTAAAGGTATTTTTGCAAAAGATAAGTGTAAGGGGAAACCCCAAATATGTTTTCAAGAAACAACCTGATCATGATTCTCCACAATATTAAATGAACATGTATATTCGTATTTGTTAGAGTCAAATGCTTGTATTGAGTCATAATGAAGTTTTACAGGATTTTCCAGGAAGTAGGACCAAGTTTTTCCAGAAATTTTCCGGAAACTTAACATAAGAATTTCTGCAGGTCCATTCTGACGGCGTCAGAGTATTACTCTTGACGGCGTCAGGAGTCAAAAATCTGGAAATTTTACCGGTTTTGTTTTTCTAACAGAGTCTTATGGTTTTTGTGAATTATTAAGTTTTATAATCTCCAGGAAATCTGCAAACTTCATTCCACAAGCATTATCTCTTACTTTGTTTTCTAGGATTTAGTAACTTATATAGGATGCCGCCGATTTTACGCGAGGTTGCCTTGTCTATTGTTGTCAGGATTTACAGGTTATGTATGACAAGAAGATGATTTATATTCTGGAAGGGAAGCTTTGATTGTTCGTTTTCTTGGAGGAAGATTTAACCTGGCCAACCTATAATCCATACCGAGCGAATCAGGGGAGTATTTGATTTCATTCTCTTTACTTTTTCACTTTTACATTCTTTACTTGAACATTGGGGACAATGTTCATCTTAAGTGTAAGGGGAGGGTAAAAAGATGATACCTTACATATGCACTTTTGCTTGAGTTTGTTTTGTTTGATAGTAGATGTGTAATAAAACTATGAGAAATACTTGTTAGTGTAATTTTAGCGCCAAATTTAAAATTTTTTACAACATTTAGGAGTGAAACTTTAGCCATAGCAAGCGTCTCATGGATAGGAGGTTGTATGACTAGCACATAACCGTATATTCAGAAAAATTTTTCACCCAAAAATGTGAGGTTCGCCTTTAGATTTGATAGGAAAAGCATTTACTATTAGTGCTTATGAGTGTACCGGTAGCATTTAGATTCTAGAACTTGCGTTAGTGATGCATCCCGAGACCGCTAGTGAGACTACATTCGTGTGCTAGGATTTACTACATGATAAGAGGCATTAGGATCACCCTTGTGTTAAACCCGTATTACGATTACTTGACCATTTAAGTCATACTACTTGACTAGTTAAGTCAACTAATTTTTCCCACACCCTTAGCGTTGTACTCATTTTTAGTACACGAAACCCCTAGTACACCCCTCCGAGCCTATCTTTTCGTTTCTAACTTTAAGCATTTTACTTAAAGGAAGAATTTGTTACACCCCACTTAAATGTACACCCAAATCGCCTTAGCCTTCCGTGTATGCGCTCATCTTTAGTGCATTGTTGTTATTTGTTAAACCCTAAGTTAACTTTCTAATTGATTACATGGTTGCTAAGTTGAGACATATCCTTGTACATATTGTTTTGGGACGATTGGGACTCATGGGTAAGTACTTATTTTATGGAGTAATGGGGAAGAACATCATATTATTATCCCCATATGTACGTTAATCTTAAAAGTGCTCCAAGTGTTTTGATTTTCTTAATTCGAGTCATTAGATTAGTTAAATGTAAAGTATGTAAAGATTCAAGTGTAAGGGGAATGCTCATACCCCTATGATGTATTATTTTGGATGGTAGGGTAAGAGTGTATGCAAAAAAAAAAAAAAAAAAAAAAAAAAAAAGGAGAAAAGAAAAAAAAAAAAAAAAAAAAAAAAAACATACGGACTACCATCCCGTTTTTATTCTATGTTCATTTTATGTTTTTGTTATTTTTCATTTATTAGCTTAAGTCGAGTCTAGTCTTGGCTTAGCAACGCCATCTTGTACATGTAATTAACCAAGATTGTTAACTCGCCACCAGTAAAATTTCCTTTATCCAACAAAACCGTGTAATTCATATCCCTATACCTAACGTTACAACCCTTTAAAAGACCTCTTTGATAGTTTATCGTAGGTGCTTACGCCATGTGGTGGAGGTTTGATCCTTTCCCAAGCCTATGGTAATCTATTTTGCTATGACAGGTAGTGAGAGATATCTTCCATTTCCATAATGTTATATTACTTTATTACACCCGAGAGATGTGAGTATCTAAACACTATTTGCGAGGTGCTTGTGTATGACCTCCGTGCTTGTCTATTGGTCTTTAGTGGAACGATTATTTGTTGTAATTACTTTTATATTAGTGTTAAATGACCCCTAACTTGTCTTTTGAGTAGAATAAAAGCGCATTTGCTTGAGGACAAGCAAATCTCAAGTGTAAGGGTATATGATGAGGCGAAAAATGATCCGTTTTTAGGGGGTCATTTAAGCCCGAATCCGAATTTATTTGATCAAATATTGCCCTAAATCGTTCCTTTTGTGATTTTAGGTGTTTGGAGAGTGAATTCTGGAAAAGAAGCCATTTTGGACATTTTTGGAGCATAAAAGTGAAGAAAACGGTAAAGTACCAATTTTCCATGCTGAAGACACTAGGTGACGGCGTCAAGAGTTATACCCTAACGGCGTCAGACATGAAGAATAAAATACCGTAGGTGGTGACGGCGTCAAAAGTCATCATGACGGCGTCAAAGTGCCAAGAATAAAATACCGTGGTTGGTGACGGCGTCACATAGGCCGTCATAAGTAGATCAAGGCCGTCCGAAGAAGTATTTGGCGGCGAGGTGACGGCGTCACATGGTTGTCTTGACGCCGTCAGCCCAGTTTTCCTATATATAGTTTTCTAGTTTTTTCATTAAAAGGAGAGAAGTTTTGGTGAAACCCTAAAGACGAATTTGGTGGAACTTTTACAGGTTTTTCAAGGGTTCCAAACCCTTGATACCTTGCATTGTAATTGAGATAAGTGTGCTTCTAATTCAATCAATATGTCTATGTGTTGGTTGTCTATATCATGTTCTTATCTTAATTCAATTATGCTAGGCTAGATCTCTTTTGTGTTTGCTTAGATCTAATGAAACCTAGATGTTGATTATGTGTTGATTACTTGTCTATTCTTGTTTTGGATGAATGATTTTACATGTTAGGCTTAAGAAAACTGGCAGATCTCCAAATGGTAACATGCTTGAACGTCTTAAGAAACATGAACCGAGGCGTACTAGGTCTTTATTGGTTGTATTTAATGCATGAGCCACTGTTTACAATCCCTATAGTTGTGCTGGGTCATGGTGTAGGAGGAGATAAGAGTTCATAGAGTTGGGGAGTTATGTATGCCACCCCACGAATGGTATTAAGGAATACAATCCGTCATCCATACAAGTATTACAAGTAATTAACATGTAAAAGATATCTAGGGAGTAATGAAGTCTAAGTAAACACAATTTCTCCAAATACTGCTCACAACCTTTGTAATAATTAGTTTATTTTCATTTTTTATTATTTTATTTTGATTGCATCTTAGTTTTGGGTTAGTTGAATAGCAACTAATTCCGCCCACTCTTTCAAAACCCGAGATTTTATTGCTTTCTAAAAAATATAAAAACACAAAAATAATCATCCCTCACCTCTAGAACTAGTAATTAGGTTTTCTAATCCTAGCGACACTATTCCTAAGCTGAACGATCAATCCCCCGGTACTTGTCACTATACTATACTACAACGATCAGGTACACTGCCTGGTGGGGGTTGTAAGCTTCTCGAGATCCCTCGAGAGGTAAAGCAAGGTGCGATTCCCACGCATCACCTTACATATGCACTTTCGCTTGAGTTTGTTTTGTTTGATGGTAGATGTGTAATAAAACTATGAGAAATACTTGTTAGTGCAATTTTAGCGCCAAATTTAAAATTTTTTACAACATTTAGGAGTGAAACTTTAGCCATAGCAAGCGTCTCATGGATAGGAGATTGTTTGACTAGCACATAACCGTATATTCAGAAAAATTTTCCACCCAAATATGTGAGGTTCGCCTTTAGATTTGATAGGAAAAGCATTTACTATTAGTGCTTATGAGTGTACCGGTAGCATTTAGATTCTAGAACTTGCGTTAGTGATGCATCCCGAGACCGCTAGTGAGACTACATTCGTGTGGTAGGATTTACTACATGATAAGAGGCATTAGGATTACCCTTGTGTTAAACCCGTATTATAATTACTTGACCATTTATGTCATATTACTTGGCTGGTTAAGTCAACTAATTTTTCCCACACCCTTAGCGTTGTACTCATTTTTACTACACGAAACCCCTAGTACACCCCTCCGAGCCTATCTTTTCATTTCTAACTTTAAGCATTTTACTTAAAGGAAGAATTTGTTACACCCCACTTAAATGTACAACCAAATCGCCTTAGCCTTCCGTGTATGCGCTCATTTTTAGTGCATTATTGTTATTTGTTAAACCCTAAGTTAACTATCTAATTGATTACATGGTTGCTAAGTCGAGTCATATCCTTGTACATATTGTTTTGGGACGATTGGGACTCATGGGTAAGTACTTATTTTATGGAGTAATGGGGAAGAACATAATATTATTACCCCCATATGTGCGTTAATCTTAAAAGTGCTCCAAGTGTTTTGATTTTCTTAATTCGAGTCATTAGAATAGTTGAATGTAAAGTATGTAAAGATTCAAGTGTAAGGGGAATTCCCATTCCCTATGATGTATTATTTTAGATGGTAGGGTAAGAGTGTATGCAAAAAAAAAAAAAAAAAAAAATCGAAAAATCAAGAATAGAAAAGAAAAAAAAAATAGAAAAAAAGGAAAAAGAGAAAAAACATACGGACTACCATCCCTTTTCATTCTATATTCATTTTATGTTTTTGTTATTTTTCATTTTTTAGCTTAAGTCGAGTCTAGTCTTGGCTTAGCAACGCCATATTGTACATGTAATTAACCAAGATAGTTAACTCGCCACCAGTAGTAACTTCCTTTATCCAACAAAACCGTGTAATTCATATCCCTATACCTAACGTTACAACCCTTTAAAAGACCTTTTTGATAGTTTATCCTAGGTGCTTACGCCATGTGGTGGAGGTTTGATCCTTTCCCAAGCCTATGGTAATCTATTTTGCTATGACAGGTAGTGAGAGATATCTTCCGTTTCCATATTGTAATTTACACTTTATTACACCCGAGAGATGTGAGTATCTAAACACTATTTGTGAGGTGCTAGTGTATGACCTCCGTGCTTGTCTTTGGTCTTTAGTGGAACGATTATTTGTTATAATTACTTTTATATTAGTGTTAAATGACCCCTAACTTACCTTTTGAGTAGAATAAAAGCGCATTTGCTTGAGGACAAGCAAATCTCAAGTGTAAGGGTATATGATGAGGCGAAAAATGATCCGTTTTTAGGGGGTCATTTAAGCCCGAATCCGAATTTATTTGATCAAATATTGCCCTAAATTGTTCCTTTTGTGATTTTAGGTACTTGGAGAGTGAATTCTGGAAAAGAAGCCATTTTGGACATTTTTGGAGCATAAAAGTGAAGAAAACGGCAAAGTCTCAATTTTCCATGCTGGGAACAGTAGGTGACGGCGTCAAGAGTAATTTCCTGACGGCGTCAAACTTCAATAATAAAATCCGAGAGTTCATGAAGGCGTCAAGAGTTTTCCTGACGGCGTCAAAACCCCAAGAATTAAAATCCGTAGTTGATGACGGCGTCACACACAGGGCGTCAAGAGTAATTTGTGTGACGGCCTAGGCCTTGACGGCGTCAGAAGTAGATCAAGGCCGTCCGAGGAAGTATTTGGCGGCGAGATGACGGCGTCACACCTTTGTTCTTGACGCCGTCATCCCTATTTTCCTATATATAGTTTTCTAGTTTTTCACATTTAAAGAGAGAAGTTTTGGGAGAAACCCTAAAGACGATTTTGGTGTAACTTTACAGGTTTTTCAAGGGTTCCAACCCCTTGATACCTTGCATGATTAATTAAGATAAGTGTTCTTCTAATTCAATCAATATGTCTATGTGTTGGTTGTCTATATCTTGTTCTTGTCTTAATTCTATCATGCTAGGCTAGATCTCTTTTGTGTTTGCTTAGATCTAATGAAACCTAGATATTGATTATGTGTTGATTACTTGTTTATTCTTGTTTTGGATGAATGATTTATATGTTAGGCTTAAGAAAACTGGCAGATCTCCAAATGGTAACATGCTTGAACGTCTTAAGAAACATGAACCGAGGCGTACTAGGTCTTTATTGGTGTATTTAATGCATGAGCCACTGTTTACAATCCCTATAGTTGTGCTGGGCATGGTGTAGGAGGAGATAAGAGCTCATAGAATTAGGGAGTTATGTATGCCACCCCATGAATGGTATTAAGGAATACGATCCGTCATCCATGTAATTATAACAAGTAATTAACGTGTAAAAGATATCTAGGGAGTAGTGAAATCTAAGTAAACACATTTTCTCCAATTACTGCTCACAACTTTAGTTTAATTAGTTTATTTTCATTTTTAGTATTTTATTTTGATTGCATCTTAGTTTTGGGTTAGTTGAATAGCAACTAATTCCGCCCACTCTTCCAAAACCCGAGATTTTAACTTGCTTTCCAAGAAAAATATAAAAACACAAAACTAATCATCCCTTACCTTTAGAACTAGTATTTAGGCTTTCTAATCCTAGCGACACTATTCCTAAGCTGAACGATCAATCCCCCGGTACTTGTCACTATACTATACTACAACGATCAGGTACACTGCCTGGTGGGGGTTGTAAGCTTCTCAAGATCCCTCGAGAGGTAAAGCCTGTTGCGATTCCCACGCATCACGCACCAATAGGAACCCACCATTTCTTCGGGTTCCACCCTTACTTCTGTTCCATCTTTGTCGTCTACTTGTGATGCAGGTGGTTCAGATTGTTCTCTGGATTGTTGATAGCGGTTGCACCCGACATATGACAGACAATCTCAAAATGTTAACAAACTTTGTCTCAAAGTTTATTGGAACTGTCAGATTCGGGAATGATCAATATGCTTTAATCATGGGTTACGGTGACTATGTGAATGGGAATATTGAAATAAGCAGAGTCTACTATGTTGAAGGCTTGGGTCACAACCTCTTTTTTCAGTCGGTCAATTTTGTGATGGGGATTTAGAAGTAGCTTCTTGAGAGAAGAATTGTTTTGTTCGTGATCTACAAGGAAATGATCTGATGTCCGGCAAACGTGGCACTGAACTTTACACAATTTCAATGTTTGACATGATCGCTTCATCTCCTATCTGTCTTCTATCCAAAGCTGAAACAACTAAATCATGGTTATGGCACAAACACCTTTCTCACTTGAATTTCAAAACAATGACTGATCTCGCTCGTCACAAATTAGTTGAAGGCTTTCCAAGATTCCGCTATGCCAAAGATCACCTATGTCCAGCCTGTGAACAAGGAAAAAGTACCCGTGCTTATTTTCCCTCAAAACCTGAACACAGTACTAATCATGTTTTACAACTGCTTCATATGGATTTGTGTGGTCCGATGCGTGTTCAAACGATCAACGGTAAACGCTACATTTTAGTAATTGTTGATCATCACCTTTCTCACCAAAATACAAGTTCAGCTACGCAACACAGTCAGAATTGTTAGAACTGACAATGGCACAGAATTTAAGAATCAGACTCTAAGGTCGTATTTTGAGAAAGTGGGAATTGAACATCAAACATCCATTCCACGAACACTCAAACAGAATGGAGTAGTCAAAAGACGCAACAGAACGTTAGTGGAAGCTGCTCGAACGATGTTAATCAATGCTCAATTACCAGATTACTTATGGGCGGAAGCTGTCTCAACCGCATGTTACACTCAAAACCGTTGTATGATCACAAAACGCCATCACAAAACCCCTTATCAAATTGTTCACAAAAGGAAACCGAATATCAGTTACTTTCATGTATTTGGAGCTCTATGTTATCCAATTAATGATCGTGATGATACGTTTGATGATTGTTTGATGATACGTTTGTTAACCATTGTCATTCTCCCGTCAAGAAGTGGAAACATTGTTTGCTCCATTGTTTGATGATACGTTTGTTAACCGTCCATCTGAGGCCTCACCAAATTCCGCTGCACATCTTGATCAACATCAAGTACCTGATACACCTCAACAAACAACAACAACTGTTGGAAGAGACGGTCCTCCAACTGTATCACCTACAATAATAGAACAAACCGGGTCCAACTCACAACATTCAGCTAGAGACTCCATACCTTTATCAGTTCCACAAACCGCAGAGCATGACCCAGAACAATTCATTAACCCGTTTGCACAGGCTCAACCTGTCCCCGACATTGCTGAGTCATCTACACGCAATTTGGGCCCTGCTCACTTGCGAGATACTTATCAACTTCATCCTTCGACATACAAATGGACTAGAGATCACCCCTTAGTTCAAATTATTGGCCATCCAGATGCACCCATTATGACAAGACAACGCCTTCACACAGACGGTGAAACTTGCATTTACGCACTCACAGTATGTGAAACCGTGCCTAAGAACGTCAAAGAAGCTATGACTTATGAAAATTGGATTGAGTCTATGCAAGAAGAATTCGAATCCTTTCAAAGATTGGAAGTCTGGGAAATGGTTGAAAAACCAGAAGGGATCATTGTCATTGGATTAAAATGGATCTGGAAAAACAAACTGGATGCAGAAGGAACTGTCATACGCAACAAATCACGCTTGGTAGCAAAAGGATACTCTCAAGAAGAAGGAATCGATTTTGAAGAATCATTTGCTCCAGTAGCTAGACTTGAAGCTGTACGGATCTTCTTAGCATTTGCTGCTCATCGGAATATGATTGTTTACCAAATGGACGTGAAAACGGCTTTTCTGAATGGTCAACTCCGTGAAGTGGTTTATGTCAGTCAACCTGAAGTCTTCGTTGATCCAGAACGTCCCAATCATGTCTACAAGCTTAAAAAATCTCTCTACGGTCTCAAGCAAGCCCCCAGGGCGTGGTATGATAAGCTTTCTAAATTCCTGTTGGCAAATAACTTTACTCTAGGCTCGGTGGATCCAACACTGTTTACAAAAACATACGGGGCAGACTTATTAATCGTTCAAATTTATGTCGATGACATTATTTTTGCTTCAACCAACAAAAATTACTCAATGGATTTTGCAAAATTAACGACAGATAATTTCGAAATGTCCATGATGGGTGGACTTACATTCTTTCTAGGACTACAAGTTCATCAATCACCCAATGGAATTTTTCTAAATCAGTCTAAATATGCTCTTGAGATTTTAAAGAAACATGGAATGCAAAGCTGTGATACAATGAATACACCTATGGCCAATTCCACAAAACTAGATGCTGATATACATGGGACTCCTGTTGACCCTACCAAATACCGAAGTATTATTGGGTCCCTCATGTATCTCACATCTAGCAGACCTGATATTGTTTTTGCTGTCTATATGTGTTCGCGATATCAGTCTAAACCAACTGAGAAACACCTCAATGAGGCAAAAAGAATCCTTCGATACATAAAGGGAACCATCTATTTGGGAATCTGGTATCTGAAGGATTCTGGTTTTGAACTAATATCTTTTTCAGACGCTGACCATGTAGGATGCTTAGACACGCGAAAAAGTACATTAGGTGGATTACAGTTTCTTGGAGATAAACTTGTGTCTTGGGAATCAAAGAAGCAGGACTGCACATCACTGTCATCAACAGAATCTGAATACGTAGCTATGTCTGCTTGTTGTGCTCAAGTCATTTGGATGAGATCACAACTTAAAGACTATGGCTACCTATTCAATAAGATTCCGATCTACTGCGATTCCAAAAGTGCCATTGCAATCTCCTACAACACAGTCCATCACTACAAATCCAAACACATTGATCTCTGATATCATTTCATCAAAGAGAATGTCGAAAAGGGTACAGTTGAATTATATTTTGCGGGAACTGAGTACCAATTGGTAGACTTACTTACAAAAGCCTTAGCTCCATCAAGGTTTTCTAGTTTGGTTCACCAAATTGGTATGCGATGTTTGACACCAGAGGATCTGAAAAAGTTTCTAAAACACAAGTAAAATGTCAAACATCAAACAAACTATCTTTGTAAAATAATTCTTTCTCATATTTTTCAAAACCTCAAAAACACAAAAAGATTTTCTCTATTTCTTGCAATTTAAAAAAAAAAAAAAAAAAAAAAAAGAAAAAAAAAAAACACGCAAGTATATCGCTTCCTATCAACACCTTGTTATTTCTTTCTCTTTTACAAGTGTTGAGGGGGAGACACGCTCAAACCTTTCTCATATTTTTCTAAACGGTTTACTTGCATATTTCCTAAAGATGCGTTGTTTCAGGACTTAATGGATATCTCATATCATTTTTCTTTTCACAAAAAACGATGTCATAAGGAGTATATTTTAGATTATTGCCATTGGTCATTTACTTGTATCTAACTTTAGGACTTATGTTGCAAAACTAGTAGTTAGGGGACTAAAGGTGTCAAAATGGCAAAGTTTCAAAAACAAAAATTTAAAACAAACATAAACCCGTTTTTTTTTTTTTTTTTTTTTTTTTTTTTTTTTTTTTTTTAAATCTTCAAAATATCAAACAAACACCCTTTTTTTGAAATCCACGGCTTGCATTCAAACGTGAAATCCGTGCATCAAAACTTAAACTTGTAAGTTTCTAAATGATCTTGAGTGTATTTCAAGCATTGGTTTTCGTTTAATTGCAATATTAACGGTTTGATTTCAAGAAATCGTGTTCTTAAAACCTAGGGTTTCGTTAATTTCGAATTTCATCAAATCATGTTTGGAAGTGTTGGTATTCATAGGGCTTTCATCCTACATCATGTTCTAATCGTTCCTATATCATCTAATCATACTCTCATACATGTTTGAGTAATTTTCGAAATCTAGGGTTTAACACCGATTTGGGTTTTGTTGTTTTGTAGTTTGTTTTATTGATTTTGTTGCTGGGATTTGTTGTTATATTTGTAAGGATCATCATTATGCACGTTAATTTGGTCTATATTCATGTTTGCGTAATTCTCGATTTGTAGGGTTTTGTTCATATTGGGTAGTTGTCGTATGGTGTTTATCTGGCTTGTTACTCGTGCTTAAATTGTTCCTATGCTTGATAAATGATACACTAGACTTAGATATGATAAGAGAATGCATGTTCTTGTGTTTATCGAAATCGTGTTCTTGCCAAGTTTTGAAATTATTGCTTACGTGATTATTCTATGTTTCTTATTGTTGTTTTCCCATCATTTACAACAGGTTACAACATTTGGGTCACATAATTTCACAAAGAAACGTACGTTGGCCCCATTTCGAGATTCTTGTATAAGAATTGTTGAGAACTTGTTTTCGCAATTACCAGCTCTGGTGAAACTTTTAGAAAACACACTCAAACAAGTATTTTCGAAAAGATCTCAAAGTGTTGTATTTTTTTCTCGAAAAAATCCACTTTGTTATCTTTTCGAGAATGTTTGTTATTTGTGTTTGCGAAAATTTGTCATCTCTATTCATTTTTTCGAAATCACGTCTGTGGACAATTTTTTCGCAATCTCACATAATGAATCTTTGCGAAAATATTTCAAAAGATCTGTTCTTGATAAAATATTTATCGAAAACGCATCTGGAAATGTTTTCGAAAATCTTGACTATGTATGTTTGCGAAAATCTTCTCTTATGTCTGATTTTCGAAATCATGCTAGTTGTAACTTTTTCGAGATCATGCATCTTTTAAATGTTTGCGATAAAATTGGCATTTATGTATTATTTCGAGAACATTGTTGTTGTAATTTCGATAACATGTAACTTGTGATGATGATTATCATTACATGTATCGTGTGATGTGATTATGTATCTTGGATGATCTTTGTGCCTATGTGGATGTATTAATGCTTCATGCTTAATTTCATGATTCCAAATTTGTCTAAGTATATTCCATTCATCTCTTTACATGTAATAATTGAAACCATCAGTGCCTAAATGATTCTAAATGCTTATCTGTAATCAAACTTTGTAATCGTGCTAACGAGTAACAAATCTGGATGTTTGGTTTATGATAATGTTTTTCAGATTAACATGGCTGAACACAACGAGAATGTCCCCGAACAAACTCTTCCATTACTCACCATGGATGACATCATTCCTGCTGACTACAACGTCATCATTGGCAATAACAATCCTCAAGTTGACTTTGACAAATTGAGAATTCCTGAGAACTCGTGCAAGATTGTCAAAGATATTCTCCTTGCACATCCATGCAAGCATCTGTTCAACAAATCTACTTCAGTTCCTGTGTTCTACCTTCATCAGTTGTGGCTTACGGCAAAGGTTAACTTAGATGATGAGTCTTTCACTGTTACGCTGGATCGACAAGTCTACACTGTAGATCACGATGTCCTTCGTACAGTCTTCCTTCTACCTCAACCCGACAATGAATTTGCTCTAATGCTGCCTGAACTGGATCTCCTGGATTTCTTCATTGACCTAGGATACGATGTTCAAGACGACTTACCTCTGATTAAGCATTCCAGATTCAATGCAAAGAATATACCTCAGCCTTGGAGAACATTCTATTTGTTAGTCGTACGATCTATATCAGGAAGAAAAAGTGGTCACGAACATCCCAGACTTGAGCATTTACAAGCATTTTGGGGAATGGTGAGCATGTCACCTATTGACTTTGCAGTTCCAATAATGAACGATATAGTCTACAACATTCAAACCGGACGTGAAAAGACTATGATCCCGTTCACAAGATTCACAAAGCTTCTCATTGAATATTTCTGCAAAGATACACCGGAATTCATCAAAAGAATGGGAGATCCTAATGAGCCAAAGAACCTCTTCGAGGACGACTTCACCATTTCTTTTGTCAAAAGGACCACTTCTTCTACTAAGCAAAAAGGAATGAGGCTTCCCGAGTACCTCCTTGATGATAATATCAAGAAAAGCTTGAACTACAAATTCTACGATGATGCTTACAAAGGGATTCAGGAAGAAACCACCATACAGACTCGAAGTAAAGGAAGTGTGAAATCTGGGAGTACTACAAGCACAACTGGCTCACCTAAATCAAAGTCAAAGGCTACTCCCAAAACCAAACCTTCCACCAAACCGAAATCTACACCCAAACCTAAGCCTGCAACTAAGCCTAAGAAGAAGGTAACACCAAAGCGCACTCTTCGAGATGAACCTACACCGCCACCCTCTGAAAGCGACTCTGAGTTTGACACAGAATATGAAGAAGAAGAGGAAGACTTTGAACGAAGAGTAAGAGTACCTGAAGAAGCATTTCCTGAAACGGAAATTGCTATACAACAAAGTCTAGAAACCTTTGAAGCAGATAAAAGAAAGAGAAAAGGGATCACGATAAATGAACCCAATGATGTTGAAGAAGACGAACCAATCGTTGAACAACTGGTCGACAAAAGAAAATTGATAACTATAGTTGTCGACACACGAGCCGAACAGAAGAAATTTCTTAAAGAACAAAGAGAAGCATCACTCCTCAGTCGACTTCAACCTCAACCTTCATCACCACCTGTCAATCAACTTGAGCATGAAGGCGCTACAAGCAGCATAGTTCCTCCCATTGTGACCACTACTTTAGAACCAGTTTCACAACCTGATGACAAAGTAACAGACACAGATGCTATAGGAGACATCACTATGACAGAAACTGCGAATGTAGAGGAGAATGTTGGCGGACAGGAGAACATTGCCACTGATGAGTGTGTAAATACTCATCATTTTATACCAATCTGAACTGCCAAAACATTCAAAAACACTCAATATTGCATCAAAATAGTGAAATTATCCCAGGAATGTGTTTTACATGTTTCAAATGCAAAATAATCAAAAATAGATGAAAAACGCACAAAATTTGCATAATTGGCAGTTTCAGTCCCTCAAGTTACAAAAATTTACAAAACTAGTCCATGAAGGTTTTAAATGAAAGAAAAGTCAACCCAAAGTTTTTAAAAGTAAAAAATTATCAAATTTAGACTTTGGGTAAGAAGTTTGAGAAAATTACAGGTTTGGTCCCTAAAGTTTCAAAATTGGCAAAACTGGCCCCTGAACTTTCAAATTTGGCAGTTTTAGTCCTTGGGCATTTAAAAGTGGAAAATTATCATTAAGGATCCTTGGTAATTGGAATGTGGCAAGTTTTACCCATGGGATGAGTTTTGAAAGTTGGCATTTCAGGTCCCTACATTTTCAGATTTTACAAGATTGGTCCTTGTTATGTATAAGTTAAACCAAACGGATCCTTAATAATTATTAAAACCAAAACCAACACCCCATTATCCAGCCCACTCCCATTCTCACCAAGCCCATGTAGCAAACCAGCCCACACCACCCCTTATAATAAAAACAGGTCAATGTTGACCCTAGTCAAAATACCAGTCAAACCCCACCATCTTCCCCCTAAAACCACCCCTCCTCACAGACCAATACCACCAGTGGTATCACCCCAACCACTTGCCTATCCACCACCCTTATCCCTTCAATTCCACCTTCCAAGACACCAATTAATGCCACCCCCCTATGGTCTGTTTTAGAGTCAAATTGCATAAAAGAGTCCTTTCCCGCCAAAATTGGAGAGTATGCAAAAGTGATCCAAAAACCAAACAAGTTGCTGGGATTTGACTAGTGGGACCCACAAGCCCAAGAGGGTGTATAAAAATGGAAGAAGAAGCAGGAATGAAAGATTATTAGATTAGTTTTGATTTAATGTAATCGTAGGTAGTATGCTTTCTTTTTTTAAAATGTAATTTTTAGTTCCAAAGTTGTACTCAGTAATTTAGAAGGTGTGTAATATCATTCTCAGATTAATCAAAGCCTGTTTTACTTATCCAATTCATATCCTTTTCAAATTTATGCAAATTTCTATTGAAAATCTCAAGTGTATTCTTAGTAGTTCAAGTTTGTTAGAAAGTGTTCATTTAAGCTTATTTTAGCTTATTTATAAGTTTTCTTAAGTGTTTAAATCATCTCAATCAGTTTCATTTATAATAGCAAAAATACAAAAAAAAAAAAAAAAATCAAAACAAAATAAAGTCAAATTAAAAATTCCAAGAAGAAGAATCAAAAGCAGTTAAGCATGGTGGATTTTGGAGTAAGCTATGGTTTTAGTATCTGAGGGAGATAGTAGCTAAAGGTTGAGCATCCGTTTGTGGCTTTGAGCAACTGTCTCAATGTAAGTATCAACTCAGTTTCAAGTTCCTATTTCCATGTTTTCTAATTATTAGTTGTAATTATTCATTGTTGTTAATTCATGCTTACTTATGTTTAATATGTGTTAGTAAAAGCTAAAAAGTGGATCTTATGGTTTAAAAATCTCAACTGCTTCACAAAACCACTAGACAATTCAGTTTAAGGGGTGTTTGGTTTAGGGTATTCACATAGGTTCTTAGTTGCTTTGGTTGTTGATTATTGTTTCAATATGCTACATTAGGTCTAGAAAGGTGAAGTAAAACATAAAAACCTGTTGTGTTTTGAGAAAAAGTCAAGATGGCATCTTTGTGATCACAACAGCTAAGCTGTTGTGATTTGAGGTATCAAAACCTCAAACTGTATTCACTTAGGGTAGGTTTAGCTTAATTTGGTTTCATCTTAACTCATTTTAGCATAATCAGTCACTTAGATTCATGGTAAGTTCATAAAAGTCAACAAATGATCAAAAGCTAAAAAGTCAAGTTTCAAACTTCTCAGATTTTACCCAATATTGCATGATTTTTCTAGATATGTGTATTTAGATTTAGGATCTGTGCTTGTTAGGGTTTGGTGTCCACCACCTCAACTTCTTTTTCCCATTGCTATTTCATTTTTATGATTTTCTTTGTGGGCCCCACAACCCTCCAAAGAGGGCTGCAGGGCTGAGTGGTTGCCCTGCACCAGCAGAAACCAAGCCACCACACCACCTTTGGTGGTGGTTTGTGGCCACCACAGTGGTCCCCACACCTAGGCTTTAGGTTTTCCCAAACCCCTCCTACCAGGCTTCCCCCTTTGACCTTTAGTCTGACATTAGGATCCCTGGGACCCACCTTATTTAGCCCTTAGTTTCTGTCCCCTTTTTCAGTTGAGAGTTAGAAATCCAAGTGCTTATTTTGTTTCATTCAGCTTATTTGTGCTTGTTGCTTATTGTTTCTGGCTTATTTTAGTCCATTGTGCTTAATTGTACCCATTTTCACCATTGTGGACCCCACATTCAGTCCTGAGTGCTTATTTGTCCATCCAGTCAACTAAAGTCAACTGATAAGCCAAAGGGGGTGCTACTGCTTATTTATAAGCAATTTTCAAAAGTAGTTTCACAAAAGTTCTTCATTTTCAGTAGTAAAGTAAAGTTGTAAAAGAAAATCCAAGAAAAACCAAGTTTAAATTAAGTGATAGTTTCTATTTAATTTAATTTAATTTTAATTTTCATTTTTAGATTTTAATTAAGTACTTAGTATTTTTATATTTTTATTAATTACCTTATATAGTAAAATATTTTTAGTAAATTTTTCAGATTTTTATTCTGCCATTTAGTATTAATTAGATTTAATTTTAGTTTTCTTAATTATTAACTAATATTAAGTATTAAATAGCATATTTAGTTTTTATAAAGCAAAACTTAGTTTTTATATTTTTCTTAGCTCTTATATAGTATACTAGACTTTTAGAAAATATATTTTGAATTTCTACTATTCATTTTCTATTTTTCTTATTTTAATTGTTTAAATTAGAATTAAAGTAATTAAAAGGTAAATAATTATTGGATTAATCTTAAAACATAATTTTTAGAGTTTTTATAATTTTGTAGGATTCCAGTGATGGTTAAGTAATTTTATAAATTTTCTCTTAATTTTCTAAGTTAATTTAGTATTAATATTAATTTAAAGTAGTTTAATTAGTTTAATTTAGTTAAATAGTTCTTAATTTATAAAAAACTCATAAAAAGACAAAAATACTTATTTTTATTTTTTATACTTTCCTCAAGTTCTAATTTAAGTTTAAAAATTATTTTTGCAAATTTTTAGTTTAATTTGTAGTAGTTATAATTATTAGTTAATTTAAATTAGATTTTAATTTAGATTTTAAATAGTTTTATTAATTAAATAATATTTAAATAATATTTTAATCATTTTCATAATTTCATTTTCATTTTTAATTTTAAGTTTCAAAAAGTGTCAAAAGCACCCCCTGTAGTTTGTTAAATACCAAAATCCCACTTTTTCAGTCCGATTGCGTAAATCTGAATTGTGAATACGTGCATATATCTGGTATCTGATTTTTGTGAATATTATATCTGTGTACAAATACCAAAATAACAGTAGCAACATCAATTCCACATCATCTGGCTACTGTCCTCAGTGCCACTCACTCATAAAACGATTCCCAAAGCATCATTTCAATCTCGCTGTGACTTTAACGACCCGGGGAAACACTATACTATCACCGGAGTATTGGGATAAGCTGTTTTTGACTAATTGACCTTGGTCAATTATATCTGACGGTTTAGATACCAATCAGCCACGGATATGGAATTTGACCATTTCACTACTCTAGAGTTTCTTGCACAGGAAGAAGAGGAACGTAGAAGAAAAGAAAATGAAGAAAAGGACGCATTCGACACCAACGTATTCCTTCAGTCATCTTCACAATCTAAGCTGACATCTTCACAGGAACCTCCACCTCCTCAAGACTCTCCACCAAAGGATCCGACTCCTCCAGCTTCTTCTTCAAGCTTTCACAACGAGTCGTCATCTGAATCATCACCGGAACATTCATCTCCTACACCCTCTGAAACCGCATCTAAGCAACAATCAATCAATGAACCGACAAAAATAGTTGATCTTCAGGAGCAAGTCAACACTCTCACAACCACGTGAAAAGGCCGTGGAGACTTTGACCGAAGGTCTTCATTCCCCTTTGAAAGAAGTAAAAAAAATTGTGAAAATCCCGATTACCAGTCTTGCTAAACAAGTTGAAGATTTTCAGGAGGCAAAGCAGCAAATCGATAACTTCATGAAAGTTGACTTGACAGGACTTATCAGGACTTTCACACTAGATTACCTCACTGAGAATCTGGTTGAAATTGTTACTCCTGAAGTGACAAGTCTTATTGCACCTATTAAGGATAACTTGGAGCATAGGATCAGAAGTGTTGTAAAGAAAATGTTGTCAACAACACCATTCACGCTTCACCCTGCTAAAGCTTCTACACCAACTCCAACCATCCCTGAACCATCATTCGATGACCTGCTTGCTCAACTCTACGACAAAGTTGCCTACAAAACCACACAAACACCTGAAGAAAAAGCACTTGTCGATGCCATTTCTGCCAACTTGTCTAAAGAGTCGTGCAAAGATGCTGTTGGATCCCTGAAGAGGTCAAGGAAAGATGACGACCCGGACCAGAACTCAAAAGGTAAGAAACACAAGTCCAGAACCGGTCCATCATCTTCTCACCAACCACAAAAGGATCCTACTCCTCCTGGAAATCAGCAACACACTTCAGCTACCAGTCAAGGTCCCACAGATGAGGAAGAAACTCTTATGCACCCAAATGATGATTATGAAGGACAACCCGATACTGATTATCGTGCCTCCCCAATTCTTGATTCTCAACCTGGGCCATCGTCACCATCAAAAGCTCAAGACAAGGATACTACGTCCAAGTATAAGAAATCAAAGAAAAGAAGATGTCATTCATGGCTCGACAATGATGACACACCTGAAAATGATTGGTTGACAGAACTGGTCAAAGCTCAACCTCCTCTCGCAGATGAAGAACCTCTCTGATGAGTGTGTAAATACTCATCATTTCTGTTACATTTAAACTGCAAAAACATATAAAAACACACAGGAATGCCTTAAATTATATAAAATATCCCTGGATTGTGTTTTTATGCAAAAGGATTGAAAACTGATGAAAAACAATACATTTTACATAATTTACAGTTTCAGTCCCTGAACTTTGAAAAATTGGCAAAACTAGTCCCTGGTAAATCAAAACATGAAAAATATCATCAAAGGTCCTTAGGGATTCATAAGTTGTCAAGTATAGTCCTTTAAAGTTAAAAATTGCAAAATTACAACTTTAGTCCCTCAAGTTTGAAAAATGTCAAAAATAGTCCCTAAGGTTTTGTAAATAGAAAAATATAAAAAATAAGCCTTGTACTATTATTAAAAGACAAAATTGGTCCTTATGATAACTTTTGAGAACTTACAACATCAACCCTTCAAATTTCAGAAAATTACAAGTTAGGTCCCTGGAGTTTGTGGAATTGACAGAAAAGGTCCTTGGGTTTTGAAAATGAAAAAGATATACTTTTGGTCCTTGGGTTATTCATAAATGACAAAAATAGTCCTTATTAATACTTTGGACAAGTTGCTAAGTCAGCCCCTATATTTTGTCAAAATAGCAAAATTGGTCCTTATGTAAACCTTAACCAAACCGGACCCTTTTATTTATTATAAACCCCAAACCAATCCAGTCCAAAACAAAACAGCCCACCCCCTTTTCCATTTTCTTTGGCCCAAAATAAGACCAGTCCACACCCCTTATATTAAAACCAGGGTCAAACAAAGTCAAACCCCACAAATACCGCCCCTACTGTTCACCCGTCTCCCCCACGCCTGCTTCACCCGTCTCCCCCACGCCTGCTTCACCCAATACCAGGTGGTATCACCACCTCACCACCACCTGTCCACCTCCACATCACCCTCCAAACACAATCATTCCATCCCACATCCACAATAAATGCATTTCCCACCTTTTTCCAACAAGTCTACCACTGTAGCACCTAATTGCCTAGTTTTTCTTCCATATCTTCCCAACTTGGTCTGAAACTATCTCAATTGTCCCCCTTACACCTCCACAATAAACCATGTAGGATGATGAGTGCTCAAACACTCATTGTTTTTGATATATTTAAACTGCCAAAACGCACAAAAACAATCAAAAAGATATCAAAATACTTAAATTATCCCAGGGATTGTGTTTTATGTGTTTTAAAAGCAAAATGTGCAAAAACAAAGGAAAAGCGTACAAAGTTTGCAGTATTGGCAGTTTCAGTCCCCCAAGTTTCAAAACTTGTCAAATTTAGTCCCTAAGCATTTATTTTGAAAGAAAAAGTCAACCCAAGGTTTTGAAAGTCAATTTCACAAAATATTACATTTGGGTTGCAAGTTTTCCAAAATTACATATTTAGTCCCTGAAAAATCCAAAAATGGCAAAAGTGGTCCCTGGGAAGTTTTGGAATTTTGAAAATTGGAAAACTACAAAAATGATTCTTGGAGTTATGGTTATTGGCAACATTGGTCCTATTGGGTACTTTGGAGAAATTACCATTTCAGCCCTCACTTTTTCCAAATTTACAAAAATGGTCCCTATGGCTAAAACTATCCAACCGGACCCCTTATTTGTTACCCAAAACCAAACCACTACCCAATCCAATCCCTGGCCCAGTCCTCCCAAAAGCCCAAGTCCACCCAGCCCGTTTCCTTTTTTGCTAATAAACCCAGGGTCAAACGGTCAACCTTGGTCAAACGACCCTTTGACCGTTCTTCTTCCCCAACCAAACCGCGCAAAACCAGGGATAGAATCTTCCCCCCCTCACCTTTTCACCAACTCAACCCCCCACAATAAATTACCCTCACCAAACAAACCCACCAACATTAATATCCCTCACCAACACCCACCAGAACCACTAATTTTACCCCGTATGATTTTTGGCGCCAAAAAGCCAATCAATGGCTAGGATTGATCAATGCTTAATTAAATGGATGGGATTTGGTCAGAGGTCAAAGAGAAGTCATGTGGGACCCTCAGAATTCAAAAGGAGCTCATGTGGGATGATTTAGGGTTCATTGTAGCTCGTTATATATAGTTTTAGCTCATAGAAGCTTGAGGTGTGTAATTTTCTTAGTTTTTATGTAGTTTTAGTTTATTTTCAAAGTATTGTAACTGTTTTTATCAATGAAAGTTCAGTTTCAAGTATAATTCTCATTTTCACTTTTCAAAGTCTCATTTCAAATTATCAAGTTCTAATTAAGATATCTAATGTGTGTTTAACCTACTCAGAAGCTCTCACAAGCTCAGAAACAATATTTTTAAAGCATCATAAGCTTGTGTGAACACTCTTAATTCAGTTTTCATTAAATACTAAAAAATTAAGAAAAATAAAAATAAATAAAAAAAAGAAGAGTGCAAGGTAAATGAGCAAGGAGCACAGTGAATTAAGGATGGCTGTGGGTTAAGAACCTCATGGGAGGGCATATGATTGGTTAACTTGGTTCCTTGGTTCTTAATCAGTTGGCTTGGAAGGCTTTGTAAGCTAAAAATCTTTCATCTTTAGTATTAAGTAGCTTTAACTATTTATTTAAGTTTATTTTAGTTAAATATTAGCATTTAGATCAGTAGTAATCATTTGTTCATGTTATATATTTGTCTAAGTTAAAATCTCTTCAATAAATAATTTTAAAGGGGTGTTTGGTTCTAGGGTGTTTGATCTGTTCTATCAGTTCATTTGTGCATTTCTGTGTTTCACTTAGTTGTATGAGTATATAGTAGCTCAGGGAAACCTTTCACTTGTTCTAAAACTCACCCAAAGTCAAAATCACAAGTTAATGCTCACCACAGTTGAGTTTTGAAGTGAAAATCCATCAATCCATTTCACAAAGTGTTTTATTTACTTAAATTAACTTGTGTACAGCTTAACATATCAATCTAAGGCACTAAATCAGCAACACAAGTTCACAAAAGTCAAAACTCATAATTTCTCAAAAAGTCAAAACTACAAACTCAGATTTTCATCAAAATTGGGTGATTCTTCATGATTTTTGTATTGAGATTGAGCATTTGAAACTTGTTAGGGTTGTTGTTTACCAGTTGAACTTTTGATTTCCATCTTTGTTGCATTTTTGTGATTTTTTCTAAGGGACCAAATTGTCCCTTGAATTGGACTGCAGGGCAAAGACTTGCCCTGTATCAGCAGACCATCTCCATCACCCCACCTTTGGTGGTGTTTTGTGACTGACCTAGTGGGTCCCACAGTCCCTACTTTGCACCATTCAACCCCCCCTCCTACCCAGGATCAAGGGTTGACCTTTGGTTTGACCATAAGATCAGTGGACCCCACTTTGTTTGACCCCAAAAGCTTGTCCCATAACTGTCTCAGAAACAAGTGAGCAAACAGCTTATTTGTGTTTTCTTGGCTTATTGAAGCCACAAGTTTGGCTTATTCTTGCTTATTATAGTGTAACAAACTCAGAGAAACCATAAAATACCATTGTGGACCTCACATCTTCCATTTGAGCTTAAAAAACCTCCACAGTCAACAAAAGTCAACTGTGGGATTAATAAGCACTTCAAGTGCTTATTTCTTGGGGTGTAGTTAAAGTGTTTTTGTTAAAAGTTCTTATTTTTAGTCTATAATCAGTTTAGAAAAAGAAAAAAACCAACTTTAATATTAGTGATAGCTTCTATTTAATAGGATTTATCAATTTAATTTTCTTTTTAATTCATTTCTAAGTAATATATCACTTTTATATTTTTAGAAATTATATTTTAGGTTAAAATAATTTTACAAATTTTTCCAGAATTTTATTTTGTCTTTTAGTGGTATTTCTAATTAATTTTAGTTTAATTTAGTTTTAATTAATATTAATCAAATAAATAGCATAATTAGTTTTTATATAGTATAACCTAGTTTTTATAATTTTTCTAGCTTTTATTTTAGTTAAAACATTTTTATAAATTTTTCTAGAATTTTTACTGTTCATTTTCTATTTTTTATAATATAATTAGTTTAATTAGAAATTAATAAGTAATTAGATTAATAATTAGTTAATTAGCTTAAAAATACATAAAATTAGCTTTTTATAATTTTTTAGGATTCCCATGATGGTTAATTAGATTTATAAAAATTTTCTTAATTTTCAAAGCCTTTTTAGTATTTTTAATAATTCTAATTAATTTAATTAGTAATAAATAGATAATTAGTAATTAATTAATAATAAATAATTAAATAGTGTAAAAATAGTTTTTAATTTTCTTAAAATTAATAGGATTGTAAAAATACCAATTTTACACTTTTAACCCTCCCAGTCCATCAGTTGAACTTTTTGTTTTGTTCGTCTGTATACGTTTTTTTTAATTAAACGTACGTTTTTAGGTTTTAGCTCAAATCTTCGTAATCAATCACATAGCTTTCCTAAGCTATATTTGTTAATCATTTCCAAATAATTTTGATCATAACCCTTTTCTGTGAATAATTACCCGATCACTAATACGCTAAAGTTACAATTCACACTTCAACGGGACTTAACGACCTGGTGATACCTTATATTACCCGGAGCATTGACCTAGGCTATTTGACTTTGTTGACCATTATTTGGTCAATATAAGTTAGGTGGTTTAGCTTCAATCAACTTTTGGCGCCGCTGCCGGGGAAGTGTGCGCGTTTCTATAGCGTTATTTGAGATTAGTGTTATCTCACCTCTTTCACTGTACAAATACCACCACTTGTGTATATTTTCATAATCAAAATACAAAAAAGTCATTAACACTTTTCCTAAAGTGTTAAAACACCAAAAAAATTAAAAACAACAAAATAGATCGTAACGTTTTCTAAATCGGTTTTCTTTTAAGGTGATTCTTAAAGAGAAACGATTTTGGTAAACGAAACGATACCAAAAATATTTTCCAAAAGTTTTTTAACCTTTACACAAAACACAAAAACATTCGTCTCTTTCTTGTGAATAATAATTTTACATAAAAATAAACCGTCGAAAACCAAGACAGAACACCTGCCAACTGGGGGTGTGAACAAATAAGTTCCCAAACCAAAAAGATTAAAACTTGCCTTTGTATCCTAGTGAGTGGTGTACCTTTTCTAAAGAAGCCACTCACTTGTGATTATTGGTTTAAGTTCACTGTGGTTTTGTCTCGACTTTGTTTTGATTGATTTTTGTCCTTAGTGCATGCGCACTCGTTCTTCTAGGTCTACTAGCCCATTACGTGAGCTTGTACGAAAACCTAGAAGACCTCGTAGACGTTCAGCACCAACAGTCGGATCTGAGATCCGTACTGTTGCCACACCCACTGTCACCATGGCGGAAGACCGTCCCATGTGTGAACTTCTCCAAGCACCCATCGAGGGTTACGGAGATGCCATTGTTGTTCCAGCCATCGTGGCTGATAATTTTGAGCTCAAAACCGGGTTACTCAATCTTGTGACCTCAAGTCAATTTTACGGTTTTGAGAGGGACGATCCTCATGCTCATATTCGATGGTTCAATAAAATCACATCAACCATCAAGTACAAAAATGTCCCGTGTGAAGCAATAAAACTTCTTCTCTTCCCATTCTCCCTGGAGGGACAAGCCCGGATTTGGCTTGAAAAACAACCTCCACGATCTATTGAGACTTGGGAAGATCTTGTCAAAAAGTTTGTGAATGAATTCTTCCCACCTTCCAAGACCACGAGTCTTAAAAACGAAATCACCAAGTTCACTCAAAAATACGATGAATCTTTTGGTGAAGCGTGGGATCGTTTCAAAGAATTACTTCGCAAGTGTCCACATCATGGTTTCTCTGAGTTGATGCAACTCGATACTTTTTACAATGGCGTGAGCCAAGCTGATCAGAATTCTCTCTATGCCACAAAAGAAATTTTTTGTGTAGAACCACAAAAGAAGCTTTGCAAATCATAGAAAACAAGTCCAAGGTCCGCTCTACACGAAGCAAACCGATTGTTTCTCAAATCAATGCGGGTCCTTCTACTTCATCTTCTGTGGGTCAATCTAGCACGGATGCTAAGCTTGACAAGCTCACTGAAGCGATCCAAGCTTTGGTTCTCGCCCAAACAAAGAAAGTCTCATTTCCACAACATCCTCCCCCTGCTGAGGTTAAAAAAGTGGAAGTCTGTGTGACTTGTGGTGGGCCGCATGCCTACTACAATTGCACAGCTACTGATGGTACACCATATGAAGCTAATGCTGTTGTCGGGTCCCAAAATCAAGGAGGCAATCAATACCGCCCTCCTATGGACCCGAACTATCGTCCTCACCATTATCCTGGACCTCCCGGTTTTAATCAAAACCAAAATGTCCAAAACCGTGGCCAAAACCAAAATAGAGTGAACCAATGTTATCAAAACCAAAGTAACTTCAATCAGGGTCACGGTTTCCAAAATCAAAACCAAGGTTTTCAAAATCAAGGTTTCCAACATCAAGGAAACTTTAACCGGAACCAAGGTCAGGGTAATTTCAATCCAGGGAACTTTCATGGAAACAATCACCAGAATCAAGGAAATTTCCATCATCAAAACCAAGGAAATTTCAATCAAGGCCCCAACCCGAACAATCGAGCCCCAAATATTCCTAATCCGAATCAAGCCATTGTTCCAACCGGGCCTTCATCTGATGAGTTGTTGAAGCAATTCATGAAGTCCCAAGAAGAGTTGACCAAGTTGCTGGTCAGCCAGATTTCTGACATTAAGAAGTCTTTAAATGATCGACCCTCGGGCTCAGGTACTACTTTACCGAGCAACACGATCGCTAACCCGAGGGGCGATGCTAAGGCGATCACAACACGAAGTGGTGCTTCATATGATGAACCCGCGATTCCTACTACCTCTTCTTCCTCTCTTCCAAAGGTAGTGAATCATGAACCTGAGGTGACAAAGGACATGGTGCAAATTCCTAGCCCACGAAGTACAGCACACGTCCAACCTCAGGTTATTCCCGAAACCAGATGTAAGCCTGGACTTGTCTTTGAACCACCAGAAACTCCAGTGGACAACCCAAAATCCAAAACTTCTATTCCCTATCCATCACGTCTCGGTGAACAAAAGCTCCGCGAAAAAGCTAATCACCAAATGGATAAATTTTTCCAAATCTTCCAAGATTTGCATTTTGATATCAGCTTCGCGGATGCTATTCTCTTGATGCCCAAGTTTGCATCGACAATCAAAAATCTGTTGAGTAATAAAGAAAAATTATTTGAGATGGCAAGAACTCCTCTGAATGAGAACTGCTCTGCGGTTCTTTTGAAAAAGCTTCCTGAAAAGCTTGGAGATCCCGGGAAATTTCTCATTCCTTGTACCTTCCCGGGTATGGTTGATTGCTTCGCCCTGGCCGATCTAGGTGCTAGTATCAACCTAATGCCATATTCTGTGTGGAAGAAACTTTCTCTCCCCGAACTCACTCCCACGTGCATGACTTTAGAGCTTGCCGATCGCTCGATTTCTCGTCCCATTGGCATTGCCGAGGACGTATTCGTTAAAGTGGGAAAGTTCCATTTTCCAGCAGATTTTGTGATTGTTGACTTTGATGCCGATTCAAGGGTCCCTCTCATTCTTGGGCGGGGATTCCTTAGAACTGGGCGCGCTCTTATAGATGTATTTGAGCATGAGATCACATTACGTGTTGGGACGGAAGCTATTACCTTCAACCTAAATCAAACATCGAGATACTCCTCCAATTATGATTGTGAATTGGTGAACAAAATAGATGTCATCGATGTTGCTGCTGAGGAGTATGCTCAAGAGATTTTAGGTTTCATTGATGATTCTTCGAGTGAAAATCTCACTCATTCTTCTCATCCCATCATAGCCAATTCTTCTCCTTCCCTCACTCCGTTTGAGGGAAGTGACTTCATCTTAGAAGAAATGGAGGCGTTTCTCAAAAGTGATTCGATTCCCGATGGAGTCGATAACCAAGAAATCGACCTCGAGAGGGATATTCTCCTGCTTGAAAAATTGTTAAACGAGGATCCCTCTCATCTTCCTGTTCTACCACAACAACTTCATAAAGAGGAGGTCAAAAATGTTGAGAAAACTGATGACTTTCCCGAGGTTGAACTTAAGGACTTGCCACCTCATCTTGAATATGCATTTCTGGAGGGTGATGATAAATTACCCGTCATAATTGCCAAAGACTTAAGTGATGAGGAAAAGGCTGCTCTTATCAAGGTTTTGAAGTCTCATAAACAAGCAATTGCTTGGCGTCTCTCAGATATCAAGGGCATTGACCCTGAGTTTTGTACTCATAAGATTTTAATGGAGGACGACTTGAAACCTGCAGTCCAACAACAAAGAAGGGTGAATCCAAAAATTCACGAGGTTATCAAACAAGAGGTTTTAAAACTTCTTGATGCCGGATTGATTTACCCTATCTCGTACAGTCCTTGGGTCAGCCCAATCCATTGTGTTCCAAAAAAGGGTGGCATTACCGTTGTGTCAAATGAGGAGAATGAATTAATTCCAACTCGTTTGGTTACGGGTTGGCGCGTCTGCATTGATTATCGTAAATTGAAGGACGCCACCCGTAAGGATCATTTTCCTCTGCCCTTTATGGATCAGATGCTCGAGAGATTAGCGGGGAATGAGTAGTATTGCTTCCTCGATGGTTTCTCGGGATACTTTCAGATTCCCATTGACCCGCAAGACCAAGAAAAGACCACTTTCACGTGCCCCTATGGAACCTTCGCATATAAACGTATGCCATTTGGCTTATGTAATGCTCCGGGCACGTTTCAAAGATGTATGATGGCCATTTTTTCCGACATGATCGGTAAAAGTATGGAGGTCTTTATGGACGATTTCTCGGTCATTGGGGATTTGTTTAAAACATGTCTCTCCCATTTAGACAGCATGCTAAAACGTTGTGAAGACACAAAGTTATGTCTAAATTGGGAGAAGAGTCACTTTATGGTCAAAGAGGGCATTGTCCTCGGCCATAAAATTTCAAAAAACGGGATCGAGGTTGACAGAGCCAAAGTGGACGTCATTGCAAAATTGCCTCATCCCACGACTGTGAAAGGTGTTAGGAGCTTTTTGGGTCACGCCGGTTTCTATCGTAGGTTCATCCAAGATTTTTCTAAAATCGCCCGGCCTATGACCCATCTCCTCGAGAAGGATGCTCCTTTTATCTTCTCCCCTGAGTGCATCGAAGCCTTTGAAACATTAAAGAAAAGGCTTACCGAGGCACCGATTCTTGTTGCCCCCGATTGGGACTTGCCCTTCGAGCTCATGTGTGATGCTAGTGATTATGCTATAGGGGCTGTCTTGGGGCAACGCAAAACAAAACATTTTTAGCCTATACACTATGCCAGCAAGACTATGACCGAGGCACAAAGTCATTACACCACCACTGAAAAAGAATTATTAGCTGTGGTGTATGCTTTTGAAAAATTCCGGCCATACTTGATTCTGACTAAAAGCATAGTGTATACGGATCATTCGGCTTTGAAGTATCTATTTGCAAAACAAGATGCAAAGCCGAGACTCCTCCGCTGGGTTCTCCTCCTTCAGGAATTTGATATCATTATTCGTGATAAAAAAGGAGCTGAGAACCTAGCTGCTGATCATCTCTCCCGTCTTGAAAACCCTCACCAAAATGCTTTCGAGAACAAGGAAATAAATGAAACATTTCCTCTCGAGACCCTCAATGTGATTTCATTTCGTGGAGACTCGATTACCCCATGGTTTGCCGACTTTGCAAACTATCTTGCGGGTAACTTCATTGTGAAAGGGATGTCGTCCCAACAAAAAAATAAATTTTTCAAAGACGTAAAACATTACTTTTGGGACGACCCCTACCTATTCAAGATATGCGCAGATCAAGTCATCCGGCGGTGTGTGTATGGTCAGGAAGCCGCTGAAATCTTAAAGGCTTGCCATGTTGGTCCCACGGGGGGCCACCACAATCCCAACTACACTGCCAAAAGGGTGTTTGATTCCGGCTTTTATTGGCCCTCGATCTACAAGGATGCCCAAGAATTGGTCAAGTCCTGTGACGCTTGTCAACGTCACGGGAATATTTCACAAAGGAATGAAATGCCTCAAAATGCAATTCAAGTTTGTGAAATTTTTGATATCTGGGGCATCGACTTTATGGGGCCATTTCCATCCTCTCACAGAAACAAATACATACTCGTGGCAGTTGACTACTTGTCAAAATGGGTTGAAGCGAAAGCTTTACCCACAAATGATGCCCGAGTAGTTGTGAAATTTTTAAAAGCTCTTTTTGCCCGATTTGGAACTCCACGTGCTATTATTAGTGATCGTGGTACGCACTTCTGTAATGACAAGTTTGACAAGGTCATGCAAAAGTACGGTGTAACTCACCGTCTTTCCACTGCGTACCACCCTCAAACGAGTGGACAAGTCGAAGTTTCCAATCGGGGCATTAAAAGAATATTGGAGAGAACTGTAGGTGAGAATCGTGCATCGTGGTCGGACAAATTAGATGATGCACTTTGGGCTTTTCGTACGGCTTACAAAACACCCATTGGGTGTACGCCTTATAAACTTGTGTACGGGAAAGCGTGCCATCTTCCGATCGAGCTTGAACACAAAGCCTATTGGGCTCTCAAGCATGCCAATTTCGACCTCAAAACGGCGGGTGGTCATAGAAAAGTTCAACTAAATGAATTAAACGAACTTCGTGATCAAGCTTACGAGAACTCTTTGATCTATAAAGAAAAGACAAAGAAGATTCATGACTCAAAAATCAAAAACCGCGTTTCCAACATTGGTGATCGAGTCCTTCTTTTCAACTCTAGACTCAAGATCTTCTCGGGAAAGCTCAAAACCCGATGGACTGGTCCATTCACTATCGCAAAAGTTTATCCTTATGGCACCGTCGAATTATCTCAAAATGACGGTCCAAATTTCAAAGTGAATGGACATCGGTTAAAGCACTACTTTGGAGAGGACGTACCATCCATGGTCGTCCCGGATCTCCAAACTTTCCCCAAGGACAATTGAATTCGGGGATAGAGTCAAGCTAGTGATTCGATGACCAAAAATTAGCAACAATACGGGTTTTCACCCGTATCTCTGATTCTTTCTATTTTCTACCACCTAGTGTGGGGGAATGGCCAACCCCCCGCTGTTTGAGAAAAAATGTATATATGTATATAAGTCTAAAAAAAAAAAAAAAAAAAAAAAAAAAAAAAAAAAAAAAAGTTATATATATAGAAATAAAGTGAAAATTGGTATTTCCGCAGTTAGATTCGAATCTTGGCTTTTTACGTTCATAGCTTCGGCATAATAGCCGGGACTTTGAATATTGAGGAAAATATTCATTTCTAAGTGTGGGGGGGAAATTCTAACGAATTTTAACAAATATCTTTCAAGTACCCCCGTTTTTGGCCAAAATTTTCAAAAATTTTTCACTTTATTTCAAAATTTTTGTGGTAATCAGTCCGCCTTGTCTAAGCGACAAAAGGGATTGGCTAATCCAGGAGCAAACGGCTCTTGGTAAAGATAAATCAAATCCGTTGACGGCTGACAATTTGCCCAAAATTGTATGGTTCCTCAACTCCCTGAAAACAAATGAGTTGTTTAGCCCGCAAGATTATGGCTTGTGGTAAAGGCCGTGGAAAATCCATAATTGGTAATCAGCTCACCAAGATGTTGACTAGGTCCATCAAGATGCTGGCTAGTCCAGGAGCAAACGGCTCTTGGTAAAGACTTAACAAATCCGTTGAAAGCTGGTGGTTTGCTCAAAATCACACGGTTATCAGGTGTGCCACAGTTCTTACACCTGGCTACTCCAGAAGTGATGAATTTTGGTAAAGAGTTTAAAATCCATCAAGTTTTCTAAAAAGATTGCTAGGGACTAGCAATAGTTCAGTGTGGGGGATTGATGAGTGCTCAAACACTCATCGTTTTTGATATATTTAAACTGCCAAAACGCACAAAAACAATCAAAAAGATATCAAAATACTTAAATTATCCCAGGGATTGTGTTTTATGTATTTTAAAAGCAAAATGTGCAAAAACAAAGGAAAAGCGTACAAAGTTTGCAGTATTGGCAGTTTCAGTCCCCCAAGTTTCAAAACTTGTCAAATTTAGTCCCTAAGCATTTATTTTGAAAGAAAAAGTCAACCCAAGGTTTTGAAAGTCAATTTCACAAAATATTACATTTGGGTTGCAAGTTTTCCAAAATTACATATTTAGTCCCTGAAAAATCCAAAAATGGCAAAAGTGGTCCCTGGGAAGTTTTGGAATTTTGAAAATTGGAAAACTACAAAAATGATTCTTGGAGTTATGGTTATTGGCAACATTGGTCCTATTGGGTACTTTGGAGAAATTACCATTTCAGCCCTCACTTTTTCCAAATTTACAAAAATGGTCCCTATGGCTAAAACTATCCAACCGGACCCCTTATTTGTTACCCAAAACCAAACCACTACCCAATCCAATCCCAGGCCCAGTCCTCCCAAAAGCCCAAGTCCACCCAGCCCGTTTCCTTTTTTGCTAATAAACCCAGGGTCAAACGGTCAACCTTGGTCAAACGACCCTTTGACCGTTCTTCTTCCCCAACCAAACCGCGCAAAACCAGGGATAGAATCTTCCCCCCCCCCCCCCTCACCTTTTCACCAACTCAACCCCCCACAATAAATTACCCTCACCAAACAAACCCACCACCATTAATATCCCTTACCAACACCCACCAGAACCACTAATTTTGCCCCGTATGATTTTTGGCGCCAAAAAGCCAATCAATGGCTAGGATTGATCAATGCTTAATTAAATGGATGGGATTTGGTCAGAGGTCAAAGAGAAGTCATGTGGGACCCTCAGAATTCAAAAGGAGCTCATGTGGGATGATTTAGGGTTCATTGTAGCTCGTTATATATAGTTTTAGCTCATAGAAGCTTGAGGTGTGTAATTTTCTTAGTTTTTATGTAGTTTTAGTTTATTTTCAAAGTATTGTAACTGTTTTTATCAATGAAAGTTCAGTTTCAAGTATAATTCTCATTTTCACTTTTCAAAGTCTCATTTCAAATTATCAAGTTCTAATTAAGATATCTAATGTGTGTTTAACCTACTCAGAAGCTCTCACAAGCTCAGAAACAATATTTTTAAAGCATCATAAGCTTGTGTGAACACTCTTAATTCAGTTTTCATTAAATACTAAAAAATTAAGAAAAATAAAAATAAATAAAAAAAAGAAGAGTGCAAGGTAAATGAGCAAGGAGCACAGTGAATTAAGGATGGCTGTGGGTTAAGAACCTCATGGGAGGGCATATGATTGGTTAACTTGGTTCCTTGGTTCTTAATCAGTTGGCTTGGAAGGCTTTGTAAGCTAAAAATCTTTCATCTTTAGTATTAAGTAGCTTTAACTATTTATTTAAGTTTATTTTAGTTAAATATTAGCATTTAGATCAGTAGTAATCATTTGTTCATGTTATATATTTGTCTAAGTTAAAATCTCTTCAATAAATAATTTTAAAGGGGTGTTTGGTTCTAGGGTGTTTGATCTGTTCTATCAGTTCATTTGTGCATTTCTGTGTTTCACTTAGTTGTATGAGTATATAGTAGCTCAGGGAAACCTTTCACTTGTTCTAAAACTCACCCAAAGTCAAAATCACAAGTTAATGCTCACCACAGTTGAGTTTTGAAGTGAAAATCCATCAATCCATTTCACAAAGTGTTTTATTTACTTAAATTAACTTGTGTACAGCTTAACATATCAATCTAAGGCACTAAATCAGCAACACAAGTTCACAAAAGTCAAAACTCATAATTTCTCAAAAAGTCAAAACTACAAACTCAGATTTTCATCAAAATTGGGTGATTTTTCATGATTTTTGTATTGAGATTGAGCATTTGAAACTTGTTAGGGTTGTTGTTTACCAGTTGAACTTTTGATTTCCATCTTTGTTGCATTTTTGTGATTTTTTCTAAGGGACCAAATTGTCCTTTGAATTGGACTGCAGGGCAAGGACTTGCCCTGTATCAGCAGACCATCTCCATCACCCCACCTTTGGTGGTGTTTTGTGACTGACCCAGTGGGTCCCACAGTCCCTACTTTGCACCATTCAACCCCCCTCCTACCCAGGATCAAGGGTTGACCTTTGGTTTGACCATAAGATCAGTGGACCCCACTTTGTTTGACCCCAAAAGCTTGTCCCGTAACTGTCTCAGAAACAAGTGAGCAAACAACTTATTTGTGTTTTCTTGGCTTATTGAAGCCACAAGTTTGGCTTATTCTTGCTTATTATAGTGTAACAAACTCAGAGAAACCATAAAATACCATTGTGGACCCCACATCTTCCATTTGAGCTTAAAAAACCTCCACAGTCAACAAAAGTCAACTGTGGGATTAATAAGCACTTCAAGTGCTTATTTCTTGGGGTGTAGTTAAAGTGTTTTTGTTAAAAGTTCTTATTTTTAGTCTATAATCAGTTTAGAAAAAGAAAAAAACAAAAAAAAACCAATTTTAATATTAGTGATAGCTTCTATTTAATAGGATTTATCAATTTAATTTTCTTTTTAATTCATTTCTAAGTAATATATCACTTTTATATTTTTAGAAATTATATTTTAGGTTAAAATAATTTTACAAATTTTTCCAGAATTTTATTTTGTCTTTTAGTGGTATTTCTAATTAATTTTAGTTTAATTTAGTTTTAATTAATATTAATCAAATAAATAGCATAATTAGTTTTTATATAGTATAACCTAGTTTTTATAATTTTTCTAGCTTTTATTTTAGTTAAAACATTTTCATAAATTTTTCTATAATTTTTACTGTTCATTTTCTATTTTTTATAATATAATTAGTTTAATTAGAAATTAATAAGTAATTAGATTAATAATTAGTTAATTAGCTTAAAAATACATAAAATTAGCTTTTTATAATTTTTTAGGATTCCCATGATGGTTAATTAGATTTATAAATTTTTTCTTAATTTTCTAAGCCTTTTTAGTATTTTTAATAATTCTAATTAATTTAATTAGTAATAAATAGATAATTAGTAATTAATTAATAATAAATAATTAAATAGTGTAAAAATAGTTTTTAATTTTCTTAAAATTTTCTTTAATTAATAGGATTGTAAAAATACCAATTTTACACTTTTAACCCTCCCAGTCCATCAGTTGAACTTTTTGTTTTGTTCGTCTGTATACGTTTTTTTAATTAAAACGTACGTTTTTAGGTTTTAGCTCAAATCTTCGTAATCCAAATTCCCGTAATCAATCACATAGCTTTTCTAAGCTATATTTGTTAATAATTTCCAAATAATTTTGATCATAACCCTTTTCTGTGAATAATTACCCGATCACTAATACGCTAAAGTTACAATTCACACTTCAACGGGACTTAACGACCTGGTGATACCTTATATTACCCGGAGCATTGACCTAGGCTATTTGACTTTGTTGACCATTATTTGGTCAATATAAGTTAGGTGGTTTAGCTTCAATCATAGGACCTTAGATATATCAACTTTAATACCAATATAAGAACTAGATGAAGTAAAGATGGTGACTTGAATATATGTATGTGAGGCGTTAGTATCTAAAAGAGAGTAATAGATGAAGAGAACATTTTATTAAAAACACACACAATACACACACAAGCACACCTTACAAATGAGAGGTAAGGTGCCTTATATAGTTAGAGAGAAAGGCCTCATCGGCTTTCTAATGGACTTGGGCTTGGACTTGGTTACATGGTTGGATAACAAGGCTTATGAAACATAGCACATGACATATTAGCTTGCCAAGTCCAAGGCCCAATGACTAAACTATTACTAATCTTAACAAACGACACAAAGTTACAATATGAGAATGACCATCACTTCTATATATAAATATTTTAATGCTAACAATCTCCCCCTAAGGGGTGGTCATTCGAATGATGCTCCACGTGAGTGGGTCTTCCGTGTTCTTTGTCTTTAACTTTGTGTGTCGTTGTAGAATAGTCTTTAGTCTTTGTTCCTTCATGCTTTGTGATCTTTGATAACTGATTTTTATCGTTCTTTGTTCCTTTGTGATGTGGAGTTATCTACCTTTCATCACTTCTGCGTCTGTGGTGGTTGTTTGCCATTCCAACATGCTCATACATCTTTGGACTTTGATATTCATATGCACGTAGTTCCCTTTCTTTCACTTTGATCCTTAGTCTTTATACTTTGTAGATTCTTCTTTTTGGCGTAGAATCTTTCTTTGAACTTTGTATTGTATAGATCTTTGAGGGAGCTTTCTTTAACTTCCAGATGTATGTATGAGCACGTGGAATCTGTCGCCACGGAGATGAAGTGTCCCTGCATATAAACAGTTAGCAATAAAACATCCGGTACTTACAGATAAGAATTAGAGATCGTCAACAGCATAGTGTGAAGACTCCTTCTAACCCTTACCAAGGCCGTTCCCATGTCAGATACTCTCGAGAGAGCTTACGAGACCTACTAAGTAGCTCAATGACTGGGTGAGTCGCAGGGGATCACTCCACGACTCTAGACCGTTTGAAACCACCGCGAACACTAAGCGTAATCCATAAAGAATTACCGAAGTGACCTGCTGTCAGGGCTGCTTGATGTTGACCCTGGCAGGAATTCCATTCAATCATCGAGAAACACTTGTGTGAATTCTCTCATAAATGTTCTGGCAAATTGCTAAGATCTGCGTAGGACTCTTAAGTTTACATCTGGCATCCTTTATGATGAACAACCAGTGTAGAAATATCATGTGTTCCTATGAGATCTTTTGATGAATCTCGGGGCTCTAGACTCGATAAGTGCACATTTGGTTTCCTATGCGGAGATTAGGGAGAGGTCTCCTGCTTCAATATCAACCATCTCTAAGAGACAGGTCGATAGATTACACCGGTTCCCCGTGAGAATGAAACAAGCTCTTTTAAGAGAACTTGAGTGGTTAAGAAGGTTTAGTGCAGTGCATCACTGAGTCCATGACGTCTTTATCTTCAATACCGGTGTCACCTTAGTAACAACCAGTAGCATACGAATTGTACCCGGTGTCTGCCCTAAGGTTGAACATTTGGAGGGCTATTTCTTTTCACCCTTTTTCATAACTTTTTTTCTTTTTAATTCTTCAACCCCTTCTTTCTCCTTTCTCATTTTCTCCTTTTTTCAATCATACCTAAGGACTTCTAATTCTAATCTATTGGATTTGTCCTTGGGTAGATCCCTCTGGCTCTAGCGGATCATAGGACGGGTTTTCCTAACCATAGTCACCTTATAACTCCATGACTATCCTATAATTTCCATGAAACCATTTATGAAAAATCTCTCAAAGTGTTTATGATAATAAAACACATTGTTGACACTTCGAGAGTTTTGCATTTCTTTTGAAGGACTCCCCCTTCACATGTGCCCATGAATTTTTAAGAAATTTGCACATGCGTGAGGAGTTTGCACTTTTTGAATTGATCCACTTTCAGTGAACATGACCAATTCAAGACACGCTTACATCACTAGTTAGACTAGCTTGAAATTATTACCCGTCCTGGTCAAGTCCAAGGAAAGTCTCTCGATATGGTACATTCTACTCAAATAAGTCCTATTCGAGATACGCTTACATCACTAGTTAGACTAGCTTGAAATTATTACCCGTCCAGGACAAGTCTTTTCGATTACTGACATTTTAAGCTTCGTCAATTCATTGGTACTATCTGAGTCGAGCTCTTCTGAGATTCAGTCACAAACTTTAAACATCTTTGATCGCATTTTAATCATGTCTTCTCCCCCTCAAAAATAGCATAGCGTGATGTTTTTGATATCAACTGTTTAATAAAAAGCTTTTTGGAGAGAAAGACAGATTTGATTTTGCATGAAATCGGAACATTTTAGTTTTATTTTATTTTTTTATACTCCCCCTTAATGATAGCTCATTTAAAATCAATTTAAGAGTTTAGAGGGAGTTTTCTTGAGCACAAATTTTGAGAGATTTTGAGAAATCTTTTGAACAATCTTGAAAAAATGCTCAAGAATTTTGTTGGAAAACGAGTTTATGCTTGAAATCTTTTTCGTTTGTTTAGACTCGAACTTTTTGAAAAAGAGTTCATCATTGAACGTACGAGTCCTTGATTTGAAAATTAATCAGAAGTCATCATTTAAGTACGGGTTTCGTACTGAAGTATACGAAAGCCATTGTGAAGAAACTTTTGAAAAACGACATGTTTTTAGAAAAACATTAAAAAGAACTCCCGCTCAAGCATCTGTACATGTCCGTATCATTATTGAATGACATTTCTAGAAACGTACAGAATATTGATTTATACGAGAGACATGTCGTGAGAAGAATATTTTTGGATTTTTTGATTTTATATTTTTTGAAAATTTTATATTTTTGTATTTTGTTTTTGTTGGTTTTTCAAATTTTCTTTTTTGTTTTTTCAAAGATATTTACAGCGAAGCGATTTTGAAAACATTTTTCAAGATGATTCGAGAAGACGTTCTAACTCCTCAGGGGTTAGGCTTCGCATGCCAATTCGTCAAACTAAATAGTAAAACCGTTCTTTTGGAAGGGCTTTAGTAAAAAGATCGGCGAGTTGGTAATCTGTCTTAACGAAAAATAATTCAACAGTACCCTCTTCCACGTGTTCTTTGATGAAATGGTAGCGGACTTTGATATGCTTCGTCTTAGAGTGATGTACGGGATTGCACGAGATGGCTATGGCACTTTTTGAGTCACAATACATAGGTATTCTGTCAAAAGTAAAGCCATAATCTGTGAGCTGTGTCCGCATCCAAAGAACTTGGGCACAACACGCAGATAGAGACACATACTCGGCTTCGGCGGTTGATAGTTCAGTACAATCCTGTTTCTTTGACGACCAGCTTACTAGCTTTTCACCCAAAAATTGTGCTCCACCTGATGTACTCTTTGCTGTAACTTGATCACCAACATGGTCTGCATCTGAAAATGCTGTTAGATGAAACCCCGAATCCTTCGGATACCAAAGTCCCATGTTAATGGTGCTTCGTAGGTACCAAAAGATCCGTTTAACCTCTTTGAGGTGAAGTTCGGTAGGCTTTGCCTGAAACCGTGCTAACAAACAAACAGCAAATTGAATATCGGGTCGGCTAGCAGTTAGGTACATGAGAGAACCGATCATGCTCCGATATTTTTTCGGATCGATGGGTTTTCCAAACAAATCAGCACCTATTTTTGGTGAAGTGACCATTGGTGTACCAACAGAATCACAGTTTTCCATTCCATGTTTTATCAAAATCTCTATTGTATATTTAGCTTGATTGATAAAAATACCACGTGGGGATTGATGTATTTGTAAACCAAGAAAGAATTTTAGTTCCCCCATCATAGACATTTCAAATTTGCTTTTCATGAGATTTTCAAAATGTTTTGAATGGTTAGGATTGGTTGATCCAAAAATTATGTCGTCCACGTAAATTTGAACGATCAAAATGCCATCTTTGAATTTTTTGATAAACAAGGTGTCATCAACCGTTCCTTTGGTGAAATTGTTTTTAAGCAAGAAAGATGATAGTTCGTCATACCACGCTCTTGGAGCTTGTTTTAGACCATAAATGGCTTTCTTAAGCTTGTAGACGTAGTCTGGATGATCTCTGTCGATGAATCCCTCTGGCTGACTCACATACACTTCTTCTTTCAGAGTTCCATTCAAGAAAGCTGTCTTAATATCCATCTGATAGATTGTGATGTTTTTGTGAGCTGCATAGGCTAAGAAAATCCGCACTGCTTCAAGTCTGGCTACAGGCGCGAATGATTCCTCGAAATCTATCCCTTCTTCTTGTGGATAACCTTTAGCCACGAGACGAGCTTTGTTGCGAATAACAGTCATTTCGTCATCCAGTTTGTTCTTCCACAACCACTTGAGATCAAGAACACGTTTATCAAGTGGTCGTTCAACAAGTTCCCAACTATCATGTAACAGGTATTGAAGAAATTCCTCCTGCATCGCTTCAATCCAAGGGTTTTCTGCCATTGCTTCCCGAATGTTCTTTGGTTCTTTGAGGCTGATTGAGCAAATGTAGATGCACAATTCGAGATCGGTGGCAAGTTGTCTCCTTGTCTGAACTGGCTTTGAAGGTTCACCAATAACATGTTCTATTGGATGGTCTTTTGTCCATTGAAACGTAGAAGGGTACCTTGGGTGTAACAAATGTGTGTTAGATGGTTCTTGTAACCTTGAAGAAGATTCAGCAGAGTCTGTTGCAAACGGGTTTTCAAATACTTCTTCTTCTTCTTCTAACGTAACATCGTTTGAATTATTTGTTGGTTCTTCTTGAAAATTTATGTTTTGGTTTTGCTCATCAACTCTTGGTAGAATAGTTTCAAGTACTGGAGTTGCTTGAGTAGATGTAGATGATGTTGATGTAGTTGGTGCTTCAGCTTCGATTGTTGTAGATGCATCCTGTGGAGGTGGTGGTGGTTGATGGTTGTGAGCGGGTGCAGCGGAATGTTGTTGAGATGCATTTGTCAAAGTTCCACCATAGTATTCATCAAACATTAACTCAAAGAAATTTTCCAGTTCTTGTTCTGAAGGTTTATCCGTGTTTGTTGACTGAGCTCCTTGAGGCACGAGTCCTGAACTTATGTGTCCAGAAGTCTGTATGTTAGGTTCGGGTCCTAATCTGTTTTGATTAGAAGCCACTTGTAGGAACTTAGATATATCAACTTTAATACCAATATAAGAACTAGATGAAGTAAATATGGTGACTTGAATATATGTATGTGAGGCGTTAGTATCTAAAAGAGAGTAATAGATGAAGAGAACATTTTATTAAAAACACACACAATACACACACAAGCACACCTTACAAATGAGAGGTAAGGTGCCTTATATAGTTAGAGAGAAAGGCCTCATGGGCTTTCTAATGGACTTGGGCTTGGACTTGGTTACATGGTTGGATAACAAGGCTTATGAAACATAGCACATGACATATTAGCTTGCCAAGTCCAAGGCCCAATGACTAAACTATTACTAATCTTAACAAACGACACAAAGTTACAATATGAGAATGACCATCACTTCTATATATAAATATTTTAATGCTAACAAACCAATATGCATTAATTGAGATAAAACGGCCACAAGCTACCTGTTTCCATTTTGGCGCCAAAATGCCATTTGTACGGTTAAGATGAAAGACATAGATTCAAAGGCTGAGATGAAGTGGGAAACACCCAGAGGTCGACAAAGATATCAAAAAGTCTATATAATTGAAGAAAGAAGCAATGTAAAGACTTATCTAGTTTAATTTTCAATTATGTATGTCGATTAGTTAAGTTTTCAAATTCCAGTATTGTATTAAGCTCTAAGGTACTTTGTTAAGTGTTTTTATATTGTAATCAAGCTGTTTCAAATACTCAATTACATTATAAACCTCAATTTCAGTTTATGCAAATTTTGAGTTTCAAAAATTCTCATGTGTCTTGATATTGTTGTTCTTAGTAGATGATACAGACAAAATAAGCTCATATAAGCTCCTATAAAGCTTACCAAAGCTTTTAGTAATGTACAATAAAGAGTAACTAAAAAAAATTCCAATAACACAAAATCAGTCAACTAAAGTCAACTGTACAATATTTGGGTTTGGATTCTGATTCAGAGGTGATTTTGGAAAGGATGCAGCTTTGGATTATGGTTTAGAGACTCATGGGAGTCATATAATTGATCTTGGTTCTTGGTTTGGTTCTCTTAGTCACTCATTTGTAAGCTATAATATCTATTTTCAAGTTTTTCTTTATTGTTAATCTTACTTGATTTTAGTTAATCTGTTTTTATTTATTGTTTTTATTGATAAAACAATAATAAAAATATAATAGTTGTTCATTAGTTTTTATAGTTGTTTAATATCTCATATTTAAGTATTATGTGACTTAATTTGGATTTCTAAGTTATTGTTGTTACATCTGAGAGATTAAGGTTTGAACAGATTCACATAAGTATAATAAATGGTTTTGTGTTATTAAGTTGGTTAAAATCATTTGTTTTCTTGGAAAACCTTCAAATCAGTTAGGATTTAGGGTGTTTGGAACAAGCTTGTTAGCTGAGATCTAGTTGTTATTGGTTGTTTATCTTTGTTTCATTATACTGCTGTAATAAGAAATAGGATATATAGTCATTAAACTTTGCACCTAAAACACCATAAGTCAAAATTACATGAATCAACCCCACACAGTTAACTGTGTGAGGATTTGAGTTCCACAATGACTCACATAAGCTTATCATTTATATCTTAAGCCTAAATTAGCCTCACTTAAGCTTATTATAACATCTACAATCAGCTAGGATCAATCAAACTTCATATAAGTCAACTGAGCTTAAAATTAGAAAAAGTCAAAAGATGCATGTTCAGAATTTCACCAAAATGGCATGAATTAATCTGATTTTTGTGTTTGGATTTAGAGTTTGAAATTTGTTGTGTGATTAGTCTACCATCTGTACTTGTGATTTTCATTATTGTTATATTTTTGTGATTTTTTTTTGTTGACAAATTTGCCCCTGGAACACACCTGCAGGGCAAAATGATGCCCTGCTACACAGACCATCACCACCACAACCACCACTTTGGTGGTTGATTGTGACCACCACAGTGGTCCCACTAGTCCCAATTTTGGTTCTTACAACCCCCCTCCTACCAGGGTTCAACAATTGACCCTTTGTCTGATTTGTACATCACTGGGACCCACTTAATTTGGCCTCCTAAATCTGTCCTTATTCTGTCTCAGATTCAAAATAAGCAAGTGCTTATTTTGGATTCCTAGCTTATATGGCCATCTTATTTGAGTAATTTTTGCTTATTATCATCCACACAACTTATTTGTACCAGGTTTCATCCTTGTGGACCCCACATAAGTCCATTTGTTCTTAATTCCTTCTTTGGTCAAACTTGGTCAACTGTGTGGTCTAATAAGCACTCATAGTGCTTATTTTGAGTTTATAAATTATTTTCCTTTATTAAAGTTTCTTATTTTAAGTATTTTATTAGTTTTATAGAAGAAAAACCAGAAAAGAACAAACTTAATTATAGTGATAGCTTCTATTTAATAGAAATTATCTATTTAATTTTCTTTTTAGTTTATTTATAAGTACTTCTGTATTTTTATATTTTTAATAAATTTCTATAATATTAAAGTATTTTTATAAATTTTTCCAGAATTTTCCTTTGTAATTTGGTAATATTTAGAATTAATATTAGTTTAATTAATAATTAATTAATAAATAAGGATTAAATAGCATAATTATATTTTATAAAGTACCACCTAGTTTTTATAATTTTTATAGCTTTTATATAAGGTAAAACAATTTTATAAAATTTTCTAGGATTTATACTGTTCATTTTCTATTTTTAATAATATAATTAGTTTAATTGATAATTAATTAATAAATAGAATAATAATTAGTAAATTAGATTAAAAATACATAATATAAACTTTTTGTAATTCTTTAGGATTCCTGTGATGGTTAATTAGATATATAAATTTTTTCATAATTATCTAAGTCTTTTTAGTATTTATAATAATTTAAATCAATATAATTAGTTAAATAATAATTAATTAATAATAAATAGATAAATAGTGTGAAAAATATAATTTTAGTTTTAAAATAAGTTTTATAATATTTTAGACTTTTAGAAATTTTAATTTTGTATTTCTAGACTTATTTTATATTTTCTTAATTATTATTGAATTATTAAATAATTAATAATAGTTATTAAATAAAAATAATTAATTAAATAAATCAGTAATATTAAAATAAATATTTCAAGTTTATTTAATTTGCATTTAAGCCCCTAAGACTTGCAAACTCCTACTATAGTTAAAGTTGTTTTTGTTTACGTTTAAAATAAACGTTTACATTTTCCAGTCCCTTTTCACTTGTACTTATCTGATTTCACGAATTAGTTGATATAGCTTATTAAAGCTATTCACACTTATATTTCAGTAGTACAATCACTTAAACCCTTTTCCTGTTCAAATTCACCTGATCTCGAAGTCGTTTTATTACAGATTTCACGCCTTGTTTTGATCTAACGATCCGGGGATACACTAAACTCACCGGAGTATTGGCCTAAGCTGTTTGACTTGTTGACCATTACTTGGTTGATATTATCTGACTGTTTCAGGCCAATCAAAATTTGGCGCCGCTGCCGGGGAGGTGTGCTGCGTATTACGACTTTTTGAAATATCTGTGAGTTTGAATTATCACACTTTGTTATATATCATCTTTTTGTCTATATTTCTTTTCTATTTTTAATTTCCCGTCACTCTAAGTATTCTTAGAGTCGTCTCTAGTGCATGCACACTCGTTCTTCTAGGTCAACAAGCCCTTTACGTGAGCTTGTCAGAATTCCTCGAAGACGCCGTAGACGTTCTGCCACAACAGCCGTATCTGAGGTACGTGCTGTTTCCCCAAAGAAAGTTATCATGGCGGAAGACCGTCCGATGAATGAGCTTCTCCAAGCACCCATTGAGGGTTACGGAGACGCTATTGTTGTCCCAGACATTGTGGCTGAATACTTTGAGCTCAAAACCGGGTTACTAAATCTAGTAACCTCAAGCCAATTTTATGGTTTTGAGAGGGATGATCCTCATGCTCATATTCGATGGTTTAATAAAATTACCTCTACCATCAAATACAAAAACGTCCCTTCCGAAGCAGTCAAACTTCTTCTTTTCCCATTTTCTCTTGAGGGAGCAGCCCGGATTTGGCTGGAAAAACAACCTCCTCGTTCAATAATGTCATGGGAAGATTTAGTTACCAAATTTGTAAACGAATTTTTTCCCCCGTCCAGAACGACAAGTCTTAAAAATGAAATCATCAAATTTACTCAAAGGTTTGATGAATCGTTTGGTGACGCATGGGATCGTTTCAAAGAATTGCTTCGTCGATGTCCTCATCATGGTTTCACTGAATTGATGCAAATTGACACGTTTTATAATGGTGTGAGTCAATCTGACCAAGATTCTCTCAATGCCTCCGCGGGAGGTAATTTTTTGAGCAAAACCACTAAAGAAGCTTTAGAAATCATTGAAAATAAGTCCAAGGTCCGCACTACACGCACTGTTGATACAAAAGTTGGGCGTACCTGGTTATGGGCTTATACTCTCGTACCAATTCAATCCTTAGCACTTGTTACCTGCGTACTAAGAAAATAAGACAACACCGTTAGGCTTATCGAGGGATTGTCTCCCCCGATTAGACTCCGGCGTGAGAGTAAGTAATCGATTTAGGGTTCTCGTAAAGAGTTAGGGTTGTATATCGTACCTTTGAATGAGAAGATATCATTCCTTATATAGGAGTTGAAACCGTGTAGGTTTCTTGCTCCTTACTCTTCGCACGCGTAGTGCTTATCCGAGGTAAGGATATCTATTCCATGAATAGATAATCCTTATCGTGTACCCGGTGGGTTTGATTGGGCATTGGGCTTTGTGAGCCCAAAGCGTTAATACTGCGGCCTATACCATTGTCATGGTAGCCCACTCATGGTGGACTTAGGCGCGAGTAATGTTTATCATTTGGGCTTGTGGCCCAAATATAGACTATACGTCATCATGTCCCCCCAGTCTAGTGTGCGCGGCTCGTAGCCGCGGATACTAGACTTAATATTAGCAGCGGTAAGCGTGGCGGGAATTTAAGGAAATTTTACCGCCTATTTCCTAAGTGCAATGCACCTAGTCCTAGGTATTTCAAACGGATACCTCGAAAAATGGGGGTGGTGTCCACGTAGCCCTCGTGAATCGGGAAAAAGTGCATGTACCGGTTTAGTTTCAGCCATACGTTATTGTGAGTGGGATCCACGTGGAGTGAATCTAGGGTTTTTACCACTCCCTATATAAGGGTGACCGCCCCACTTTTTACAATCACACAGTAAAACACACACTCCTCACTCATTCACCTTTCTCGAAAGCTTATTGCAAAGAAAATACTCATTTTCGCAAGTAATTTTTTGTGCGTTTCACTCGTAGATTAATGAAGATCGTCGCTCAGTTAGAAGACTTTCGCTCTGCGATGTCTACTGAGGATGTTATTCCATTTTCGTCTGACTTCTTCGTGCCTTTGGATGTCCATCCAGAGGCGCCAGAGGTGGACGCGTGTATAGCCGATTTCCCCGAAGGGAAAATAGGGCTTTACACGAAATTTTTTGAGTACGCGAATCACCGTGTACCCATATCTATCTTCTTGAGTGATTTGCTCGATCACTATCGCCTTCACATCTCTCAGTTGCACTGTATTGGTGCGGCTAAGGTGTCGAATTTTGAAGTAAACTGCCGTTTACTTGCGATAGATCCGACCGTGGACTTGTTCCGCTCCTTTTACCACACAACGTGGTCGAACGGTTGGGTTTCTTTTGCAAAGCGCCAGGGGGCGCTGCAATGTTACACTGAGAAAGTAGATGCCCTGAAAAATTGGAGGGAATACTTCTTCTGGGTTGACGATGTAGTTTTTTCCTCTGGCTATGAGTTTTATACTCAGAGTACATTGCCAAGGGATGGGCGCCCCGCACCCGGATCCTACAGGCTTGCTGACGCGCAGATTCTAGATGCCAATCGACTGGCCATTAACCCCTATCCAGAGGAGTTTTTGGTACACGTGGGGTTGAGCCGCGCTTATTTTGGCGCTGTGGATGAGGTTCCTACTTTCTTGAGTTAGGATAGCCGGGGTGGGTGTTCATCCCTTATACTTCATGCTTTGTAAGTCTTTTATTCTTATCTTCGCGCTTTTAATAACTTATCCCTTTTTGCTCTCGTGGTTGGTTGATGTGCGCAGAGATGGATCTATTTGCTGTGGTAAAGCTGGACAGGCCGAAGCAGGTAACTATAGGGGTGCGCCCTCTGAGGGAAGGTGAGCAGCCTCTACTGGAGGCGACTGAGGGTCGCTTGACCGTGCTGCCAGAGGTGGTTCATGAGGACACGCCGCCGCGTCAAGTGACGCCCGTTCAAAGCGTGCCGCCAGAAGTGGAGGTGGCGCTAGAGGAGCCACGCACTCAGTCGTCTAGTAGCGTAGAGATCCTAAAGCCCGAGGAAGTGCTAAAGGAAGAAGTCGCGCAGAATGTTAAGCGCAAGGGAGAGGCTGGAGGTAGCGGTACCAGAAAGAGGCGCCGACACGTCATCAGGGACGCGGAGTCGAATGCGGAAGAGACATCGACTTCTGGCGCACGGTTGAAGGTTGATGATGTTTCTCCGTTTCTGTAAGTATCTGCATTTTTAGCATCTTATTCCCCTTTTTTGTTTTATCTTATTACTTGTTGTAATTTTTACTAACTGTTTTTTGTTGCGCAGGGATGATACAGCGAAGAATGATGGGGTGTTCGTTGATGAGGTTTCCTCTCCTCAGAATGAAAACAGGGAGGGGAAGACCAAGGTTGCTGAGGGTGGCGAGGCGCAGCAGCTAATGGATGAGCTGGCTGCGACCACTGCGCGCCAAGCTGAGCTGGTGGCTCAGCTGAAAGGGAAGTACACTGGGGAGAGCAGTGCTCTTGCCCAAAAGGAGGAGGAGTTGGTGACACTCCGTGCGCAGTTGGCTAGTGCGCAAGTGGAGTTGGAGGCCTCGAGGGCGTATGCTGAGAAGATCGCTGGGGATAAGGTGAGCATGCTAGCCGACCTTAGGTATGCGAGGGCTAAGCTTGAGCAGATAAAGGCTAAAGCTTCCTGGTCGGTGTCCTATCTTGAAGAGAAGAGGGCTGAGCATCATGCCAGCATCCAGGAGTTACAGGGGCGCATCGAGAAGGCGATTGCGTTGCAAGAGGAAAAGCTGCGCGCCCTCAGTATAGAGTATGACGAGGAGCTGTATCCCCACTTGATGTCTACTATAGCTGAGCGCAGGTATTTTTGTTAACTTGTCTTCATGATAACTTTAGCGCCGTGTTTTTTACTTACACAAATTGTCTTTGTGAATGCAGGTGGTTGATTAGCCATGGGCTGCGCCTGGCAGCTCTGAGCACACTAGAGTCCGCCGAGGTAGTGGACGCTTTTGGAAAGGTGGTGCACTGCGCAATTGCGCGCGGTCGATCGCAAGCCATGGAGGACCTTTATGAGGCCAAGCTGCTGGAGAAGGACTTGGCGGAAGTCCCTGGATACAGCCCTACAGCTTATGATGAGCTGCTGCAAGCAATGGCGGGGCTGAAGGTTCTTGAGTTGCCGCACATAGGGAGGCTGGAGCGCGATCAAGATGACCCTATAGATGTGCTGATGGCGGGGTTAACATTGCAGCGCCATCTTGGGGATAATGCGGAGGAGGAATCAGATTACTATCTGAAACCTGATGTTTCGCAGCTTCAAGTTCCTGTATTCGCGCGGCCTCGCGACATCCTCAAGCCCTTTGCTCTTGAAAGGGAGATTCCCTTGAAAGAGGTGCTGGAGCGTCATGAGCAAAGGGTTTCTGTGAAGAAGGGTATCAAGGGCAAGGCCGTGATGTGTGTCTTTGGGGCTGCACACCTTCCTAGATCAGATGGCGTGGCTGTAAGCATTCCGACCGTATCTATGCAGGATGCTATAACTTTGAGTAAGCTTAAGGAAGCGGGGAGTTCCGCCGCTCCAGAGGAGAGTCCTGAGCATCGCCATAGTATATAGGCTTTTTGTATATTTATGTATCTTTCCTTGTAATTTTTATTAATAAATGTGGAATAAGATACATTTTTGTTTTAAGTTCGTGACTTGAATATACTTGCATTGTTTGCTAAGTTTGCTTTTTTAACTAAGTCTTTTAAGTGCGTGACTTTGAAGAATTATACTTGCATTATTTGCGAAGTTTTATTATTTGACCAAGTGTCTTGGCTCGTTATATTGCTAAGCTCGTACGGTGTACTTAGTATATGCGCATCCGTCATGGGGTGCGCGTGTGAAACTTACCTCGATGTCTCAAGAGTAAGGCGCTTAGCAAGGATACGTGATCCAATGTTGATGGGTTTGCAACCCTCTTATTCAACGAGTAAATTAGTAGGTTAACTCATCCTTTATGCCTTCGTGGGTCTTTAAGTGGTGCATGCACGCCATGTAGGCAGAGATATAAGATAAACAATATTGACATATATGCAATAAAGTAAAATGCGCTATGGAGTTAGCTAGAAACCATAACATTTTATTAATACTTGCAAGTTATTAGAAAAAATAGAAAATACAATTCCTGGAAAAGAAAAAAAAGACAAACACTTATTGGGCACCTCGTAGGATGCAAGGGTGTTTGTGTAAGGGCCGTAGCCTAAAAGTAACATTTTTTGAGATTGCAGATGTTCCAAGTGCGCGCTAGGTCGTGACCTTCCATGTCGCGCAGTCTGTATGCGCCGTTGCCGAGCGCGTCTGTGACCTCGTAAGGTCCTTCCCATTTAGGTCCGAGCTTGCCCGTGTCTTCTGCGTGGCTCGCGTCGTTGGCGCGGTAAACAAAGTCTCCTGGTCTGAATGAAGTGTGTTTGACTTTTGCATCATAATACTTCTTCATTTTTGCCTTGGCCTTTGCTTCGCGTATAGCTGCGCTTTCGCGTCTTTCTTCCAGTATATCTAAGTCTATGCGCCGCTCCTCGTCGTTTGTCGTGACGTTGACCTCTGCTGTGCGTATAGTTGGCATTCCTATTTCAGCTAGTATGACGGCTTCTGTTCCATAGACTAGGGAAAATGGCGTGTCGCCAGTACTGGTTTTGATTGTTGTGCGATGTGCCCACAAGACATGCGAGAGCTCATCTACCCACCTTCCTTTGTGTCTGTCAAGGCGCGCTTTTATTCCTTCGCCTAGACTGCGATTTGCGCGCTCAACTAGGCCATTGGTTTGTGGGTGTTTGACTGAAGCAAAGTGTTGTGTGATGTTCAATTGTGCGCACCAATCTTTGAATGGGTTATCACAGAATTGTTTTCCGTTGTCTGATATGATCGCGCCCGGTAGTCCGAAGCGACAGACAATGTTGTCCCACACAAAGCGTTTGACTTGGTTGCCCGTGATGTTCACCACCGCTTTTGCTTCGATCCACTTTGTAAAGTAGTCTATGGCCACGATGAGGAACTTTACTCCTCCAGCTGCGACAGGGAAAGGTCCTGCGATGTCAATACCCCATTTGTAAAATGGCCATGGTGAGGTAATTGGTGTTAGCTCTTGTTGTGGTCGGCGCGGAATTGGTCTATGTACTTGGCAATTGCTGCATTTTCTTATTAGATCGCGTGCGTCCCGATGCATTGTTGGCCAATAGTATCCTGACCGTAGAGCACTTGCCACCACTGATCGTGGCCCTGAGTGCATACTACATGATCCAGCGTGAATTTCACGGAGTACGTAGTCTGCTTGAAGGGGTCCGACGCATCTGAGCCATGGCTGTAAAAAAGACCGTCGATAGAGTACGTTGTCGCGTAATTCAAATCGTTGCGCTATGCGCCGTATTCTGCGAGCGTCTTTTTGATCTTGGGGTAGGATTCCCTTGCTAATAAATTCGATGATAGGTGTCATCCATGTAGGGTCTTGTTCCTCTATCACCGTTGCTATTTCCCTTTCCAAGATTGACTTGTTTTTTAGGGTTTCCACCAATACCTGTTTTGAGAGGTGCGCGAAGCTTGTGGATGCGATCTTGCTGAGTGCGTCCGCCTTCTTGTTATCTCCTCTAGGCACCTATTTTATTGTGAACCTATCAAAGTTTTTGATCAAAGATTTTGTCTTTTCCAGGTATTGGGTCATGTGTTCATCCTTGGCCTCATATTCACCTAGCACATGGTTAGCGACCAGTCGCGAAACTACATTTGCTTCTAGGTTGCGAACGCCCATTTGGATTGCAATACGTAGTCCGGCTAGTAGGGCTTCGTATTCTGCCTCATTGTTTGTGGCTGTGAATTCGAAGCGTAGCGCATAGGTGAATTCCATACCTTCTGGATTTGTAAGAATAAGGCCTGCGCCTGATCCTTCTACACATGAAGACCCATCTGTAAACAGAATCCAGGGTTCCTGTAAATCTGTTTTTGCTGCAGATGTTGGGCTGTTGCTGTCTGGCTTTTCTATGATAAAATCGGCTAGGATCTGTCCTTTGAATGCAGTGCGCGGTCTGTATGAGATGTTATACTCACTTAGCAGTACACTCCATTTTTGTAAGCGTCCTGATGCGTCAGGCTTAGAGATGACTTGTTTAATTGGCTGATTAGTGATTACAACTATTGGATGCGCTTGAAAGTATCTACGCAACCTTTTGGCTGCGAACACTAGAGCCAAGACCAGCTTTTCCATAGCGCTGTAGTTGGTCTCTGTTTTCTTTAGGGCTTTGCTTACGAAATATATGGGTGTCTGGACGGAGTTCCTGTCTGTCAATAGTACGGCGCTGACTGCTCCATGGGTTGCCGATAAGTACATGATTAGTTCTTCCCCTGGTCGCGGTGCGACGAGTTTGGGGAGAGATGACAGATGGTTTTTAAGTTGTTGGAAAGCTTCCTCCGCTTTGGTAGTCCAGCGAAAGTCTCCCTTTTTCGTACACTTCATGAGTGTTTTAAAGAGGGGAAGAGATTTGTCCTCTGACTTAGATAAGAAGCGGTTTAGTCCTGCTAACTTTCCATTTAATGACTGGACTTCTTTTAGTGTGCGCGGGGAGGGGAGATCAATAACAGCCTTTGTCTTCTCTGGGCAAGGCTTGATTCCATCGGGCTCTATCAAATATACGAGGAACATGCCTTCAGTTGCGCCAAAGGTGCACTTCTTAGGATTCAACTTCATGTTTATCCGCCCTAATGTTCTGAATGTTTCCTCGACGTCGCGCACCAATTCGTCCTCTGTATGGCTTTTGATGACAAGGTCGTCAACATAGACTTCCAAGTTGCGGCCTACTTGTTTTTTGAAAGCTGCGTCCACTAGTCGTTGGTATGTCGCGCCTGCGTTTTTCAGGCCAAAAGGCATTTTTGTGTAGCAGTATACTCCTTGACTGGTGTGGAAAGCCATTTTTTCTTCATCTTCCGCTGCCATCTGGATCTGATGATACCCTTTATATGCATTTAGGAAGCATTTGAAAGGGTATCCGCACAAGGACTCAACCTTCCAGTCTATCTCTGGCAGTGGATAGCAGTCCTGCGGACATGCTTTATTGAGGTCTGTGAAGTCCACGCACATCCTCCAACTGCCATCATTCTTTTTTACCATGACTGGGTTAGAAAGCCAATCGTGAAATATACTTCGCGCATGATGCCTGCGTCCACGAGCTTATGTACTTCTTCCAGAATAGCCTTTGCACGATCCGGGGCCTGGCCGCGCTTCTTTTGTCGTATTGGAGGGTATCCTTGTCGGATTTGTAGCTTATGCTCTGTGATAGAGCGCGGTACTCCCGTCATATGCTTTGGTTCCCATGCAAAGATGTCTAGGTTCTTTTGCAAGAGTGCGCATATGGCTGTTTTACCTTTGTCAGATAAAGATCCTCCAATCGAAACTTGTTGTTCCGGATAATCTGGGTGAATAGCGACTTTTAAATTTGGCGTTTTTTCCGTGCGCTGTTCTGGAATAGTCTTCACTTCAGTTGTTACTGCGATACATTCTCTTGGTGGCACTGTTGTATTATAGAGAGTGACCACTCCTCCTTCCACTGGGAATTTAAGCATTCCGTGCGCTGTGGATGGTACCGTGCGCATGGATGATATTCCCGGTCTTCCAATGATACCGTTGTATGGTGAAGGAGACTTTATTACCATAAAGTTTATCCATGTCGCGGTTGAGTGTTGTTCATCTCCTACGACCACCAATAAGCGTAACTGCCCCATGGGCCAAATCTTTTCTCCTGTGAATCCTGTTAATGACATTGTAGCTGGTATCAATTGACTTTGGATTTCAGGTCGCAGCCTTTTGAAACAGTGATCGTACAGGATGTCCGCGGATGCTCCACCATCAATGTACATGCGGTGGATGTCATGTCCCCCTGTATGTATCTCAATGGTTAGAGGCTCCACGACTGCGTTGTCCGCAGCTATAGTAGGGAAGGATATTTCTTTTTCTGGAGAGAATTTTTGGCTGACTTTTTGCTTTATCTTGCACTGCCATGATTGTATCATGTATATAGTATCAGCTTTTTCCTTTGGGGGTTCTTTCTTACCTCCGTTTCTCTGTTTATCTTTTCCTTCCTTGATGTTTTTTACGAGGTGGTCCATCCTTCCTTCTCTAACTAGCTTTTCAATTAGTTGTTTTAGTTGGACGCACTCGTTAGTTGTATGGCCTTTTTGGCCGTGGTACTCGCAGTATCCACTACCTAGGCGTTTTTCTTCTGCAGTGCGCATCGGTGGTGGTTTTGGGAAGTTCGCACCTTCTGTTACAAATATCTCTCTCGGAGTCTTAGTGAGAGGAGTATATTTGTCGTTGTCTCTTCCACTACGATAATTCCTGTTGCGGTTGTTATTCTGATCATTGGATTGTCTCCGCGGCTGTTCTTGTTGCCTATAGTTTGAATAACCTTTTTTGCTATCCGCAGCAGCTACTTCTCCTTGTATAAAGGATCTAGTACGCTTTGTTAACTCGTCAAAGGTTTGTGGAACTTTGTCGTTCAGCTTGCGGATGAGTTCTGGGTTATTGATCCCATTCATGAACCCTGAAATTTTTAGGATTTCAGGACATGCTTTAACTTGTATACACTCATCTTTGAAACGTTCCATAAAAGCGCTGGTTGATTCCCCTTGACGCTGTTTCACTCTTGCTAGCTCCACAGGGTTTTTAGCGCACTTCTTTCGCTGGGTGAAGTTGAGGCGGAATGCTTTCCGTAGTTCCTCGAATCCACCAATGCTCCTACGTGGGAGTTTGCTAAACCATGTGCGCGCGTTTCCCACTAACGTGGAATTAAACATGTTGCACCACACAGGCTGTGGCCAATTTTCGATGGTTGCGGCTGATTCGAAAATTTTTAGGTGGTCGTCAGGAACACCTGTTCCATCGTATGTTTTCACATTAGCGGGCATGCGTCTGCGTTTGCGATCTGAGTAATCGCTGATGCGCCGTGTAAACGCATCAATTTTCTGGCGTCGCCATGGGAGGGACATATCTTCATTCTCTTCCTCGCGACGTCTTCCTCTTGATTTCCAGTGTCCTGTTTCCCAGGTTTGGAAGATCCTTGCGCCGGCTTCTTTCAGAAGAAGAGCTTGAGGGATCTCTGCTTGGGGATCTTCTTCCCCCCAATCTGTCTTGAACCCTCCTACTCCCAGGTTTGGAAGATCCTTGGCTTGGCGAATGTTGAGGCCCTAGTCGATCTTGTATTCCCCGACTGCCAAGTCTAGAGTGGACATTGGTGCGCCTCTCGCTGTCTCCTGAGTATTGTGAATCAGATATCCTACCCAACCTATCACGGATAGTGGTACGTTCTGCGCGTCTCCCTCGTGGGTGACGCGGTAGTGATGGTTCGCGTTTAGGAGCAAAATTGAGTCGGGCTTGTAGACCCGCGCTTGCTCTTCTTGTTGCTTCTTCTTGCATGAGGGCGGTTAATGTTTCATAATTTTGGGATACAAAGTTTCCCAAAGTTAGATCCAGTGCGTCCTCAGTTGTTGCAAGAATTTCTGCCTCAGTGTTAGGCGCCCTGTTCCGTTCAGGCGCGCCTGGCGGTGCAGTGTTGTTCACTGCGGGTGTAACCTGATGAGGAGTGGTGAAGAGGGTGCGTTGGAGTTCCTCAACGCTTGGGACCACTGGCGTGACTTGAGTAGTTCTTGTAGGTACTTCTACTGCTAGACGAGGTGGGGTTGTTCCTGCCGGTGTGCTGGTTGTCCCAGTGACTTTTCTGGAGGTTGGATCTTGTTGATTCTTCCTCTGATGGTCACGTTATTCTGACTGCGGAGTCCGCTGGCTTGAATTCTTATGTTTCGTCATTCTAGTTCGTAGTAGGGTCCCACGGATGGCACCACTTGTTGATACAAAAGTTGGGCGTACCTGGTTATGGGCTTATACTCTCATACCAATTCAATCCTTAGCACTTGTTACCTGCGTACTAAGAAAATAAGACAACACCGTTAGGCTTATCGAGGGATTGTCTCCCCCGATTAGACTCCGGTGTGAGAGTAAGTAATCGATTTAGGGTTCTCGTAAAGAGTTAGGGTTGTATATCGTACCTTTGAATGAGAAGATATCATTCCTTATATAGGAGTTGAAACCGTGTAGGTTTCTTGCTCCTTACTCTTCGCACGCGTAGTGCTTATCCGAGGTAAGGATATCTATTCCATGAATAGATAATCCTTATCGTGTACCCGGTAGGTTTGATTGGGCATTGGGCTTTGTGAGCCCAAAGCGTTAATACTGCGGCCTATACCATTGTCATGGTAGCCCACTCATGGTGGACTTAGGCGCGAGTAATGTTTATCATTTGGGCTTGTGGCCCAAATATAGACTATACGTCATCATGCACAAAGCCATATAACTCCCAAGTGAGTGCTGGTCCTTCTTCTTCATCACCCGTGAGTACTCCTAGCACCGATGCTAAGATAGATAAACTCACGGACGCCATTCAAGCTTTGGTTCTCTCAAACTAGAAAAAAGTCACTTTCACACAAAACCCTTCACATGCTGAAGTAAAAAAGGTGGAAGTTTATGTCACTTGTGGTGGCCCACATGCTTACTACAATTGTACTGCCACTGATGGTAGTCCTTTTGAAGCCAATGCCTTAGCCGGTACTACAAATCAGGGAGGTAATCAATACCGTCCTCAAATGGAACCAAGTTACCGTGCTAACACACATATGGGACCACCCAGGTTTAACCAAAACCCAAATTTGCAAAACAGAAACCAGAACCAACCTCGAATGAACCAAGGTTATCAAAACCAAGGGAATTTCAATCCTGGACAGAATCATGGTTTCCACAATCAAGGAAACTTTAACAGAAACAATTTCAACCCCGGAAATCATTTTCAGGGAAATGGTAATCCAAATCAGGGAAATTTTCAGCCACAACAAGGTTATAATCAAAATAACTGTGTCCAAAATTTCCCCAACCAAACACAAGCCATTCTCCCAGCTCCACAATCATCATCTGATGAGTTGTTGAAGCAGTTCATGAAAACTCAAGAAGAGACAAACAGGTTGTTGGTCAGCCAGATTTCTGAAATTAAGAAATCTTTAAATGAACAACCCTCGGGCTCTGGAAAACTTCCGAGCAACACGATCGCAAACCCGAGGGGTGATGCAAAGGCGATCACGACCAGGAGCGGAGTTTCATATGATGGACCCACTGTTCCCACTACCCCTTCTTCTTCTTCTCCCAAGGTAGTGGAAAATAACGCCGAGGTAAATAAGGACGAAGTACTTCCTACTCATAATGGAGGTACCCAAGACGTCCCACCTCATGTTGTCCCAAAACCCAAACCAAAACCTAGAGTTGTTTTTGAGCCAAATGATATTCCAGTTGAAACACCTCAGTCCAAACCTTCTACCTCCTCTATTCCTTACCCTTCACGCTTGAGTGAGCAAAAGCTCCGTGAAAAAGCTAGTCACCAGATGGATAAATTCTTTCAAATCTTCCAAGATTTGCATTTTGACATTAGCTTTGCGGATGCTATTATTCTGATGCCCAAATTTGCATCGACAATCAAACACTTGTTAAGCAACAAGGAGAAACTGTTTGAAATGGCAAAGACTCCCTTGAATGAGAACTGCTCAGCAGTTCTTTTAAAGAAGCTTCCCGAGAAGCTGGGAGATCCTGGAAAATTTCTAATACCATGTGTATTTCCGGGAATGGTTGATTGCTATGCCTTGGCCGATCTTGGTGCAAGTATCAACCTAATGCCATATTCAGTTTGGAAGAAACTTTCTCTTCCTGATCTTACTCCTACCTGCATGACTTTAGAGCTTGCAGACCGATCGATATCTCGTCCTCTCGGCATTGTCGAGGACGTGTTTGTGAAAATAGGAGAATTTCATCTCCCCGCTGACTTTGTAGTGGTTGATTTCGTTGCTGATCAAAGGGTCCCTCTCATTGTTGGGAGGGGTTTCCTTAGAACGGGCCGTGCTCTTATCGATGTATTTGAGCAAGAAATCACTCTGCGTGTGGGTAATGAAGTTGTTACATTTAACCTCAATCAAATCTCGAGGTACTTCTCCAATTATGATTCTGAAGCAGTTAATCAAATAGATATCATAGACATTGCTTCGGATGAGTATTCTCAAGAGTTTCTTGGTTATTCTCATAATTCTGTGAGTGGGGATGCCACTCCATCATCTGAACCTATCATTTCCGACTATTCCCCTTCTCTCACTCCGTTTGAGGGAAGTGATTTCCTTTTGGAAGAGGTCGAGGCTTTTCTCAAAAGTGATTCAGTTCCATCGGGAATTGATAACAATGAGATTGATCTGGAGGGAGATATTCTTCTCCTTGAGAGATTGCTAAATCAAGACAATTCTCCTCCACTCCCTCCCGTACAACTTCATAATCAGGAAATCAAATATGTTGAGAAAACTAATGATTTTCCTGAGGTCGAACTCAAGGACTTACCTCCTCATCTTGAATACGCATTCCTGGAGGGTGATGATAAATTACCCGTCATTATTGCTAAAGGTTTAAGTGTTGAGGAGAAGATTGCTCTCATAAAGGTCCTGAAGTCAAACAAGCAAGCAATTGCTTGGAAACTCTCCGATATTAAGGGTATTAACCCAGATTTTTGTACACACAAAATCTTGATGGAGGATGACTTCAAGCCTACAGTGCAACATCAAAGAAGGGTGAATCCAAAAATCCATGATGTGATTAAACAAGAGGTTCTTAAACTTCTTGATGCAGGATTGATTTACCCTATCTCTGACAGTCCATGGGTTAGTACCATTCATTGCGTCCCAAAAAAGGGTGGCATTACTGTTGTCACTAATGAGGAAAATGAGTTGATTCCAACTCGGCTGGTTACCGGATGGCGTGTTTGCATTGACTATCGTAAGTTAAATGACGCCACCCGCAAAGACCACTTTTCGCTGCCCTTTATGGACCAGATGCTTGAGAGATTAGCTGGAAACGAGTACTATTGTTTCCTTGATGGTTTCTCAGGATACTTTCAAATCCCCATTGATCCATCGAATCAAGAAAAGACTACCTTTACATGCCCTTATGGAACCTTTGCTTATAAACGTATGCCTTTTGGCTTATGTAATGCCCCAGGTACGTTCCAGAGGTGCATGATGGCTATATTTACCGACATGATCGGTAAAACTATGGAGGTCTTTATGGATGACTTTTCGGTCATTGGGGATTCATTCCAAACATGTCTTACCAATTTAGAAAAAATGTTGAAAAGGTGTAAAGACACCAATCTATGTCTAAATTGGGAAAAGAGTCACTTTATGGTCAAAGAGGGCATTGTCCTCGGCCATAAGATTTCCAAGAATGGGATTGAGGTTGACAGAGCTAAGGTTGATGTCATTGCAAAACTGCCTCACCCTACTACCGTCAAAGGTATTAGGAGTTTCTTGGGTCATGCCGGTTTCTATCGTCGATTTATACAAGATTTTTCTAAAATCTCACGGCCTATGACTCATCTCCTTGAAAAGGATACTCCTTTTATCTTCTCACCAAAGTGCATCGAAGCTTTTGAAACATTAAAGAAAAAGCTTACTGAGGCACCCATTCTTATTGCCCCAGACTGGGATTTACCCTTCGAGCTTATGTGCGATGCAAGTGATTTTACTATCGGTGCAGTCTTGGGGCAACGCAAAATTAAACACTTTCAGCCTATCCACTACGCAAGCAAAACTATGAACGAAGCTCAAACTCATTACACCACTACAGAAAAAGAATTATTAGCTGTGGTGTATGCTTTTGAGAAATTTCGGACGTACTTAATCTTGACTAAAAGCGTAGTGTATACGGATCATTCGGATCTAAAATATCTATTTGCAAAACAAGATGCAAAACCGAGATTGCTCCGTTGGGTTCTCCTCCTCCAGGAATTTGATATCATTATTCGTGATAAAAAAGGAGCTGAGAACCTGGCTGCTGATCATTTGTCCCGATTAGAGAACCCTCATCAAGATGTGTATGAGAAAAAGGAAATAAATGAAACATTTCCTCTCGAAACACTCAATGCGGTTGCTTTTCGTGGAGATTCTACTACCCCATGGTTTGCCGACTTCGCAAACTATCATGCGGGTAACTTTGTTGTGAAAGGGATGTCAACCCAACAGAAGAATAAATTCTTTAAGGATGTAAATCATTACTTCTGGGATGACCCCTACTTATTCAAAATTTGTGCGGATCAAGTCATCCGACGGTGTGTATATGGACAGGAAGCCGCTGAAATTCTTAAGGCTTGCCATGCTGGACCCACTGGGGGACATCATAGTCCCAATTACACCGCCAAAAAGGTGTTTGATTCTGGATTCTTTTGGCCCACAATTTATAAAGATGCCCAGGATCTCATTAAAACCTGTGACACTTGTCAGCGTCATGGAAACATTTCACAAAGAAATGAGATGCCACAAAATGCTATTCAAGTATGTGAGATATTTGATATCTGGGGCATTGACTTTATGGGGCCATTTCCATCATCTAGAGGAAACAAGTACATACTTGTGGCTGTTGATTATTTATCAAAGTGGGTTGAAGCGAAAGCTTTACCCACAAATGATGCCCGAGTTGTAGTGAAATTCCTTAAATTTCTTTTTGCCCGTTTTGGAACTCCACGTGCTATTATAAGTGATCGTGGTACGCATTTCTGCAATGACAAATTTGATAAAGTCATGCAAAAGTATGGTGTAACTCACCGTCTTTCTACCGCGTATCACCCACAAACAAGTATGCAAGTGGAGGTTTCAAATCGTGGTATCAAAAGGATACTTGAGAGGACTGTTGGTGAAAATCGTGCTGCCTGGTCGGATAAATTAGATGACGCACTATGGGCTTTTCGTACAGCTTATAAAACACCTATTGGGTGTACACCTTACAAGCTTGTGTACGGAAAGACATGTCATCTACCGATGGAACTTGAGCACAAAGCCTACTGGGCATTGAAACATGCCAACTTTGACCTCAAAACTACGGGTGATCAAAGAAAAGTTCAAATGAATGAATTAAATGAACTACGTGATCAGGCTTACAAGAACTCTTTAATCTATAAAGAAAAAACAAAGAGAATACATGAATCAAAAATAAAGAACCGCGTTTTTAACGTTGGTGATTGAGTACTTCTCTTTAATTCTAGATTAAAGATCTTCTCGGGTAAATTAAAAACCCGTTGGACTGGTCCATTTACTATCACTAAGGTTTATCCATATGGTACCGTTGAGTTATCTCAAAATGACGGTCCATGTTTTAAAGTAAATGGCCATCGTGTGAAACACTACTTTGGAGAGGACATACCAAACATGGTTGTCCCGGATCTCCAAACTTTCCCCAAGGACAATTAAATTCGGGGTCGAGTCAAGCTAGCGACTCGGTTAACAAAAACAGTAGCTTCCTCATGGACAATTCAATTCGAGGTCGAGTCAAGCTAGCGACTCGGTAATCAAAAACAGTAGCAATATGGGTTTTCACTCATATTTCTGATTTCTTTCTCTTTTCTACCACCCTAGTGTGGGGGAGATCCCCCACATGTTGTATATATGTCAAAAAAAAAATATATGTAAATAGCCTAAAATAAAGGTGATGAGTGCTCAAACACTCATCATTTTTTGTCTAATCTGAACTGCAAAACATACAAAAACACTCAGAAATGCATCAAAATACTAAAAATATTTCAAATTTGTGTTTTATATGTTTTAGATGCAAAATGAGCAAAAACAGATGAAAAACGCACAAAGTTTGCAAAATTGGCAGTTTCAGTCCCTCAACTTTCATAAAATTACAAAACTAGTCCCTGGATATTCAAAATATAGAAAATTATCACCAAAGGTCCTTTTACAATCATAAGTTGTCATATTTAGTCCTTTGGTGAAAAATTGGAAAAGTTTTGGAAATTTACACTTTTGGTCCCTAGAGTTTCAGTAATTGACAGATTTGGTCCCTGGTGGGATAATTTTGGATGAAAAATCATTTTTAGTCCTTGGAAATTCAAAATGTTCAATATTGGTCCATGGATAAAAGTTTTTCACAAAATGGCAAGTTTACCCCCCTGAACTTTCAAAAAATGACAATTTGGTCCCCGGGAAACTTAATATTGAAAAATCACATTTTTTGACCTTGGGTAAATAAAAGATGGCAATTTTTATCTTTATGGTTACTTTGGAGCAGTTGCAATTTCAGTCCTTGGGTTTTCATCAAATTACATCATTGGTCCTTATATTACACACTAAATCACATGGACCATTTTTATTTTTATTACCCAAAAACAAACCTAGCCCACCCAATACCACCTCTGATCCAGTAATACACCCCCAAGCCCAAAATAATTACCCAAGCCCACCTCCGGTCAAACCATGGTCAACACCCACACCACAGAACACTATTCATCTCCCTCCTTCCCTGATTATACGCGACTGTGTTCCCCCTCCTCCACCATTTTTCTCACCAACTCCACCCACCTCATTAATATTAACTCACCAACCTCACCTTCCCCCCTCCTCATTAAATTCCCACCAAACACCACTCAATTCTGCCAAATCCCTTTTTGCCGCCAAAAACAATTTGAACGGCCAAGATCACATGGAGCCAATCCAATGGCTAAGGACAAGTGGGAAAGATTCAGTGGACCTCAGGGACAATAAAAAGAAAGAAAAAAAAGAAGAATGAAGAGTATATAGAATAGAATTAGTTAATTAGGGTAGAATAGTGTCGTGGTAATGTAAATTTCATGTTCAAGTGTAATTTGTAGCTTAAAGATACTGTATTAACCATTCTAAGCACTCTTGTAGTTTGTTTCAGTTATTTAAATCAAGCTTTCAGTTTCATAGTCTTAAATTTGAATTTTAAGTCAAAATTCCATTTTACTGTCTAAGCATTAAAAGTTGTTGATATGTGTTTGTTTAAGTTCTGTTTAGCCTAATTTCAAGTTTTCTTAAGTCTTTGAAGCTTTGGACTCAGTTAGTACTTAGTTCACTACAAATACCAAAAATTTCAAGAAATTTGTGAAAAATCAAAAAGAAGAAGAAAAAGAAGAAAAGAAGCAGTTGGGAATGGTTTAGAACCTCATGGGAGGTAGTAGGTTGAGGTAGAAGCTCTTTGTTCCTGGTTTTGAGCTCAAGGTTCATTGTAAGTTCTAATTTCCAATTTTTAGTGTAAATTTCCCATAAATTGTAATTGTTGGTTTCTGCTATTAAGGATTGTTTGATTTAGCTTATTTGTGATTAGTATTTCTTAGTATAAGTTAACTTATAAGTTTCAAGGTTTAGATTTTCATACTGCTTCACAATTACCCATTTTCAGTTTCATTAGGGGTGTTTGGTTTAACACTGCCTTGGGTGGTATTGTGGTTGTGTTGTTATTATTTTAGTACTAGTAGATCACATTCACTAAGTTTAGGCCTAGGAAAGTCTTAAAACCAAGGTTCTTTGGAAACAAAGTCAAAATCTCAATTTTCCAACCCACAACAGTCCACTGTTGGATCTGTTGGTACCAATTCTTACGATTTGGTTTTAAAACTTGTTCATTCATCTTAATTTGGTCTTACATTAACATATTACAACCTATTTAGCTTGTATGATTCAATCAAAGTTCAAAATAGTCAAAGTTTCAAGTTTGTTTTAAAAGTCAAAATTGCACCATTTTGCAGAAAACCAAATCTCCCAAGAATTTTCATGATTTTTATGTTCCATATTAGCACTTGGTATTTTCAGGGATTGAAGTCCCCCACCTAATCTCTGGATTCCACCCTCTAGCTTATTTTTGTGAATTTTGTTGTGGGCCCCATCTTTGCCCAAAGTCACCTGCAGGGGGAGGACATACCCTGCACACCACCACTGCAGTCCCACACCACCACCTTGGTGGTGGTCTTCTGGCCACCATGGTGGTCCACAGCCACCCATATTTGGTTCTTTGAACTCCCCACATGGTAGGCTTGGGATATTGACCAAAACTTTGACCTTGGACTCCCTGGGTCCCACCTGAATTTAGCCACCAAATCTGTCCCCATTTTCAGTCTTAAAGTAAGTTTCCAAGTGCTTATTGGTAGCTTTTTCCTTATTCTGTGGTCCCCAAAGGATTTTTCTAGCTTATTCATGTTCTATTAACTTGTTTGGATCAGACTTAACCATTGTGGGTCCCACTTTAAGCCATTTTAGCTCATTTCCACATCTGGTCAACAAAAGTTAACTGTTGACCCTATTAGCTTATATTTTGCTTATTTTTAAGTTTTAAAAAGTTATTTTTACAAAAGTTTTTCATTTTTAGAGATAAAGCAAGTTTCCAAAAAGAAAATTCCAAAAATCCAATTTAATTATTAAGTGATAGTTTCTATTTAATGTAATTTAATTTTAATTTTCATTTTTAAATTTTAATTAAGTACTTAGCTATTTTATATTTTTATTAAATTCCTTATATATTAAATTATTTATAATAATTTTTTCAGATTTTTATTTTGTCATTTAGTATTTATTAGAATTAATCTCAGTTTTATTAATAATTAATTAATAATTAGTTTTAAATAGCATAATTAGTTTTTATTAAGCAAAACCTAGTTTTTATATTTTTTATAGCTTTTATATGTTATAAAATAATTTTAGAAATTTTATTAGAATTTTTACTGTTCATTTGCTATTTTTCTTAATTTAAAATAGTTTAATTAGTTAATTAATAATTAATTAGTATTTAATTAATAGAAAATTCACAAAAAGACAAAAATACATATTTTTAATTTTAAAACTTGTTTTTAGTTATTTTATAATTTTAGAAATTTTATTTTCACTTTTCTTGTATTAAATTAATATTATATTCTATTTAAGTTATTTAAGTATTAATAATTAGTATTAAATAGTATTTAATTAATATTAAATAATTAATTATTGTTAAAATTTATTTTCTTTTTCTAAAAATTTTCTTTTATCTTTAGGTTTGTAAAAAAGTCATTTTCACCCCCTGGGGGTTTTCAGATTTCACTTTTCACTTTTTATTTTGTACGTCTACGTTTTATTTAAACGTAACGTACGCGTTTTTAGGTTTAAATCGTTTCTGGTTTTTCCTAGCTTCCAGTCTTATTCCTATAGCTTCTTTAAGCTATTTTCTTTTGTATATCAGTAGTGTAATCAATCACAAACCCCTTTCCATCCACATTCACCCGATCACGAAACCGTTTGAATACAATCCACACTTCGTCGGGACATAACGACCCGGGGAAACGTTATACTTCCGCGGAGCATTGATCTAGACTATTTGACTTTGTTGACCATTCCTTGGTCAATATAAGTTAGGTGGTTTAGCATCAATCAAATTTTGGCGCCGCTGCCGGGGAGGTCGTGTGCGTATCTGAACGGTTTTTCTGATTAGTGTCTTTGGAATTCGTTCCATTGTACATTTATCATCCTTTGTTCATATTTTCTATTTATCAAAACAAAACCGTTCCCAAAAACTTTTTAAAATCAGTTTTCAACGAACACAAAAACATTTTCTTTTCATTTGTACAAAATGTTTATCCAAAAATCCAGAAACATTCACCTTTACCCTCTCACATCTTTGATTCTTCATCCCTACCCCTCTATACACTTTTGATTCTTTCTATGTCTCATCCACACTTTCTGGTTTGCCATTGGTGTGGTAATCCTTATAATGGTGGCAATTGCCCCAGCTGTGGCATGGTAGAGTCGGGAAACAGGTCTGTCTATAACCAGAATCCTTATTCTTACCATGACACGACTGATTCATTCCATCAGTTACCACACCATCAGTCTCAGCAGTTTTACTGTTGTGAGTACTGTGGTGGTTCACACTACAGTTATGATTGTCAATCGAGAAACACGCTTGTCTATGAGCAGTTTCCTGGTAACAATTATAACTCTAGCACTTATCACCCACAGCCACATCAGTTTCACTGTTGTGATTACTGTGGAGGTCCACACTCTAGTTCGGATTGTCAAACAAGGAATCCATTTCCTTGTAACAATTACGACTATTCATTTTCAGACCCACCTCCACAGTACCAAATGATTCACACAACTCCTCAAGATACTGAGCAAGACCTTTTACTAAAGGCTCTTGATATTTTAAAAGAACTTAAGGAGGAGTTGGGTACTACACCGTTTCGAGACTCTCGTGAGAAATCTATGGCAGAATTACTTGCTGAAGAACGAGAGGCTAAAAACGAATTGAGCATGGAAGAATTACTTGTCTTAGAACAAGCAGCTGTAACACGTGCCAAATTTCGTCAAGCTGCTCTTCTATGATATTCTTCAATTTTATAAGGGTTCCTCAGATTCATCACTTGTGATTCTTCCCATTGAAAATCAGGGAGAAAATAATGAGACGGGGAAATTACTAGCCGTTGAACAAATGGAACTTGAAAATTCCATGAATGCTAGCTCCTCTCATCTCCCTCAGTCTGTTGATATCACACCCAAAGTTCACACTCACTCTCTAAATATGGGGGATGAGCATCTTAGCACTATTCCTAATAAGGAATCGGACGAATTAATAAAGTCTAGTGTTGAGATCCTTGTCCCAATCCCGAGAGAGTCACAGGGGACTTTTGATCAAGTGTGTGATATTCCTTCCACCCATGATAATCCAAATGACCAAATTGAGACTGTCTCTGATTCTAGTGATGATTGTTTATCTTATGGAGACATTGAGTATGTTGATGCATCTATTCCTCACTCTAATGTTGACTTTCTTCTCGAGGAGTTCGCCGATGAACTCACTCACTCCAATCCACTTCCATCGGGATGTGATGATGATCTCTTTGATTTCAAAGATGATATGGAGGAAGTCGAAGCATTCCTTGCTCTAGATAGTTCAACTTCGTATGAAGTTGATGATAACTATCTTGATTCTGAGGGGGATATTCTGTTCCTTGAAAGCTTATTGAATGATGATGATCCATCACTCAATTCTTATCTCAATATCGGGCTTAATGATTCACCCACTGATGAAAATTCTTTATCTTATGGAGACATCAGTGATGTTGATGAAATATCTTCTGAGCCCATCATTGATCACCTTATCATGACTCCTCCGGAGTATGATAACCCGGGGGGAGATGCACTCAATCTTGAGGATTTGCAAATTCCCACCCACCCTCCCGGGATGTTTTTGAGCTTACCCTTTGAAATCCAAACTCAGGCTAATGAGCCTGTTCTCGAGGTTCCTTCCTCTCTTCTTCACTCCTTCGGGAGTGAGGACACTATATTTGATCCCGGCATTTTCATGTATCATTATCTTGAGCCGGATACTTATCTCATCGGTGTGGAACTTTCACGTGCTTCAAATGTTTGTCCAAACATCTTGAATGAAAGTCCGATTGAGATTGCTTCTTCCACATCATGCTTCCCCAAGGACAAATGAATTCGGGGTCGAGTCAAGCTAGCGACTCGGTAAACAAAAATAGTAGCATGCTTATAGGGTTTTCACCCTAAGTGTGGGGGAGTCCCCCATGCTATGATTACAGAAGTGAAAATACAAAATGGTATTTTCCACGCTTAGCTTGTAATGTTGCCCTTTTACGTTCAAAATGTCGGCATAATAGCCGGGACTTTGAATATTGAGGACAATATTCATGCTAAGTGTGGGGGGGGTACTCGCTATTCTAGCAAATTTTATCACATTTTACCATATAATACCCCCGTTTTTAGCCAAAATTTTAAAAAATTTTCAAAAAATTTTCACTGGTGCTTCAAAATTTTTGTGGTAATCAGTCCGCCTTGTCTAACCGACAAAAGGGTTTGGCTAGTCCAGGAGCAAACGGCTCTTGGTAAAGACATATCAAATCCGTTTACGGCTTGCAATTTGCCCAAAATTGTATGGTTCCTCAACTCCCCGAAAACAAATGAGTTGGCTAGCCCGCAAGATTATGGCTTGTGGTAAAGGCCGTGGAAAATCCATAATTGGTAATCAGCTCACCAAGATGTTGACTATTCCATCAAGAGCTGGCTAGTCCAGGAGCAAACGGCTCCTGGTAAAGACTACTCAAATCCGTTGACAGCTGGTGGTTTGCTCAAAATCACATGGTTATCAGGTGTGCCACAGTTCTTACACCTGGCTACTCCAGAAGTGATGGCTTTTGGTAAAGAGTTTTTCAAATCCATCAAGTTTTCAAAACAGTATTGCTAGGGACTAGCAATAGTTTAGTGTGGGGGATTGATGAGTGCTCAAACACTCATCATTTTTTGTCTAATCTGAACTGCAAAACATACAAAAACACTCAGAAATGCATCAAAATACTAAGAATATTTCAAATTTATGTTTTATATGTTTTAGATGCAAAATGAGCAAAAACAGATGAAAAACGCACAAAGTTTGCAAAATTGGCAGTTTCAGTCCCTCAACTTTCATAAAATTACAAAACTAGTCCCTGGATATTCAAAATATAGAAAATTATCACCAAAGGTCCTTTTACAATCATAAGTTGTCATATTTAGTCCTTTGGTGAAAAATTGGAAAAGTTTTGGACCTCAGGGACTATAAAAAGAAAGAAAAAAAAAGAAGAATGAAGAGTAGATAGAATAGAATTAGTTAATTAGGGTAGAATAGTGTCGTGGTAATGTAAATTTCATGTTCAAGTGTAATTTGTAGCTTAAAGATACTGTATTAACCATTCTAAGCACTCTTGTAGTTTGTTTCAGTTATTTAAATCAAGCTTTCAGTTTCATAGTCTTAAATTTGAATTTTAAGTCAAAATTCCATTTTACTGTCTAAGCATTAAAAGTTGTTGATATGTGTTTGTTTAAGTTCTGTTTAGCCTAATTTCAAGTTTTCTTAAGTCTTTGAAGCTTTGGACTCAGTTAGTACTTAGTTCACTACAAATACCAAAAATTTCAAGAAATTTGTGAAAAATCAAAAAGAAGAAGAAAAAGAAGAAAAGAAGTAGTTGGGAATGGTTTAGAACCTCATGGGAGGTAGTAGGTTGAGGTAGAAGCTCTTTGTTCTTGGTTTTGAGCTCAAGGCTCATTGTAAGTTCTAATTTCCAATTTTTAGTGTAAATTTCCCATAAATTGTAATTGTTGGTTTCTGCTATTAAGGATTGTTTGATTTAGCTTATTTGTGATTAGTATTGCTTAGTATAAGTTAAATTATAAGTTTCAAGGTTTAGATTTTCATACTGCTTCACAATTACCCATTTTCAGTTTCATTAGGGGTGTTTGGTTTAACACTGCCTTCGGTGGTATTGTGGTTGTGTTGTTGTTATTCTAGTACTAGTAGATCACATTCACTAAGTTTAGGCCTAGGAAAGTCTTAAAACCAAGGTTCTTTGGAAACAAAGTCAAAATCTCAATTTTCCAACCCACAACAGTCCACTGTTGGATCTGCTGGTACCAATTCTCACCATTTGGTTTTAAAACTTGTTCATTCATCTTAATTTGGTCTTACATTAACATATTACAACCTATTTAGCTTGTATGATTCAATCAAAGTTCAAAATAGTCAAAGTTTCAAGTTTGTTTTAAAAGTCAAAATTGCACCATTTTGCAGAAAACCAAATCTCCCAAGAATTTTCATGATTTTTCTGTTCCATATTAGCACTTGGAATTTTCAGGGATTGAAGTCCCCAACCTAATCTCTGGATTCCACCCTCTAGCTTATTTTTTTGAATTTTGTTGTGGGCCCCATCTTTGCCCAAAGTCACCCGCAGGGGGAGGACATCCCCTGCACACCACCACTGCAGTCCCACACCACCACCTTGGTGGTGGTCTTCTGGCCACCATGGTGGTCCACAGCCACCCATATTTGGTTCTTTGAACTCCCCACATGGTAGGCTTGGGATATTGACCAAAACTTTGACCTTGGACTCCCTGGGTCCCACCTGAATTTAGCCACCAAATCTGTCCCCATTTTCAGTCTTAAAGTAAGTTTCCAAGTGCTTATTGGTAGCTTTTTCCTTATTCTGTGGTCCCCAAAGGATTTTTCTAGCTTATTCATGTTCTATTAACTTGTTTGGATCAGACTTAACCATTGTGGTTCCCACTTTAAGCCATTTTAGCTCAATTCTACATCTGGTCAACAAAAGTCAACTGTTGACCCTATTAGCTTATATTTTGCTTATTTTTAAGTTTTAAAAAGTTTTTTTTTACAAAAGTTTTTCATTTTTAGATATAAAGCAAGTTTCCAAAAAGAAAATTCCAAAAATCCAATTTAATTATTAAGTGATAGTTTCTATTTAATGTAATTTAATTTTAATTTTCATTTTTAAATTTTAATTAAGTACTTAGCTATTTTATATTTTTATTAAATTCCTCATATATTAAAGTATTTATAATAATTTTTTCAGATTTTTATTTTGTCATTTAGTATTTATTAGAATTAATCTCAGTTTTATTAATAATTAATTAATAATTAGTTTTAAATAGCATAATTAGTTTTTATTAAGCAAAACCTAGTTTTTATATTTTTTATAGCTTTTATATGTTATAAAATAATTTTTGAAATTTTATTAGAATTTTACTGTTCATTTGCTATTTTTCTTAATTTAAAATAGTTTAATTAGGTAATTAATAATTAATTAGTATTTAATTAATAGAAAATTCACAAAAAGACAAAAATACATATTTTTAATTTTAAAACTTGTTTTTAGTTATTTTATAATTTTAGAAATTTTATTTTCACTTTTCTTGTATTAAATTAATATTATATTCTATTTAAGTTATTTAATTATTAATAATTAGTATTAAATAGTATTTAATTAATATTAAATAATTAATTAGTGTTAAAATTTATTTTCTTTTTCTAAAAATTTTCTTTTATCTTTAGGTTTTTAAAAAAGTCATTTTCACCCCCTGGGGGTTTTCAGATTTCACTTTTCACTTTTTATTTTGTATGTCTACGTTTTATTTAAACGTAACGTACGCGTTTTTAGGTTTAAATCGTTTCTGGTTTTTCCTAGCTTCCAGTCTTATTCCTATAGCTTCTTTAAGCTATTTTCTTTTATATATCAGTAGTGTAATCAATCACAAACCCCTTTCCATCCAAATTCACCCGATCACGAAACCGTTTGAATACAATCCACACCTCGTCGGGACATAACGACCCGGGGAAACCTTATACTTCTGCGGAGCATTGATCTAGACTATTTGACTTTGTTGACCATTCCTTGGTCAATATAAGTTAGGTGGTTTAGCATCAATCAAAAGGTTATTAATATTTCCTTCTTACGTTCTAAGTATCGGTTTAACACCCGGTGTTTTGAATATTGAGGGCAATATTCATTTCTAAGTGGGGGGGGGGGGGGGGGGGGGTTCTCACGAATTTAAACACATGTTCCATCAAGCACCCTCATTTGATCAAAATTTAAAGTTTTTTCACACTTAGAAATGCAATAAATGGTTATGAGTCCGCCATGTCTAACCTACATAAGGATTGGCTAATCCAGGAGCAAACGGCTCTTGGTAAAGATATCTCAAAACCGTTGATGGCTTGCAATTTGCCAAAAATTGTATGGTTCCTCAACTCCCCATATCCCACAAAGCGAATGAGTTGGCTAGCCCACAAGATTATGGCTTGTGGTAAAGGCAGTGGAAAAACCATAATTGGTAATCAGCTCACCAAGATGTTGACTATTCCATCAAGAGTTGGCTAGTCCAGAAGCAAACGGCTTTTGGTAAAGACAAATCAAATCCGTTGACAGCTGGTGGTTTGCTAAAAATCACACGGTTATTAGGTGTGCCACAGTTCTTACACCTGGCTACTCCAGAAGTGATGGCTTTTGGTAAAGAGTAAAAATCCATTAAATTTTTCTCAAAAGATTGCTAGGGACTAGCAATAGTTTAGTGTGGGGGATTGATGAGTGTGTAAATACTCATCATTTATGTTACATTTAAACTGCAAAAACATATAAAAACACACAGGAATGCCTTAAATTATATAAAATATCCCTGGATTGTGTTTTTATGCAAAAGGATTGAAAACTGATGAAAAACAATACATTTCACATAATTTACAGTTTCAGTCCCTGAACTTTGAAAAATTGGCAAAACTAGTCCCTGGTAAATCAAAACATGAAAAATATCATCAAAGGTCCTTAGGGATTCATAAGTTGTCAAGTATAGTCCTTTAAAGTTAAAAATTACAAAATGATAACTTTAGTCCCTCAAGTTTGAAAAATGTCAAAAATAGTCCCTAAGGTTTTGTAAATAGAAAAATATGAAAAATAAGCCTTGTACTATTATTAAAAGACAAAATTGGTCCTTATGATAACTTTTGAGAACTTACAACATCAACCCTTCAAATTTCAGAAAATTACAAGTTAGGTCCCTGGAGTTTGTGGAATTGACAGAAAAGGTCCCTGGGATTTGAAAATGAAAAAAATATACTTTTGGTCCTTGGGTTATTCGTAAATGACAAAAATAGTCCTTATTAATACTTTGGATAAGTTGCTAAGTCAGCCCCTATATTTTGTCAAAATAGCAAAATTGGTCCTTATGTAAACCTTAACCAAACCGGACCCTTTTATTTATTATAAACCCCAAACCAATCCAGTCCAAAACAAAACAGCCCACCCCCCTTTTCCTTTTTCATTGGCCCAAAATAAGCCCAGTCCACACCCCTTATATTAAAACCAGGGTTAAACAAAGTCAAACCCCACACATACCGCCCCTACTGTTCACACGTCTCCCCCACGCCTGCTTCACCCAATACCAGGTGGTATCACCACCTCACCACCACCTGTCCACCCCCACATCACCCTCCAAACACAATCATTCCATCCCACATCCACAATAAATGCATTTCCCACCTTTTTTCCAACAAGTCTACCACTGTAGCACCTAATTGCCTAGTTTTTTTTCCATATCTTCCCAACTTGGTCTGAAACTATCTCAATTGTCCCCCTTACACCTCCACAACAAACCAATATGCATTAATTGAGATAAAACGGCCACAAGCTACCTGTTTCCATTTTGGCGCCAAAATGCCATTTGTACGGTTAAGATGAAAGACAGAGATTCAAAGGCTGAGATGAAGTGGGAAACACTCAGAGGTCTACAAAGATATCAAAAAGTCTATATAATTGAAGAAAGAAGCAATGTAAAGACTTATCTAGTTTAATTTTCAATTATGTATGTCGATTAGTTAAGTTTTTGAATTCCAGTATTGTATTAAGCTCTAAGGTACTTTGTTAAGTGTTTTTATATTGTAATCAAGCTGTTTCAAGTACTCAATTACATTATAAACCTCAATTTCAGTTTATGCAAATTTTGAGTTTCAAAAATTCTCATGTGTCTTGATATTGTTGTTCTTAGTGGATGATACAGACAAAATAAGCTCATATCAGCTCCTATAAAGCTTACCAAAGCTTTTAGTAACGTACAATAAAGAGTAACTAAAAAAAATTCCAATAACACAAAATCAGTCAATTAAAGTCAACTGTACAATATTTGGGTTTGGATTCTGATTCTGAGGTGATTTTGGAAAGGATGCAGCTTTGGATTATGGTTTAGAGACTCATGGGAGTCACATAATTGATCTTGGTTTGGTTCTCTTAGTCACTCATTTGTAAGCTATAATATCTATTTTCAAGTTTTTCTTTATTGTTAATCTTACTTGATTTTAGTTAATCTGTTTTTATTTATTGTTTTTATTGATAAAACAATAATAAAAATATAATAGTTGTTCATTAGTTTTTATAGTTGTTTAATATCTCATATTTAAGTATTATGTGACTTAATTTGGATTTCTAAGTTATTGTTGTTACATCTGAGAGATTAAGGTTTGAACAGATTCACATAAGTATAATAAATGGTTTTGTGTTATTAAGTTGGTTAAAATCATTTGTTTTCTTGGAAAACCTTCAAATCAGTTAGGATTTAGGGTGTTTGGAACAAGCTTGTTAGCTGAGATCTAGTTGTTATTGGTTGTTTATCTTTGTTTCATTATACTGCTGTAATAAGAAATAGGATATATAGTCATTAAACTTTGCACCTAAAACACCATAAGTCAAAATTACATGAATCAACCCCACACAGTTAACTGTGTGAGGATTTGAGTTCCACAATGACTCACATAAGCTTATCATTTATATCTTAAGCCTAAATTAGCCTCACTTAAGCTTATTATAACATCTACAATCAGCTAGGATCAATCAAACTTCATATAAGTCAACTGAGCTTAAAATTAGAAAAAGTCAAAAGATGCATGTTCAGAATTTCACCAAAATGGCATGAATTAATTTGATTTTTGTGTTTGGATTTAGAGTTTGAAATTTTTTGTGTCATTAGTCTACCATCTGTACTTGTGATTTTCATTATTGTTATATTTTTGTGATTTTTTTTTGTGGACAAATTTGCCCCTGGAACACACCTGCAGGGCAAAATGATGCCCTGCTACACAGACCATCACCACCACAACCACCACTTTGGTGGTTGATTGTGACCACCACAGTGGTCCCACTAGTCCTAATTTTGGTTCTTACAACCCCCCTCCTACCAGGGCTGAACAATTGACCCTTTGTCTGATCTGTACATCACTAGGACCCACTTAATTTGGCCTCCTAAATCTGTCCTTATTCTGTCTCAGATTCAAAATAAGCAAGTGCTTATTTTGGATTCCTAGCTTATTTGGCCATCTTATTTGAGTAATTTTTGCTTATTATCATCCACACAACTTATTTGTACCAGGTTTCATCCTTGTGGACCCCACATAAGTCCATTTGTTCTTAATTCCTTCTTTGGTCAAACTTGGTCAACTGTGTGGTCTAATAAGCACTCATAGTGCTTATTTTGAGTTTATAAATTATTTTCCTTTATTAAAGTTTCTTATTTTAAGTATTTTATTAGTTTTATAGAAGAAAAACCAGAAAAGAACAAACTTAATTATAGTGATAGCTTCTATTTAATAGAAATTATCTATTTAATTTTCTTTTTAGCTTATTTATAAGTACTTATGTATTTTTATATTTTTAATAAATTTCTATAATATTAAAGTATTTTTATAAATTTTTCCAGAATTTTCCTTTGTCATTTGGTAATATTTAGAATTAATATTAATTTAATTAATAATTAATTAATAAATAAGGATTAAATAGCATAATTATATTTTATAAAGTACCACCTAGTTTTTATAATTTTTATAGCTTTTATATAAGGTAAAACAATTTTATAAATTTTTCTAGGATTTATACTGTTCATTTTCTATTTTTAATAATATAATTAGTTTAATTGATAATTAATTAATAAATAGAATAATAATTAGTAAATTAGATTAAAAATACATAATATAAACTTTTTATAATTATTTAGGATTCCTGTAATGGTTAATTAGATATATAAAATTTTTTATAATTATCTAAGTCTTTTTAGTATTTATAATAATTTAAATCAATATAATTAGTTAAATAATAATTAAATAATAATTAATTAATAATAAATAGATAAATAGTGTGAAAAATATAATTTTAGTTTTAAAATAAGTTTTATAATATTTTAGACTTTTAGAAATTTTAATTTTGTATTTCTAGACTTATTTTATATTTTCTTAATTATTAGTGAATTATTAAATAATTAATAATAGTTATTAAATAAAATTAATTAATTAAATAAATTAGTGATATTAAAATAAATATTTCAAGTTTATTTAATTTGCATTTAAGCCCCTAAGGCTTGCAAACTCCTACTATAGTTAAAGTTGTTTTTGTTTACGTTTAAAATAAACGTTTACATTTTCCAGTCCCTTTTCACTTGTACTTATCTGATTTCACGAATTAGTTGATATAGCTTATTAAAGCTATTCACACTTATATTTCAGTAGTACAATCACTTAAACCCTTTTCCTGTTCAAATTCACCTGATCTCGAAGTCGTTTTATTACAGATTTCACGCCTTGTTGGGATCTAACGATCCAGGGAAACACTAAACTCACCGGAGTATTGGCCTAAGCTGTTTGACTTGTTGACCATTACTTGGTTGATATTATCTGACTGTTTCAGGCCAATCAAAATTTGCTCCCAGGCAATACACTACAATATACTCAGGTTATCATGAAGGAGCTTCAAATTGAGAAACTTACAAAGGTGGAGCTCAGAAGAATCAATCGGGATGCACAAGAATTCCTCAAGTCTAGATCTGGTAATAAGATGGAACTTGATGAGTGTGTAAATACTCATCATTTTTACCAATTCTGAACTGCCAAAACATCCAAAAAACACTCAATAATGAATCAAAATAGTGAAAATATCTCAGGAAAGTGTTTTACATGTCTCAAATGCAAAAATACCAAAAACAAATGAAAAACGCACAAAGTTTGCATAATTGGCAGTTTCAGTCCCCCAACTTTCAAAAGTTGTCAAATCTAGTCCCTGGTCATTCTAAAAACTTGAAAAAGTCACCAAAGGCCCTTATAAATCAAAAAGTTACATAACTAATCCTTTGGTGAAAAGTTTCACAAAATGTCAAGTTTAGTCCCTGAACTTTGAAAATTGTCAAAAATGATCCCTGGGATATGAAAAACTTTGAGAAAAACAAATTTTGTCCTTGCACTAACCTTTTATGACAGGATTGGTCCTTGGTGGAAAGTTTGGTGATATTTACACAAATGGTCCCTGAAGTTTGAAAGTTTAACGGTTTCAGTCCCTGGTGAAAAATAAATTGAAAAATCACCAAAGGACCTCATACTATTCATGATATGGCATTTTATACCCTTGGAAACAAATTTAGAAAATGCCAAATCCACACCCTCAACTTTCCCACAATTGCAAAATAGGTCCTTGTGTTTAAATCCTAACCGGATCCAAAAATAAGCTAAAACCAAATCCACTTAAATCACTTTTGGGCCCAAAGTTACCTAGTCCACCCTCAGCCCAGTCCAATCCCCAACTTTGACCCGGGTCAACATATTGACCTGGTCAATACCAGTCAAACCCACCAAAACTACCCTTCTTCCCCGTATTTCCCTCCCACCTCCAAACCACCAAACCACCATGGTTTTGTAGCTCCACCACCCCACTTGCAGTTTAATCATCACACCCCCACCTCCCTACACCTACCCAAGCCACCCACAATAAATGCCCCTTCACCCTTACACGTTATCAGAGGCAATTTGAAGAAACACATTTTGGCGCCAAAATTACGTGTAAGCTTTTCATTGGACCAAAATGATCAGAGGATGGTGGGATTTGCTCAGAATACTTGGGGGAACCCTAATTTTCAGCTATAAAAGGAAGAGATGCAAGAAGAAGCAGTGTGTAGTTAATTTTAGTTTTAAGTTGTATCGAATTTAAATTCATTCTCAAATTAGTGTAAACTTTTCAATTCCCAGCTTTGTAATAGTTTTAGTATTGTATCTCAAGTCTTTTTAATCTATAACATCATCAGTTTCAGTTTGTTTTAAGATTGTGCAATTTATTCAAATTTCCAAATTCTCATTCAATTCAATGGTGTCTTAAAGCAGAATTGAGGGACTGAGAATAGGCCACATAGGTTCCAAGAAGCTTGCTAAAGCTTTTAGAGACTTTAAAACTCAGCTATACTAGAAAAAAATCAAAAAGATAAAAAAGTCAACCATGGTCAACTGTGTGTCTGGCTTGTGTGTTTCAGGTTGAAGAAGGAAGTGGAGATCACCATTGGAGCTGGTTTTGCCTATCTAAAGATAGGCTAGCATAGTGAAACACTCCTTTTCAAGCTGGAGTGAGAAATGTGGTAACTTGATCCAATTTCCTTTCTAAATCTGTATAAGCTTTTAATTCTGAGTAGGAGGTAGTTTTAATTATATTAGATTGTTAATTCAGCTTTATTATTAGTTAATATAACTAGTTTGATCAGTAATTTGGTAGTTGGTAGTGGATTGCATAGTTTCTTAGTATAAGTAACCACTTAAAGTAGTGTTTGGATTTGGTGAATGTGTTGAGCTGTGGTACTTGTTATTTGAGATAATCAATTTAGATAATTAGCATATGCCATATCTGGGTCTGAGAAACTTAAAACCTGGTCTTTTTAAGCTTAAAAGTCAAAATCAAAAGTTTTCCACCACCACAGTCAACTGTGGTGGAATCTTAGGTCCATAATCATCATATTAGCTTAAAATTAGATAACTTAGCTTAATCTCAACTTATTATAGCATAACTTAACTTAAGTAATCAGTAAACTAGCACCTAAGTTCACAAAAGTCAAATTATCAAGTTCTTGTCAAAAGTCAAAAATTGCATTCTCAGGTTTTCACCAAAATTCCAAGTTTAATTGTGAGCTGTGTAATGGATATTAAGTTTTGAAACTTTGTGTGATTAAAGTCTATCAGCTGATCTATAAGCTTGAATTTTTGCTTAATCTGTTTAGAAGCCTAAGTGGGTCCCACAGACCCTCAAAGTGACTTGCAGGGCAAAGGTGTGCCCTGCTCACCCAGATACCCAGTCACCACCATCACTTTGGTGGTGTTTTGTGACCCCCTCAGTGGGTCCCACACCCTCTAGTTAGGTTCCTTCAACCCCCCTCCTACTAGAGTCTCACCTTTGACCTTTTGTTTGACCTCCAGCTCAGTGGACCCCACCTAGTTTAAGCCCCTAAAGTTGTCCCAGGTCTGAGTCAAAAGTGCAAGGTGCAAAGTGCTTATTTCTCTTTAATCAGCTTATTTGTGTTGCTTATTAGTTGTATCTGGCTTATTTGAGTGTATTTAGCTTATGTGTACCTGATTTAACCATTGTGGACCCCACCCAAAGCCATTTGACCCAGATTGACCCAACAGTCAACCAAAGTCAACTGTATAAGTTAAGGGGGTGTCACAGCTTATTTATAAGCTAATTTTCAAAGTGTTTTTATAAAAGTTTGTCATTTTAAGGTATTAAGTAGTTCTGAAAAAGAAAAATCCAAAAAAAATCAAAGTTAAAGTAAGTGATAGTTTCTATTTAATTCAAGTTAATTTTAATTTTCATTTTTAAATTTTAATTAAGTCTCTAGTGTTTTTATATTTTTATTAAATACCTTATATAGTAAAGTAATTTTGATAATTTTTTCAGATTTTTATTTTGTCATTTAGTGTTAATTAGATTTAATTTTAATTTTCTTTATTATTAATTAATATCAAATATTAAATAGCTTAATTAGTTTTTATAAGGTTAAATCTAGTTTTTATAATTTTCCTAGTTCTAATATAGTATAATAAGTTTTTAGAAAATATAATTTGATATTCTACTGTTCATTTTCTATTTTTCTTATTTTAATTGTTTAAAATAGACTTAAGTTAATTAATAGGTAAATAATTAGTTATTTAATCTTAAAACATAATTTTTAGAGTTTTTATAATTTTGTAGGATTCCAGTGATGGTTAAGTAATTTTATAAATTTTATCTTAATTTTCCAAGTTAATTTAGTATTAATATAAATTAAAAGTAGTTTAATTAGTTTAATTAAGTTAAATAGTTTTTAATTAATAACAAAACCACAAAAAGACAAAAATATTATTTTTAATTTTTTATACTTTCTTCAAGTTCTAATTTAGGTTTAGAAAATATTTTTGTTAATTTTTAGTTTAAGTTAAATCATTTGTCATTTTTAGTGTATTTAAATTAGGTTTTAATTTAGATTTTAAATAGTTTAATTAATTAAATAATAGTTTAATATTATTTTAATCACTTTTATAATTTCTTTTTCATCTTTAATTTTTAGTTTTGAAAAGTGTCCAAAGCACCCCCTGTAGTTTGATAATTACCAAAAACCCACTTTTCCAGTCCGATACGTGATCTTAATTGTGAATTTGTGCATATATCTGGTATCTGATTATTGTGAATATTATATCTGTGTACCAATACCAAAATAACAGTAGCAAAATCAATTCCATATCATCTGGGCTACTGTCCTCAGTCCCACTCACTCATAAACGATTCCAAAAGCACCATTTCAATCTCGCTGGGACTTTTACGACCCGGGGAAACACTACACTATCACCGGAGTATTGATTCTAGGCTATCTTTGACTTATTGACCTTGGTCAATAATAATCTGACGGTTTAGGACCAATCAAAATTTGGCGCCGCTGCCGGGGAGGTTGTTGCATGTTTTATAAGATCGTTTTAAGTTTAGTGGTTTTCAAAACCCTCCCTGTACAAATTTCACACAAATTTGTAAAAAGTTTTTGTAAAAATATAATCATATCAGAAAAACGTTCATTAATACTTCTCCTGAAGTATTGAAAACACCAAAAAAAATTAAAAACAATCAAAAACAAACTGTGAAGTTAAATTACTTCGTGTTCTTTAAGATTACAACCTGAAACAGTTGGTTTAAGGTAAGTTCTGACATTAAATTGCGAACTGAAGAGGAAACCTATTTACTTCCTCCCGCCAGCCTGCGAGTAATCTTAAAGGGACGATTTCGGTTAACGAATCAGTTCCAAAAATATTTCCCAAGTTTCTGCACACACACCCATAAGCCTAAAACAGTTTTTCAAATTTAAATAATAAACCCATAATAAGTTCCCAAACTTAAGATAAAAACTTGCCTTTGTATCCCTGTGAGTAGTGTACCTTTTTCAAAGAAGCTGCTCACTTGTGATTATTGGTTTAAGTTCACTGTGGTTTTGCCTCGAACTTGTGTTGAAAAATTGTTTTTAGTGCATGCGCACTCGGTCTCAAGCAAAGAATAAAAAACAGAAAGACGTACCCGAGCTACGTTCTAATACAGAAACCGAAATGGCCGCTGGGCCACCACCACCATTACCACCCCCTGACCCTCCTAGGGGTGAGCCAGCTCCCGATCTCCGAACGATGGAGGAGCTGTGCCAGCCTACCATGCAAGGGCGGGGTGGGCCTATTGCACCACTCACTATTGGGGCTGCGGACTTTGGCCTCAAGCATCACATGATCCAACAAGTCCAGAATTCGTGTCAATTTCACGGATTACCGGGTGACGATGCTAACAAGCATCTTGACAAATATCTTACGGTCACCCAAAGCATGAAACAGCATGGTGTCACCGATGATGCCCTTCGGCTGTACCTCTTCCCCTATTCTCTCACTCATCATGCCACTGCATGGTTTGACCGACTTCCAAGGAATTCTATTCGTACCTTTGATGACATGGTAACCAAGTTTCTAGCAAAATATTTTCCACCTTCCATGGTTACCAAGTTACGAAATGATATCAGCAACTTCCGGCAACGTCCCGATGAGTCTCTTTTTGAGGCTTGGGAACGTTATAAGCTAGCTATTGATCGGTGCCCTAACCACAATATGTTGCAAGTTACCATCATAGATACCTTCTATAATGGTCTGACATTGAGGCACCGAGACATTCTCAATTCTGCTGCTGGTGGGACCTTTATGAAAAGGCGTCCCGAGGAGTGCTATGACTTAATCGAGAACATGACTGCCCATCATAACTTTTGGGATTCCTCTGCGGAGAGGGATGCATCATGTAATTCAGTTACTCCCTCATCATCATCTCCTGAAATAATTGCTCTTACCAAAAAGATGGATGATATTTCTACGGCTGTGTTGAGAATGAACCAAACGATACAACATCAGGTTCAAAATCAACAAGTGAAAGCCGTGGCCCGAAGTTGTGAAACTTGTGGGGGCCCACATCTGTATTCCGAGTGTCCAGCTACTGCTGAATTTCCTCAAGAGAACGTTTATGCTGCTAACGGTTCCTACAACACGGGGGGTAATTCTTACCAACCGCAAGGGGACCGTAATCTCTTAAGCTATCGTTCCAACAATTTTCTCGGACCTCCCGGTTTTAACCAAAATCAAAACCGTAACACGAATCAGAATTTTAACCAAGGTCAAAACTCAAATTTCCAAAACCCGAACCAAAATCAAGGCCAGTTTAATCAAAACAATTTTCAAAATGGCAAATCAAAACCAAGGTTTTCAAGGAAATTTTCAAAGAAACCAGAATCAAGGGAATTACAATCAGGGTAATTTCAATCAGAGAAACACTTTTCAGGGTAACAACAATCAAAATCAAGGGAATTTTCAAAACAACCGTGTTCAAAATCCCCCTGTTCAAAATCAAAACGTTGTTCCACCCCCGTCTTCCTTTGACGCTGAGATTAAACAATTCATGAAAGCACAAGAGGAAACGAATCGGTTATTGATCAAGACGATCTCTGAACTTTAGAAGTCTTTAAATGATCGACCCTCGGGCCCGGGTACATTACCGAGCAACACGATCGCTAACCCGAGGGGCGATGTCAAAGCGATCACCACCCGAAGTGGAGTATCATACAATGGACCCTAGATTCCTTCTACCTCTTCTTCTCCTCCTAAGGTAGCGGAACGTGAGCCTGAGGTTACTACGGGCAAGGTACTTCCTACTAATAACGGAGGTACCAACAACGTCCACCCTCAAGTTGTCCCGGTCCCGGCTCGTAAGCCGAAAGTTGTATTTGATCCTCCTGTGAGTCCTGATGAAATTCCAAAGAATGATCCTAAGCCTTCAATTCCATATCCTTCACGTGTGTATGATCAAAAGAACCGCGAAAGAGCTAATCATCAGATGGAAAAATTTTATCAAATTTTCCAAGAATTACACTTCGATATTAGCTTCGCGGACGCTCTTCTTCTCATGCCTAAGTTTGCTTCGACAATCAAAAATCTGATAAGCAACAAAGAAAAACTCTGTGAGATGGCAAAAACTTCACTCAATGAGCATTGCTCAACAGTGCTCTTGAAAAAGCTTCCTGAAAAGCTTGGAGATCCCGGGAAATTTCTCATTCCATGTATTTTCCCTGGGATGGTTGAATGCTTTGCCTTGGCCGATCTTGGCGCAAGCATTAACCTGATGCCTTACTCAGTCTGGAAAAGAGTTTCTCTACCTACTCTCACTCCGACCTGCATGACACTCGAGCTTGCAGACCGTACCATATCCCGTCCTCTCGGCATTGCCGAAGATATCTTCGTGAAAGTAGGAAAGTTCCATTTTCCGGCAGATTTCGTGATTGTTGATTTCGATGCTGACCCACGAGTCCCTCTTATTCTCGGGAGAGGATTTTTAAGAACGGGTCGTGCTTTGATCGATGTATTCGAAGAAGAAATCACTCTACGTGTTGATGGCGAAGCCATAACATTCAATCTTGATCAGACTTCAAGATATTCCTCCAATTATGACGCTGAAACGGTTAACCGTATTGACATCATCGATATTGCGTCGGAGGAATCATCCCAAGAAGTCCTTGGTTTCTCATCCAGTGGCAGTCTTTCTACTGACCCTATCATTTCCGACTCTTCCCCTTCCCTCACTCCGTTTGAGGGAGGTGACTTCCTTTTGGAAGAGCTCGAAGCTTTTCTTGCTCAAGATAGCTCAATTCCCGATGGAGTTGATGAAAACTATCTTGACCCGGAGGGGGACATTCTTCTCCTTGAAAGATTGTTAAATGACGATCCTTCACCCTCTCCGTCTGCACAAATACTTCATAAAGCGGAAGTCAAAAATGTTGAAATAACTGAAGACATTCCCGAGGTCGAGCTCAAGGACTTGCCTCCTCATCTAGAATATGCATTTCTGGAGGGTGATAATAAATTACCCGTCATTATTGCCAAAGACTTAAAAGATGAGGAAAAGGCTGCACTCTTAAAGGTTCTTAAGTCAAACAAGCAAGCAATTGCTTGGAAACTCTCCGACATTAAGGGCATAAGCCCGAACTTTTGTACTCATAAAATATTAATGGAGGATGACTTTAAGCCAGCTGTGCAACATCAGAGAAGGGTAAATCCCAAAATCCACGAAGTTATCAAACAAGAAGTTCTTAAACTTCTTGATGCGGGATTGATTTACCCTATATCTGACAGTCCTTGGGTTAGCCCAATTCATTGTGTTCCCAAAAAGGGTGGCATTACCGTTGTCACCAACGAGGATAACGAGTTGATTCCAACTCGTTTGGTCACGGGTTGGCGGGTTTGTATTGACTATCGAAAGTTGAATGAAGCCACCCGTAAAGACCATTTTCCTCTCCCTTTTATGGACCAAATGCTCGAAAGACTTGCGGGGAATGAATACTACTGCTTCCTCGATGGCTTCTCGGGTTACTTCCAAATCCCCATTGATCCCCAGGATCAAGAGAAGCCTACCTTCACATGCCCCTACGGAACTTTTGCTTACAGACGTATGCCTTTCGGCTTATGTAATGCACCAGGCACGTTCCAGAGGTGCATGATGTCTATATTTTCCGACATGATCGGGAAAACTATGGAGGTATTCATGGATGACTTTTCAGTCATCGGGGATTCATTTCAGACTTGCCTCTCCCACTTGGAACAGATGCTTAAACGTTGCAAAGAAACAAATCTGAGTCTCAACTGGGAGAAGAGCCACTTTATGGTCAAGGAGGGCATTGTCCTCGGCCATAAAATTTCAAAAGACGGGATTGAGGTTGACAGAGCTAAAATCGATGTCATTGCCAAATTACCTCATCCCACCACCGTAAAAGGTGTTAGGAGCTTTTTGGGTCATGCCGGCTTCTACCGTAGGTTTATCCAAGATTTTTCTAAGATTGCCCGGCCTATGACCCATCTCCTCGAGAAGGATGCTCCTTTCATCTTCTCTCCTGAGTGCATCGAAGCTTTTGAAACATTAAAGAAAAAGCTTACCGAGGCACCGATTCTTGTTGCCCCAGATTGGGACCAACCTTTTGAGCTTATGTGCGATGCTAGTGATTTTGCCATAAGTGCGGTCTTGGGGCAACGAAAAGCAAAATACTTTCAGCCCATACACTACGCAAGCAAAACTATGACTGAGGCTCAAGGTCATTACACCACCACTAAAAAAGAACTCCTAGCTATGGTGTATGCCTTCGAGAAATTCCGGTCATACCTAATCTTGACTAAATGCGTAGTGTACACAGATCACTCGGCTTTGAAATACCTATTTGCAAAACAAGATGCAAAGCCGAGGCTTCTTCGTTGGGTTCTCCTCCTTCAGGAATTTGATATCATTATCCGTGATAAAAAAGGAGCCGAGAACCTTGCTGCTGATCATCTCTCACGATTAGAGAACCCTCATCAAGATGTGTCCGAGAAAAAGGAAATAAATGAAACATTTCCTCTCGAGACACTCAATGCGGTTGCTTTTCGTGGTGACTCTACTACCCCATGGTTTGCCGACTTTGCAAATTACCATGCGGGTAACTTCATAGTGAAGGGGTTGACGTCCCAACAAAAGAAAAAATTCTTCAAAGACGTTAAACATTACTTCTGGGACGACCCCTTCCTCTTCAAAATCTGTACCGATCAAGTCATCAGGCGATGTGTATACGGACAGGAAGCCACTGATATTCTCAAGGCTTGCCATGCTGGACCCACCGGGGGACACCATAGTCCTAACTACACCGCCAAAAAGGTGTTTGATTCCGGTTTCTATTGGCCCACAATCTATAAGGATGCCCACGAGTTAGTCAAAGCCTGTGATGCTTGTCAGCGTCACGGGAATATTTCACAAAAGAACGAAATGCCGCAAAATGCTATTCAAGTTTGTGAAATCTTTGACGTCTGGGGCATTGACTTTATGGGGCCATTCCCATCTTCTCGTGGAAACAAATACATACTCGTGGCTGTTGACTACTTGTCAAAATGGGTTGAGGCTAAGGCCTTACCCACTAACGACGCCCGAGTTGTTGTGAAATTCTTGAAATCCCTCTTTGCTCGTTTTGGAACCCCACGTGCCATCATTAGTGATCGCGGTACTCACTTTTGCAATGATCAATTTGCAAAAGTCATGCTTAAGTACGGTGTTACTCATCGTCTTTCCACCGCATATCACCCCCAAACAAGTGGGCAGGTGGAGGTTTCCAACCGTGGTATTAAACGGATTCTTGAGAGGACAGTAGGTGAAAACCGTGCTTCCTGGTCGGATAAACTAGATGATGCACTCTGGGCCTTCCGTACAGCTTACAAAACACCCACCGGGTGTACTCCATACAAGCTTGTATACGGGAAGGCGTGTCATTTACCGATCGAGCTTGAGCACAAAGCCTACTGGGCCTTGAAACATGCTAACTACGACCTTCATAAAGCGGGTGATCACCGTAAGGTTCAAATCAATGAATTAAACGAACTTCATGATCAAGCCTACGAGAACTCTTTGATCTACAAAGAAAAGACAAAGAAGATTCACGACTCTAAGATTAAGAACCGAGTTTTCAACGTCGGTGACAGAGTCCTTCTTTTCAATTCAAGATTAAAGATCTTCTCGGGGAAATTAAAAACCCGATGGACCGGACCATTCACTATTGCTAAAGTATACCCATACGGGACTGTTGAGTTATCTCAACCCGAAGGTCCCAACTTCAAAGTGAATGGTCATAGATTGAAACATTATTTTGGAGAGGACATACCACCCATGGTTGTCCCGGATCTCCAAACTTTCCCCATGGACCAATGAATTCGGGGATCGAGTCAAGCTAGTGACTCGGTGAACAAAAATTAGCAGCATATATGGGTTTTCACCCGTATTTCTGACTTCTTTCTACTTTCTACCACCCTAGTGTGGGGGAGTGGCCATCCCCCACCGTTTCAAAAGTAAATATGTTTCAAAATTCAATAATCATGTTTTGTATGTATACTTTATCATTCAACTCCCGGGCTGTCAGGGCAAATTTATTACAGTTAATCATTCACAAGTGATTAGCTAGCGTGGTAAACCTGACAAAAGCCTGGGAGGTGTGTGTATATTATATACTTTATCATTCAACTCCCGGGCTGTCAGGGCAAATTTATTACAGTTAATCATTCACAAGTGATTAGCTAGCGTGGTAAACCTGACACAAGCCTGGGAGGTGTGTGTATATTATATACTTTATCATTCAACTCCCGGGCTGTCAGGGCAAATTTATTACAGTTAATCATTCACAAGTGATTAGCTAGCGTGGTAAACCTGACACAAGCCTGGGAGGTAGTGATTAAAAAAAAAAAAAAAAAAAAAAAAAAAATTGTATGTACAGATAAAATAAAGTGAAAAATAAAAATTTCCACAGTTAGCATCGAATATTAGCTTTTCCCGTTCAGAGATTCGGCATAATAGCCGGGACTTTGAATATTGAGGACAATATTCAGTTCTAGTGTGAGGGGGGGGGGGGGGGGAAATTCTTACAAATTTTATCACAAAACTTTTCAAGTACCCCCATTTTAGGCCAAAAATTTTTCAAAATTTTTCACTTTATTCCAAAATTTTTGTGGTTATCAGTCCGCCAAAGTCTAAATGACAAAGGGATTGGCTAGTCCAGGAGCAAACGGCTCTTGGTAAAGACATCTCAAACCCGTTGATGGCTGGCAGTTTGCCAAAAATTGCATGGTTCCTCAGCTCCCCCGTATCCTCATAAGCAAATGAGTTGGCTAGCCCACAAGATTATGGCTTGTGGTAAAGGCAGTGGAAAATCCATAATTGGTATTCAGCTCACCAAGATGTTGACTTAGTCCATCAAGATGCTGGCTAGTCCAGAAGCAAACGGCTTTTGGTAAAGACAAATCAAATCCGTTGACAGCTGGTGGTTTGCTCAAAATCACACGGTTATCAGGTGTACCACAGTTCTTACACCTGGCTACTCCAGAAGTGATGGATTTTGGTAAAGAGTTTCAAATCCATTAAGTTTTTCTCAAAAGATTGCTAGGGACTAGCAATGTTTTAGTGTGGGGGATTGATGAGTGTGTAAATACTCATCATTTTTACCAATTCTGAACTGCCAAAACATCCAAAAAACACTCAATAATGAATCAAAATAGTGAAAATATCCCAGGAAAGTGTTTTACATGTCTCAAATGCAAAAATACCAAAAACAGATGAAAAACGCACAAAGTTTGCATAATTGGCAGTTTCAGTCCCCCAACTTTCAAAAGTTGTCAAATCTAGTCCCTGGTCATTCTAAAAACTTGAAAAAGTCACCAAAGGCCCTTATAAATCAAAAAGTTACATAACTAATCCTTTGGTGAAAAGTTTCACAAAATGTCAAGTTTAGTCCCTGAACTTTGAAAATTGTCAAAAATGATCCCTGGGATATGAAAAACTTTGAGAAAAACAAATTTTGTCCTTGCACTAACCTTTTATGACAGGATTGGTCCTTGGTGGAAAGTTTGGTGATATTTACACAAATGGTCCCTGAAGTTTGAAAGTTTGACGGTTTCAGTCCCTGGTGAAAAATAAATTGAAAAATCACCAAAGGACCTCATACTATTCATGATATGGCATTTTATACCCTTGGAAACAAATTTAGAAAATGCCAAATCCACACCCTCAACTTTCCCACAATTGCAAAATAGGTCCTTGTGTTTAAATCCTAACCGGATCCAAAAATAAGCTAAAACCAAATCCACTTAAATCACTTTTGGGCCCAAAGTTACCTAGTCCACCCTCAGCCCAGTCTAATCCCCAACTTTGACCCGGGTCAACATATTGACCTAGTCAATACCAGTCAAACCCACCAAAACTACCCTTCTTCCCCGTATTTCCCTCCCACCTCCAAACCACCAAACCACCATGGTTTTGCAGCTCCACCACCCCACTTGCAGTTTAATCATCACACCCCCACCTCCCTACACCTACCCAAGCCACCCACAATAAATGCCCCTTCACCCTTACACGTTATCAGAGGCAATTTGAAGAAACACATTTTGGCGCCAAAATTACGTGTAAGCTTTTCATTGGACCAAAATGATCAGAGGATGGTGGGATTTGCTCAGAATACTTGCGGGAACCCTAATTTTCAGCTATAAAAGGAAGAGATGCAAGAAGAAGCAGTGTGTAGTTAATTTTAGTTTTAAGTTGTATCGAATTTAAATTCATTCTCAAATTAGTGTAAACTTTTCAATTCCCAGCTTTGTAATAGTTTTAGTATTGTATCTCAAGTCTTTTTAATCTATAACATCATCAGTTTCAGTTTGTTTTAAGATTGTGCAATTTATTCAAATTTCCAAATTCTCATTCAATTCAATGGTGTCTTAAAGCAGAATTGAGGGACTGAGAATAGGCCACATAGGTTCCAAGAAGCTTGCTAAAGCTTTTAGAGACTTTAAAACTCAGCTATACTAGAAAAAGATCAAAAAGATAAAAAAAAGTCAACCATGGTCAACTGTGTGTTTGGCTTGTGTGTTTCAGGTTGAAGAAGGAAGTGGAGATCACCATTGGAGCTGGTTTTGCCTATCTAAAGATAGGCTAGCATAGTGAAACACTCCTTTTCAAGCTGGAGTGAGAAATGTGGTAACTTGATCCAATTTCCTTTCTAAATCTGTATAAGCTTTTAATTCTGAGTAGGAGGTAGTTTTAATTATATTAGATTGTTAATTCAGCTTTATTATTAGTTAATATAACTAGTTTGATCAGTAATTTGGTAGTTGGTAGTGGATTGCATAGTTTCTTAGTATAAGTAATCACTTAAAGTAGTGTTTGGATTTGGTGAATGTGTTGAGCTGTGGTACTTGTTATTTGAGATAATCAATTTAGATAATTAGCATATGCCATATCTGGGTCTGAGAAACTTAAAACCTGGTCTTTTTAAGCTTAAAAGTCAAAATCAAAAGTTTTCCACCACCACAGTCAACTGTGGTGGAATCTTAGGTCCATAATCATCATATTAGCTTAAAATTAGATAACTTAGCTTAATCTCAACTTATTATAGCATAACTTAACTTAAGTAATCAGTAAACTAGCACCTAAGTTCACAAAAGTCAAATTATCAAGTTCTTGTCAAAAGTCAAAAATTGCATTCTCAGGTTTTCACCAAAATTCCAAGTTTAATTGTGAGTTGTGTAATGGATATTAAGTTTTGAAACTTTGTGTGATTAAAGTCTATCAGCTGATCTATAAGCTTGAATTTTTGCTTAATTTGTTTAGAAGCCTAAGTGGGTCCCACAGACCCTCAAAGTGACTTGCAGGGCAAAGGTGTGCCCTGCTCACCCAGATACCCAGTCACCACCATCACTTTGGTGGTGTTTTGTGACCCCCTCAGTGCGTCCCACACCCTCTAGTTAGGTTCCTTCAACCCCCCTCCTACCAGAGTCTCACCTTTGACCTTTTGTTTGACCTCCAGCTCAGTGGACCCCACCTAGTTTAAGCCCCTAAAGTTGTCCCAGGTCTGAGTCAAAAGTGCAAGGTGCAAAGTGCTTATTTTTCTTTAATCAGCTTATTTGTGTTGCTTATTAGTTATATCTGGCTTATTTGAGTGTATTTAGCTTATGTGTACCTGATTTAACCATTGTGGACCCCACCCAAAGCCATTTGACCCAGATTGACCCAACAGTCAACCAAAGTCAAATGTATAAGTTAAGGGGGTGTCACAGCTTATTTATAAGCTAATTTTCAAAGTGTTTTCATAAAAGTTTGTCATTTTAAGGTATTAAGTAGTTCTGAAAAAGAAAAATCCAAAAAAAATCAAAGTTAAAGTAAGTGATAGTTTCTATTTAATTCAAGTTAATTTTAATTTTCATTTTTAAATTTTAATTAAGTCTCTAGTGTTTTTATATTTTTATTAAATACCTTATATAGTAAAGTAATTTTGATAATTTTTTCAGATTTTTATTTTGTCATTTAGTGTTAATTAGATTTAATTTTAATTTTCTTTATTATTAATTATTATCAAATATTAAATAGCTTAATTAGTTTTTATAAGGTTAAATCTAGTTTTTATAATTTTCCTAGTTCTAATATAGTATAATAAGTTTTTAGAAAATATAATTTGAGATTCTACTGTTCATTTTCTATTTTTCTTATTTTAATTGTTTAAAATAGACTTAAGTTAATTAATAGGTAAATAATTAGTTGTTTAATCTTAAAACATAATTTTTAGAGTTTTTATAATTTTTTAGGATTCCAGCGATGGTTAAGTAATTTTATAAATTTTATCTTAATTTTCCAAGTTAATTTAGTATTAATATAAATTAAAAGTAGTTTAATTAGTTTAATTAACTTAAATAGTTTTTAATTAATAACAAAACCAAAAAAAGACAAAAATATTATTTTTAATTTTTTATACTTTCTTCAAGTTCTAATTTAGGTTTAGAAAATATTTTTGTTAATTTTTAGTTTAAGTTAAATCATTTGTCATTTTTAGTGTATTTAAATTAGGTTTTAATTTAGATTTTAAATAGTTTAATTAATTAAATAATAGTTTAATATTATTTTAATCACTTTTATAATTTCTTTTTCATCTTTAATTTTTAGTTTTGAAAAGTGTCCAAAGCACCCCCTGTAGTTTGATAATTACCAAAAACCCACTTTTCCAGTCCGATACGTGATCTTAATTTTGAATTTGTGCATATATCTGGTATCTGATTATTGTGAATATTATATCTGTGTACCAATACCAAAATAACAGTAGCAAAATCAATTCCATATCATCTGGGCTACTGTCCTCAGTCCCACTCACTCATAAACGATTCCAAAAGCACCATTTCAATCTCGCTGGGACTTTTACGACCCGGGGAAACACTACACTATAACCGGAGTATTGATTCTAGGCTATCTTTGACTTATTGACCTTGGTCAATAATAATCTGACGGTTTAGGACCAATCAAAATTTGGCGCCGCTGCCGGGGAGGTTGTTGCATGTTTTATAAGATCGTTTTAAGTTTAGTGGTTTTCAAAGAAGAAATATGCTTCCTCATTGACTATCTCAGTACCAGCCGCAAGATACGATTTTCCTGCAATTGAAGAATCAACTCCAGTATATAGCGACTCTATGTTAGCTTACGACAGAGATACTTTACACGGGATTCAGAACTGGCCTGAATGTCATCGTCTCGATTACACTCACAGACTAGACACCAAGTCATTAGAGAATGTGAAGCATAAATCAAAGATCATTGCTATCTTGGAGATTCAAGAGTCGAAACGGTTTAACTACATGTTCATGAATGAGATTGTGGTTAAAAGACAAGATGAAAAGAAGTACAAATTCTCCGAAGCAGACTTTCCTGATCTTTATCTAAATGACATTGAAGACATGTATCTAGAAAAAGTTCAAGGAAGAATGCGTGGATTCGATACTGAAACACAATACAACTTCATGTCATCTCTACTTCTCTTCATCCGACGATTGATAGTTCAAGAAAGAGTGGAAGATCTTCAGCTTGGAGTGGAAAGTTACCAACAGAAGATCAATTTGACAAAGCCACAAGCTTCATTTCCTGGAATTAATCAGATGTCGCAGTACTCGCTCATCCAAACACCATCTTTTGGCTTCACCTACCTCAACAGCAAAAAGTTAATAAGTTTTATGAGGCTCGATGAGTTACACAAGTTCTGTGATGTCACGCTCAAAACTGTTCGCGATGGGCTAGTCAAATGGTTGAATGATGATCGGATTAAGATATCAAAAGGTGAAACTCCAAGGTGGAAATCCAGTGCCAGAAGACAAGTTCGTAACTTTGTTATGAAAATTGAAGAAAGGTTATCTCGTCGGGGGCAGATCAGACGACTGGAATGTTATATCGGTGTCAGACCTTCCTTTCCCATCAGACTCTTCAAAAGACCAGAACCACAGTTCACAGACTTTGATGCTCCAATCACTGATGAAATTTAAACTGGTACACATGGGTATTAAAATTTCAATATTAATTATTTCATTTGATTGATTTGTTATCATAATGGCTTGTGCACACATAACAGTGTACAACCCGCTCTTATAATGAAAGGACCCTGAGGTACGCATCAGTGCCTCAATCCTAATATAAGGAGCGAAGGCTTCTTACTTTTGAGTAGAGTTAATCCAACATTTTCTGATTTTCATAACTCTGCTCAAAAGACAAGTATTTCACCTCAATAAGAATTCACTTGTTGAGGGGGAGCACTTGATACAAAATCATCATTCTTGAAATCAAAAGTTCTTGTTGAATTCTCCCCATAAGACTCAAAAGGCATATTTTAATCAAAAGATTGTCAAAAATATCATCTTATATGCTATTTTTGAGGGGGAGAAAAAGTGAATGTAATTAAAATATGAAAGTTCAAAGTTGCTTAAAAGTCAAATCTCATGCGAGCTAGACTCAGATTCACCCAAGAATTGACGAAACATAAAAGTTAATAATCGAAAGGACTTATCCTCGACGGGTAATAACATCAAGTTAGTTACTAGAGCTAGTTGTCACCTAAAAACTGACAATGGAACTCTTTAACTAGCCACGTAAGCGTGTCTCGAAAAGGATTTGTCTTAGTAGAAAAGTACCGTTTCGAGAAACTTTTTGTGAACTTGACCAGGCCGGGTAATAACTTCAAGCTAGTATAACTAGTGATGTAAGCGTGTCTCGAATCGGTCTTGTTCACTGAAAGTGGATCAATTCAAAAAGTGCTTGTTCCTCCCGCATGTGCAAATTTATTAAATACTTATGAGCACATGTGAAGGGGGAGCCCTTCAAAAGTAAACACAAAACTCTCAAAGTGTTAAACAAAATGTTTGATAATCACAAACACTTTGAGAGATTTTCAAAGGTTTCAATGGCAATTGTCGGATAATCATGGAGTTATAAGGTGATTAAGATAGGAAAAACCGTCCTATGATCCGCCAGAGCCGGAGGGATCTACCCAAGGATATCACCAAATAGTTAGTATTAGAAGTCCTTAGGTATGATATATATATATATATATATATATATATATATATATATATATATATATATATATATATATATATATATATATATATATATATATATATATATATATATATATATATATATATATATATATATATATATATATATATATATATATATATATATATAAAGGAGTAAAAGAATGAAAGGGGAAAGAAGGAGTTGAAGAATTAAAAAGAAAAGTAAAGAAAATGGTGAAAAGAAATAGCCCTCCATATGTTCAACCTTAGGGAAGACACCGGGTTCAATTCGTATGCTACTGGTTGTTGCTAAGGCGACACCGGTATTGAAGATAAAGTCATCATGGACCCAGTGACGCAATGCACGAAACCTTCTAGCCACTCAAGTTCTCTTAAAAGAGCTTGTTTCATTCTCACGGGGAACTAGTGTAATCTATCGACCCATCTCTTAGAGATGGTTGATATTGAAGCAGGAGACCCCTCCCTAGTCTCCGCATAGGAAACCTAAGTGTGCACTTTTCGAGTCTAGAGCCATGAGATACATCAAAGATCTCTTAGGAACACTTAGTATTTCTACAACTGGTGTTCTACATCAATGGACACTAGCTGTAAATTATTGAGTCCTTCGCAGATCTTAGCAATCTGTCGAGAACGTTTATGAGTGAATTTACATAAGTATTTCTCAATGATTGAACGGAAATCCTGCCAGGGTCAACATCAAACAGCCCTGACAGCAGGTCACTTCGGTAACTCCTTATGGGTTACGCTTAGTATTTGCGGTGGTTTCTTAGCGGTCTACAGTCGTGGAGTGATCCCCAGCGACTCACCCAGTCATTGAGCTACTTAGTATGTCTTGTAAGCTCCCTCGGGAGTATCTGACATGGGAACGGCCTTGATGAGGGTTAGAAGGAGTCTTCACACTATGCTGTTGACGATCTCTAATTCCTTATTTGTAAGTACCGGATGTTTTTATTGCTAACTGTTTACCTGCAGGGACACTTCATCTCCATGGCGACGGATTCCACATGCTCACACATGCATCTTGAAGTCATCAAAAGTTCCCTCAAAGATCAAAGCAACACAAAGTTCAAAGAAAGATTCTATGCTAAAAAGAAGAATCTACAAAGTATAAATACTAAAGATCAAAAGTGATAGAAAGGGAACTACGTGCATGTATAAGTCAGAATTCAAAGATGTATGAGCATGTTGGGATGGCGGACTACCACCACAGACGCAGAAGTGACAAAAGGCAGACAACTTCATAACTTGATCACTATCACAACAACAATGAACAAAGAACAAAGAACAATGAATGATTTTATCTCATGATTTTTTGAAAGATGTCTAAAGCTATGAAAGTCAAAGATGAAGAAATGACAAAGACGTCAAGCAACCGTGATGACCGACCCTTAGGGGGAGATTGTTGGGATCAAAGTTTTACTATTTTATCAAGTCTCGGTCATTTGTAATAAGTGTTAAGTTACTTTATTATTAGTTACTTAAATTTGTTATCATTTATGTATTTAAGGCTTATGAAAAGCCCACAAGGCCTTACAAGCCCACGAATCAAGGAAGATGGGAGCTAGAAGTGTTGCCCTAGCTTCCCTCCTATAAATAGAACCTCTAGGTCTCATTTGTATTTGGTTGGTTATTTGGAATATTAAGGAAACACTTGCATTTACAATTCTCTCATTCATTTAATCACCCAAATCCTTATATCTATCTCATTCTTGTTTGTGTGAAATCAATATGGGAACCTAACAAAGACGTCAATTATTACCCCCCATATGTGCGTTAAATATCTAAAAAGTACTCCAAGTGTTTTGATTATCTTAATTCGAGTCATTAGAATAGTTGATTATAAAGTATGTAAAAGTTCAAGTGTAAGGGGAATGCAAATTCCCTACGATGTATTATTTTAGATGGTAGGGCAAGAATGTATGGAAAAAAATCAAAGAAATCAAGAAAAAGAAAAATAATAAAAAAAGAAAAAGAGAAAAAACATATGGACTACCACCCCATTTCCGTTTATGTTTGTTTTATGCTTTTGTTAGTTTTTCATTAGCTTAAGTCGAGTCGAGTCTTAGCTTAGCAATGCTACATTGTACATGTAATTGACCAAGATGATTAACTCGCCACCAGTAAAGATTGCCTTTATCCAACAAAACCGTGTTTATCATATCCCTACACCTCGCGTTACAACCCTTTAAAATACCTCTTTGATAGTTTATCCTAGGTGCTTACGCCAAGTGGTGGAGGTTTGATCCTTTCCCAATCCTATGGTAATCTATGTGCTATGACAGGTAGTGAGAGATATTTTCCATTTTCATTTGTGATATATATACTTTTATTACATCCGAGAGATGTGAGTATCTAAACACTATTTATGAGGTGCTAGTGTACAATTTCCATGCTTGTTTTGGTTGAAGTGGAACGATTATTTATTGTAATTACTTTTATATTAGTGTTAAATGAACCCTAGCTTGTATTTTGATTAGAATAAAAATACATTTGCTTGAGGACAAGCAAATCTCAAGTGTAAGTGGTGTGTGCTTACTCACACACCTTTTTCTGGCCATATTAAGACCAAAATAGACATAAACTAACCATAATTGCCAAAGATATTGTACTTTTGTGTTTGTGATCGTGCAGGAACGAATATTTCAAAAATTGGCATAAATCAGGTTAAAAAGGACAAAAACAAGCACAAGTTTGGAAAACGTGTCAAAAGCCAGAGCCGGGGAAGCAAATTACCACTTTTGAGCTCAGATTGTCAAAACACACCTTGTGGAATCACAAAATGCCAGAAATAGTCCTTGGAGCAAAAGTTTGCAAAGTTGGCATAAATGGTCCCTCAAGTTTGGAAATTGACATAAATGGCCCTTGAGCATTGGATTTGGATGAAAAGTCAACATAGGTCCTTGGGAATTCAAAGTTGTCACAATTAGTCCTTTGGTGGAAAGTTGGAGGGAATTATAGATTCAGTCCCTCAACTTTCAAATTTGGCAAAAATAGTCCCTGGACAATTAATTTTTGGAAATTAATCATCTGAGGTCCTTTGGGAATTAAAGAATGGCAAATCTGGTCCTTGGAATAACTTTGGAATTTGGCAGAAAGGGCCCTTCAATTTCAGATTTTTACATAAATGGTCCTTGTGATTTCCTAGTTACTAAACCAAATGGACCATTAATAAAATTAAACAAACAAACACAACACCCCTTTCTTAAACCCAAATAGAACACCTTCACCAGTCCACCCATTACACTCCCAGGCCCAGTCCACTAAGAAAACCAACCCACTCCCTCATTTTAATAAAACCCGGTCAAACCCAAGTTAAACTTGACCCTTCTCCCACACTTACCTCCAAACACCACCACCCCCACTTGGACCTGCAACCCTACACCTCTGCCATCACCACCCCTCTCATCCAATCCTAAAACAAGAATATAACAAGCAATCAATGCCCCTCCCCCTCCTACAAGTTAGCTCAGGCAATTTGCAGTCAACCATTTTTCCCGCCAAATCCAATTTAAGGGCCAAGATCAAATTAAACTCATCCAAAGGCTCAGAAACAAAGTGGGAAAGAGCCAAGGACCCTTTTTGAAGCCTATAAAAGAAGAAAGAAGCAGAAGGAGAAAGTAGTAGTTAACAGTAGTTATAGTTTTAGTGTAGAAATGTCGTTTTGGTTTAATTATCAATTCTAGTTGTAATTTTCAGTTTAAAAATGTTGTATTAAACATCTTTAGAGTAATTTCATCTTTGTTTAAGCTTAATTTCATTTTATCTTTGTAAACTCAGTTCATGCCATTTTTACTTAAAATCTCAAATTCACTTAATATTGTTAAAGTTGTTGTTTAATGATTTAATAAGCTCATTTTAGTCAATAACCTCAAAAATACCAAAAATACTAGGAAATAATGGGAAATTCATAAAACAGTTTGTAACAAAGAAAACACAAAGGAGCTTGGTGGATTTTGGATTTTCATGGTTGTAGGATCTCATGGGAGACATTAGGATAGTTTGGTTCTTGGTTGGATCACACAGGATCACTTATGAGTCCATTTTTCCATTTTCTTGGCATTGTACTGTTCACCTGCTCATTTGTGCTTATTATCTGTCTATTCTTACTTATTTATGCATGTCATTGAAAGTTATGCTTATTTGGTAGGTTAGAGTAACTTTGTTTGAGATTTGCTTCTTCACTGTCTAGTACTTGCCATATTAGCTTATTCATGTTTGCTTATTGTGTACTGCCTATCATTAAGTCATTTGTGCTTAATTGATAATAAAATAGGTTAGTGAATACTTATTTCTCATATTGAAGGTCTAAATTAGTTGGTTCCTTTAAAAACACCTTGACAGACAATGTTAAAGGAGTGTTTGGTTCCGTGTTGTTCAAGAGGTTCCCCTGTGTTTCAGTTAAAGTCTTTGGTTAAAACATGTCATTGTAGGTCCTAATAACATAGTCAAAGCTTAAAAACCGGACCTCATTTGCATAAAAGTCAAAATTCATATTGAATCCCATTCTAGTTTAACTGATGAAATTTTAAGTTTGCATAATCATTAATATAGTAGCATAATTGTTAGGTTTGCTTAAATCTGTTGCATTTTAGTTTATAACAACATTTCAGGTCATTAGATTAAGATTCAAGTTCATTTTAGTCAAAGTTTCAAGAAAATAGAAAAAGTCAAAATTCCACAAGTGTTCAAATGCAAATTTAGAACCGGATTTTTAATTATTTCATCTTTCGGAGTTATGATCTGTAATTTATGATTTTGAATATTTGGTAGCTTGTGTTTCTTGGACTATTTTTATTACAATTTTAGAATTTTTTTTAGTAGCCTATTGGAGGCTTGAACTTGCCTGTTTGAAACATTCATGCCCTGCACCAGGGTACTCTATCTCACAAGCTACTTTTCAATTGCATCTAGCTTGTTCATTAGTTGATATTAACCTGAGATTTTTGTTAATTTGGAAAGCTTGTTGCATAATCTCTTCATTCATGTGCTAGTTGTTAATTTTTATGCTTATTCTAGTGCTTATTTTGGTTCCAAATATTAACTCACTGAGCTCATCCACACTGACCCATCAGTGTGGACAAGCCCCCTTCTCAAGCTCATTGTGAGCTTCTCAGTGGGTCCCACACCTTGTATTTTGGCTTTTTGGATAGACCAGAGTACAAGCTTGGTGGTTCCAAGCTTTGTTTTGGTTTCTTAGCTTAATTGGATAAGCTTAAGCAAGCCTACAAGTGCCCTACAGGCCTGTTTGGGCAAGAGTGTGGGATTTGCTTATTTCTTGCTTATTATAGCTTTTCAGTGTATTCCCTTGGGTGTTTGTGATCATCTCTTGCTTATGTCACTTATTCTAGCTTATTTAACCTTAGTGTTCAGTTGCTTATCTTATTATAAGCCTTTTCAAAATCAAAATCTTATTTCAAACTTAAAAGCTTATCTGTTGAGTCAAAAAGCTCCTAGAGAGCTTATTCTTCAGTTTCAAAAACGTTGTCTTTGTAAAATTTGCTTATTAGTCAGTGTTTGTTAGTTTTGTAAAAAGAAAAACAAAAAAAATATAGTTTAGCAAAAAGTGGGGTTAATGGGATTCGAACCTGGGACCTTGGCAACCAAACAGACACAAGCACACACACTCTAAACCAGGCGCCCTTGGGACTTTTTTTTATTATTATCTTCCTAAATCTAATACTTAATATAGTTTTCCTTTTTTTACCATATTAGCTTATTTTGAGTGTTTGAGCTTATGACAGCTTATCTGTGGTAGCTTTTCCTAATACAGTATTTTTCTTAGATTAGTTTTAGTCCAATTTAATTACCATAAAATTTTCAGATTTATTAAAATTAGTTTAGTATTTTTAGTAATTAATTTAGTTTAAAAGTTAATTTAATTAATAATAAATAATTTAAAAGTCAAAAAAATATTTTTTTTCTCAAAATTTTCTTTTATCATTAGGATCTTAGAAAAATTAATTTCATGCCCGTAGAACTAGTATAGCATAAATTTACAAGAAAAACCAAAAATAAAATAAGTGATAGCTTTTATTTAAGTCATTTGGCTTATTTTTCTGCTTTTTGAAAAAGCCATTTTCAAATTTTATATTTTTCTTAAGTACCTAATATATTAAATTAGTTTAATAAAAAATTTCATAATTTTCTGATTAGATTTAGTATTTTTTTTAATAATTAATTTTAGTTTATTTAGTTTTAACTAAAAAAATGAAAAATAAAAATCATTACTGCTTAATTTTAATATCTAGCACATTTTTATATTTTTCCTAGGGTTTATAATTAATAAAGTATTTTTAGAAAAACATTCATAATTTTTACTATTCATTTATTATTTTTTATAATTAAATTAGTTTAATTAGGTTTTAATTATTAATTAAGTAATTAATTTATAAAATAGCTTAATTACAGTTTTATTAAACTTTTAATAATTTTGTAGGATTCCTTTAATGGTTAATTAGTTTTAGAAAAAAATTCATAATTTTCTAAATCATTTTAGTATTTTTCTTAATTTAAATTAGTATAAATTAGTTTTAATTAATTATTAAATAGTTTTTAATTAATATTAAATAATAAAATAATCAAAAAAATAATTTTCTTTTTTATAAAATTTTCTTTTAATATAGAGTTTGTAAAAAAAAAGTCATTTTACCCCCTCTAGTTTATTTTAGCTTAAATCTCACCTTTTTCCTGTTCGCAAATACGTTTATTTTAATTCTAAGTTACGTTTTAGACTTAAATACATATCTGAAATCTTGTAATTGTTAATATTGTTCATTTAGCTTAATTTATATCATTTCCAGTAGTGTAATCCAATCCCAATCATATTCTGGTTACTTTCTCAATCACTCAAACGTTTTTCCAAAATACAATTTTAATCTCGTCGGGACATAACGACCCAGGAACACACTGTGCTTACACCGGATCATAAATTGATCACTACTCCCACTCAGGCTTGACCTTTTGACCATTCTTGTTTGATCTGTGAGGTTGGTTTCGGAGGAGTCAAATTTTGGCGCCGCTGCCGGGGAGGTTGTTGCGTGTTTTCAATAACGTTTAGCAGTTTAGTGATTTTCAAAACCCTCCTTGTACAAATTTCACCACTTTGTAAATTTTTTGTAAAAATCAAAATCATATCAGAAAAATTCATTAACACTTTTCCTAAAGTGTTAACAACACCAAAAAAATCAAAAACTACAAAACAAATCGTGAAGTTAAATTACTTCGTATTCTTTAAGATTACAACCTATACAGGTGGTAAAGACAAGTTCTGACATTAAATTGCGAACTAAAAAGAGATCCATTCTTCTCTTCCGCCACCCTACGAGGAATCTTAAAGATTTCGGTTAACTAATCGATCCCAAAAATAATTTCCAAACATTTTTTCACACACACCCACAAAAAGCCAAAAACATTTTGTTTTTCTGTTAATAAATACATAAAAGACATTATCGAGAAACATTTGACAGAATACCTACCAACTGGGGGTATGAACATTAATAAGTTCCCAAACTAAAGATTAAAACTTGCCTTTGTATCCTTGTGAATTGGTGTACCTTTTTCAAAGAAGCCATTCATATTGTGATTATTGGTTTAAGTTCTCTGTTGTTTTGCCTCGGTCTTGTTTTAATTGGTTTTGTTTTTAGTGCATGCGCACTAAGCATGTTTTTCAAAAAGTCCAAAAATATTCACCTTTACCCTCTCACCTGTTTGATTTTTTATCCCTTACCCTCTATAACCATTTGATTCTTTTCTATGTCTTATCCACACCAATTTGGTTGTCAATGGTGTGGTGGTCCTCATAATGGTGTAATTGTCCTAATTATGGCATGGTGGAGTCAGGAAACAGGTCTGTCTATAACCAGAATCCCTATTCTTACCATAACACAATTGATTTATTCCATCAGCCCCCACACCATGAGATATAGACATATTGTTGTGAATTTTGTGGAGGTCTTCACCAAGGATTTGAATGTCAAACCAGAAACACGTTTGTCTATGAACAGTTTTCTGGTGACAATCAATGTTTAGAAAATGACCAATATCCATATTATTCACCAAATCAGTCACAACAATCATATTGTTGTGAGTATTGTGGAGGTCCACACTTTAGCTCTGATTGTCAAATAAGGAATCCATTTCCTTGTAACAATGACGACTATCCATATCAAGACCAACCTCCACAATGCCAAATGATTCAAACAACTCCTCAACAAAACCAGCAAGACCCTTGTCTGGAGGTTCTTAAGTTATTAAAAGAGGTTAAGGAGTTGACTAATACAACATTTCAAAAAGCACCAAGTTTTTCTTGTGTATATTGTGGGGGTCCTCACTAAGATTATCAATGTCAACCATACTATGAACCTGATCATTGTTCTAGTATTTCTAGTTTTGACAAGTCCCCACCCCCACAATCTCCACTTATTCAAAATTCTCGTGATAAATCTATTGCGGAATTACTTGCAGAAGAACGAGCTGCTAGAAACAAAAAGAGCATGGAAAAATTACTTATCGAAGAGCGAGCAGCTAGAACATGTACCATATTTTGCAATGCTGCTCTTCTCAATGACGATGATGACAGTGATGATGAAGATACCGTTGAAATTTTACAAATTTTTAATGGTTCATCAAGTTCATCAGTTGCAATTCCATCCATGGAAAATCAGGGAGAAAAGAATGTGACGGAATTACTAGCACTAGATCAAATGGAATTTTTAAAATCCATGAATGCTAGTCGTTCTCAACTCCCTCAGTCTGTTGTTATCACACCCGAAGTTCCCACTAACTCTCTGAGCATGGGGGACGAGCATCTTAGCACTATTCCTGAAAATGAATCGGACGAATTCATAAAGTCTAGTGTTGAGAACCTTGTCCCAATCCCGAGTGAGTCACAAGGAATTTTTTATCAAATGTGTGATTTTCCTTCCCCTCTTGAGTGTTCAAAAGATCATTTTGAGACTTTCTCCGATTCTAATGATGATTGTACATCTTATGGAGACATCGACTATGTTAAGGCATCACTTCCACATTCTGATGTTGACCCCCTTCTTGAGGAGTTCACCAATGAACTAGCTCACATCGATCCACTTCCACCGGGGAGTGACGATGATCTCTTTGATTTCGAAGCCAATCTAGGAGAGATTGAAAGTCTTTTGTATCATGATCAATCACTCAATTCTTATCCCAACATCGAGCTTAGTAATTCACATAATGATGACAATTCTTTATCTTATGGAGACATCAATTATGTGGAGGAATCACCTTCTGAGCTCGTCAGCCTTGAAAAGAATATTAATCACCTTGTTCCCGAAACATTCAAAACAACTATCACCAATCCTCTATTTGATTTCGAATCTGAATTCACTTTAATTTCTGATAATCCAATCTTTGATATTCAGAATGAGGAAATTGATGAGTTTGTAATAGAACAAGGGTTCACATATTTATATCTTGTGAATAACTCTCTTTACGAGGAGTTCGCCGGTGAACTCACTCACATCAATGGAAATGAGAATCCGATCAATGGGTTATTTGAACAAAATGATCTACATCATTTCTTACCTGAGATTGAATCATTTTCTTTTGAGGATGTTACCGTGGTTGATATTTCCATATCATCCCTCTCGAGGATAAAATCTTCAAACCCGGTATATTTCCTTTTGAGGAAACTCACATGAAGTTGACTCCCGATAAGAATTTAAAGTTACAAACCTCATCCGAGGAACTTCTAATTCTGGAGTATGATTACTTTGATCTTAAGGAAGATCATAGTCTAGGGGAGATGCTCTCATTCATGAGAATTTGCATATTAATGACAAAGTTCCCACCCTCCCTCCCGGGATGTTTTCAAAACCAAAGAGCTTAACTGATAAAATCCAAAGTAGTGCAATTGCACTTGATCCTGAAAATGAAGATCTTGTCATGATGGTCATCATGACTTTCTTCCTTTTCTTCACGTATCCCGTCACTTCCCCTCTTCTAAACTCTTTCAGGAATGAGGATTCCATCTTTGACCCCGGCATCACCGCATATAGTTTCTATTTCTTAGAAATTGGGGTATTTCATCGGTGTGGAACTTTCACGTACTTCAATGTTTATCCAAACATCTTGAATGAAAGTCCGATGTAGATTGTCTCTTCCACATGTTACATCCCTAAGAACCAATGAATTCGGGGATCGAGTCAAGCTAGTGACTCGGTGAACAAAAAGATTAGCAATCACATGGGTTTTCACCCATGTTTCTGACTTCTCTCTTCTTTCTAATAAAGTGACGAGAAGAGGGCAACCTGTTCTGTATCTTGTGTTTGGTTGTTGTTGTGTTTGTGCAGGTAATCTCCCCAAAGAATGAAGGCTCTCGTGCTCGTATTTTTGTCCTTACTCCACTCGAGTCTCATACTTCATTGTTCATAACGTCTGATATCCTTAACTAACGTTATCTTTTGGCATAATTAATACACAGCCTTAGATACAACGTATGATGACCTTCGCCTTTGAAATATTGAGGACAATGTTTAACTTTAGTCTGGGGGGGGGGGGGGGTATCTTCGATTTGACTTGCACCTTTCATGTGCCGTTTTCTCATGCAACTCTGTTTTTCTCAAAAAATTGATGTGTGGGAATTGCACCAGGCTTTACCTCTCGAGGGATCTCGAGAAGCTTACAACCCCCACCAGGCAGTGTACCTGATCGTTGTAGTATAGTATAGTGACAAGTACCGGGGGATTGATCGTTCAACTCAGGAATAGTGTCGCTAGGATTAGAAAGCCTAAAAACTAGGTCTAGAGGTGAGGGATGATTCTTTTTGTATTTTTATATTTTATGAAAAGCAAGTAAAAATCTCGGGTATTGGAAGGAGGGGCGGAATTAGTTGCTGATCAACTAACCCAATAACTAAAGATGCAATCAAAATAAAATAACAAAAATGAAAATGAAACTAATTAAACTAGTGGTGTGAACAATAATGGGGAAAATTGTGTTTACTTAGATTTCATTACTCCCTAGATATCTTTTACAAGTTGATAGTTTGTTACAGTTGTGTGGATGACGGGTTATATTCCTTAATACCATTCGTGGGGTGGCGTACGTACTTCCCCAACTCTATAAGCTCCTACTTCACTCCTATGTCGAGCCTGCAAGAAGCTCCTAACATGGGATCATTAGAATTCGCTCATGCATTAAATACAACCATGAAAACCTAATACGCATTGGTTCATGTTTCTTAAGACGTTCAAGCATGTTACCCTATGGAAGTCTGCCAGTTTTCTTAAGCCTAACATCGAAATCATTCATCCGTAACAACTATAAACAAGTAATCAACCCATAATCAACATCTAGGTTTCACTACATCTAAGCAAACACACAAGAGATCTAGCCTAGCATGTTAAATTCAAGACAAGCGTAAGATATATTCAAATAACACATAGACATATTGAATGAATTGAAAGGATACTTATCTTAATTGAACATGAAAGGTTTCAAAGGGTAAAAACCCTTGAAAGAACAGTAAAAATCATGCTAGGGTTTCTCCAAGTTATCCCTCTAATTGTCCTCTCTTTATGAATGAAAATTGCAAAACTATATATAGATTTTCCATCGTGACGGCGTCAAGAAGAAATGTCTGACGCCGTCAACTCGCCGCCCATAGTAATATCGGATTGCCTAGATCCAGATCTGACGCCGTCAAGTGCAAAGTTACTCTAGGCCGTCATATGCAATGGGACCATGACGGCCTGTGGTGACGCCGTCATGCACTTAGTGTAAAACTCTTTGGACCGTCACAGACTTTATCCACTTCACCTCCTGTTTTACTCTTGACGCCGTCATGTAGAACCTTGTGACGCCGTCAGCTACTATTCCCAGAAAGGAAAATTAAGAGTTTTCCGTTTTCTTCACTTTTATGCTCCAAAAACGTCCAAAATGCTTCCTTTTTTCACTCCAAAAGTACCTAAAATCACAAAAGGAATGATTTAGGGTAATATTTGATCAAATAAATTCAATTCCGGTCTTAAATGACCCCCTAAAAATGGATCATTTTACGCCTCATCAAAAATCTAAAAAAAAAAATTGAAAAAAATTCACCAAAAAAGTACCAAAAAATTGAAAAAAAAAATTGAACATTTTTGCAAAAATATACTAAGTTTTGACACTTTGTTTTGACTTTCTGCTGAGTAGAGCAGGAATAGAAATTTTGACCTGACCGGGCATGTTGAGCCCTAGCATGTTCCCTTAACTTTTTAGGCTAAGCATCCGCGGATCTCATTACTCGAGATTTTAAATTTGCGGAGAAGGAGGAATGATAGTAAAGTCATTAGTGTGATTATATGCTAAACGTGGAATAGTTGGATTTCTTTAGAGCTCATAATGGTTACTTGTAGTCCTTGCTCCCGCAAGATTGAAAACCCAAAAATAAAATAATTAGAATTACGCGTTTTCAAAAGTTGTCAAAATTTCCGCTCACTTTACGTGATGGCATAAGCATTAAATGGGCCTTGGATCCTTTATTCTGAAAGACGTTTAGGTCTTGGAACTCCCCGTTTTGTTGTATGCCACATGAGGTTCACAAATAACACCATTAATATGTAATAAAAGCCAAAAATAGTTGTGGTTTGACAACCGGATCCTTGCATCCTTTGTTCTAAAAGACGCTCAGGTCTGGGAGATTCACCATGAAGCTCTGTATGCTTGAGGCAAAGTAAATTGAAATAAAGTCATAAGTACCAAAAATAATTGCGGTTCGACAAGCGGATCCTTGCATCCTTTGTTCTGAAAGGCGCTTAGGTCTGGGAGATTCACCGTGAAGCTCCGTATGTTTGAGGTAAAAGTTATATATAAATCCAAGTAAAAAGAAAAAATGAAAAAATGAAAAACAATGAAAAAAATTATGAAAAAAGTTGAGAAATGAAACAGTTAAAAATATAATAAATGTGGTGTGAATGTGTGAGCCTTTTGAGTTAAAATTTATACGATTTTTAAATCCGCCTAAATCTATCAGAATTTAAACTTACAGGAATGAAAATGAGAAATAATTTCTTTAACAAAGTCTAGATACAATAAGAACTGGGAGCAGGAATTTACAAGTAGCATTTATGAGTAGTGTTAGCATCTTAATGACATTTTTGGCTATGATTTCGTTTTTACGCTTAGCTTGGGAACTCGTAAAAAATTAGGGAAGATGAATTCTATCCATATGGACACTTTTCTCTGAGTTGTGTTTCCTACTCTGTGATCCTAAACGTTATTGAAAAATGATGAAAGTCAAACATCCCGTCACACAATAAGTGTAAAAAGTACATAAATAATAGTGTAGCTAATAAAATTGAAAAACAGAGCGTTCTCAGGAAAAAATGATTTTGTACTCTCTTTTGAACATTTTGCTACTTCTTCAATGTTAGTTAAAAGAGTTATGAAAGTTATTTATCTCGTAGGGCGTGAAATGATCCCATTGCGTGAGGACACGACAATACCTTAGTTTGGGGGATTTTGGTGTGTGCTTATTCACACACCTTTTTCTGGCCATATTAAGACAAAAATAGACACAAACTAACCATAATTTCCAAATATATTGTACTATTGTGTTTGTGATCGTGCAGGAACGGATATTTCAGAAATTGGCATAAATCAGGCCAAAAAGGACAAAAACGAGCATGAGTTTGGAAAACGTGTCAAAATCCAGAGTCGAGGAAGCAAATTACCACTTTTGAGCTCAGATTGTCAAAACACACCTTGTGGAATCACAAAATGCCAGAAATAGTCCTTGGAGCAAAAGTTTGCAAAGTTGGCATAAATGGTCCCTCAAGTTTAGAAATTGACAGAAATGGCCCTTGAGCATTGGATTTGGATGAAAAGTCAACATAGGTCCTTGGGAATTCAAAAGTTGTCACAATTAGTCCTTCGGTGGAAAGTTTGAGGGAATTATAGTTTCAGTCCCTCAACTTTTAAATTTGGCAAAAATAGTCCTTTGATAATTAATTTTTGGAAATTAATCATCTAAGGTCCTTTGGGAATTAAAGAATGGCAAATCTGGTCCTTGGAATAACTTTGGAATTTGGCAGAAAAGGCCCTTTAATTTCAGATTTTTGCATAAATGGTCTTTGTGATTTCCTAGTTACTAAACCAAATGGACCATTAATAAAATTAAACAAACAAACACAACACCCCTTTCTTAAACCCAACTACAACACCTTCACCAGTCCACCCATTACACTCCCAGGCCCAGTCCACTAAGGAAACCAACCCAACCCCCCGTTTTAATAAAACCCAGTCAAACCCAAGTCAAACTTGACCCTTCTCCCTCACATCCCTCCAAACACCACCACCCCCACTTGGACCTGCAACCCTACACCTCTGCCATCACCACCCCTCTCATCCAATCCTAAAACAAGAATACAACAAGCAATCAATACCCCTCCCCCTCCTACAAGTTAGCTCATGCAATTTGCAGTCAACCATTTTTCCCGCCAAATCCAATTTAAGGGCCAAGATCAAATTAAACTCATCCAAAGGCTCAGAAACAAAGTGGGAAAGAGCCAAGGAACCTTTTTGAAGCCTATTAAAGAAGAAAGAAGCAGAAGGAGAAAGTAGTAGTTAACAGTAGTTATAGTTTTAGTGTAGAAATGTCGTTTTGGTTTAATTATCAATTCTAGTTGTAATTTTCAGTTTAAAAAGGTTGTATTAAACATCTTCAGAGTAATTTCATCTTTATTTAAGCTTAATTTCAATTTACCTTTGCAAACTCACTTCATGCCATTTTTACTTAAAATCTCAAATTCACTTAATATTGTTAAAGTTGTTGTTTAATGATTTAATAAGCTCATTTTAGTCATCGTTAAGCTTTTACAAGCTTCCAAAATATTCTCACCAGTTTTCATTCAATAACCTCAAAAATACCAAAAATGCTAGGAAATAATGGGAAATTCAAAAAACAGTGTGTAACAAAGAAGAAGCAAAGGAGCCTGGTGGATTTTGGATTGTCATGGTTGTAGGGTCTCATGGGAGACATTAGGATAATTTGTTTCTTGGTTGGATCACACAGGATCACTTGTGAGTCCATTTTTCCATTTTCTTGGTATTGTACTATTCACCTGCTTATTTGTGCTTATTATTTGTCTATTCTTACTTATTTATGCATGTCATTGCAAGTTATGCTTATTTGGTAGCTTAGAGTAACTTAGTTTGAGATTTGCTTCTTCACTGTCTAGTACTTGCCATATTAGCTTATTCATGTTTGCTTATTGTGTACTGCCTATCATTAAGTCATTTGTGCTTAATTGATAATAAAATAGGTCAGTGAATGCTTATTTCTCATATTGAAGGTCTAAATTAGTTGGTTCCTTTGAAAACACCCTGACAGATGAGGTTAAAGGAATGTTTGGTTCTGTGTTGTTCAAGAGGTTCCCTTGTGTTTCAGTTAAAGTCTTTGGTTAAAACATATTGTGGAAAACTAGAAGGTGGGGTTGAATAGTTTTACGTCTTTTTATTTTATGAAAACTTAGTTGTTTAAAACAAAACTTCGTTTCTAGTTTATGTGAGATCAATACTTGTATGCTTATAAGTACTTATATCTACGCAAGTAAATAATAACAATATGGATGAGTATGACTTATAAGAACTTATATCTACGCAAGTAAACAATAACAATATAGACAAATATTTTTACGTCCCTTTTTATTTATGAAAACTTAGTTTAGTTTTAAAGCATTGTTAACTCTTAAAACTTTGATTCGATCTTATGTGAACTCAAGTCTTGAACAATATGAACAACTATATCGAGGTATGAAAAATAATAACGATGTAAGCTAAATATGTAAATTCAACACATGCATAATATAGACAATTATAACTATATACGAGATGTAAGTAAGTAAGCTAAGTAATAAGTTAGAGTTGGAAAGATCTAACCGCGAGACAAAGGATTTATAGTGGTTCGGCTACAAGGACACCTTCCTTCCCCTACTTCACTCCCCGAGTCACCTACTCGAGAGTTTTCTTCACTATCTCAACAAGCTCCCTTATGGCGGAGAAAACCTTACACAACTTTTGCTTACACCAATTAACGATACTAAGCTAAATGTCCGATTCTAATTGTAGCTAGAACCAATCTCACACCACTACACAACTTAGCACGACTTCTACACAACTTGTACACTCCAAAACTACTACACACCTTCACTACTTCACTACTTCTTGCTCTTCATAACTGTAATTTTTCTTCACTACTTCTACTCACAACTAACACACCTGGATCTATCTATACAATATATACAAATGTACAATACTTCTTAACTTGGTTCTTGAAGGAGTATTCTTCTTTTGCACTTAGAGAGATGAGGGAATGAAAAGATTGGATCACTTGAAATAAGGATTAATAATCTTATGATCAAAGGGTTTTAGAAAGATGTTTAGAGAGAATTGGATCTGAAAATTTTCGTGCAAAAGGTGGTAAAAATGCCAGGTTTGAGGTGGTATTTATAGGGATAAATTTCTGACAGAATCTGACATGGGAGCGTGGCCGGCCCCTTTAATTGTGTGCCGGCCCCCTTAAAATTAAGGGGGCCGCCCAGACGAAAACGGCAGTTTTCTTGTCTTTTTCTGGGGAAAGTTTATTTGGTGAAAAACTAACTGATTTTGGTTAAAAATTTATTCATATATTTATTATGAATTAAACATTTTCCTTTAATTACCAAAAGTGTTTTTCTAAATATATAATGAGTTTATTTAATTTTATAAACTTTGTATTATTTAAATAAACATCCCTTTGATCATAAAATGTATTAGTCACTTGTTTATTCATACCTTAAGTGATTTTGTTGGATGAAATGATATTAGTTGCTAAATACTTGTTTACGTATTAATTTTGCGTTTAATGTTATTACATTTTGTGATCGTCAAAACTTAGGGATATCGAAAAATATGAATAACGTTTTTATACATTATTTATATCAACAATCTTCCCCTTTTTGATGATTACAAAATCTAAACTCATTAAACTGAAAATTAATATATATACAAGTTTTTAGTATGAGTTTATATATCTTCTCCCCCTTTTTGTTAGCATCAAAAAGGATATCCCGACGAATGTAGTGCTCCCCCTTGACATATACTCCAAAAAAATCGAGATATGGAATGCTTGCAAAAATATTTAGAGCACAAGCAATATATATATGATGCATAGAACAAATATAAGAGAACTAATAAGAGTGCATTTAATAGGAAGCATTCATTAATAGAACCATTTGAATTACACTAGATAATACTAAGTTGCCAATTTGAGGTCTCTTGGACTTGCTTGGAACACAAAAGGTTTGTGGGGATTTTATTTGAAGATGGGAAGCATGGTAGTTGGATTTAGTGGAGATAGATTATTGTGGGAATGGTGTTTGGATAGTTTGGTGGTTGTTGATGGAACAAATTCTAAATATATGAAAACATATATTGTAACTCATCTCTTAGGCCAAAGATGATGGTTTGGTTATGGATGCAACAAAAACAAGTATCACCATGGGCTTCAAGTAAGCTCCATGGGATGGGATTGAAGTTTGGTGGGTTGATTGGTGAGGGATATGAAGTGTTTGGTGGTGGTAAGTTTGGAAAGGAAGGGATTGTTTGAGGGGTCGGATTCTTGTGTTAGTGAGGGTGTTGGAAAGGACCTAGTGAGGAAATACTCAATCCAAGAGAATGGTTTGTTTTTGAAGGTAAATGCAACAAGGACAAAAGTGTGTATGTTGCTCAACTTGCTCTAAGTGGAGAGAATAAGGGAGACAATTTAAGTAGGGTGATGAAGGTGGTTGTTCCAAGTTGTGTTGAGCAAGATACATGACAAGAAGAGCACTTAGCTTATGATCTTCTTAGAGCTCTTCAACGAACTTTTTATGTTCGGAGGAAGGTGATGATGGTGGAGTGCGGTTGTTGTAGATGATTGGTCATGTAACATGGGAATAGCATGTGTGTTGGTAGGAGGTGATGGTGATACTCTTGGTGGTGGAGATATGTATGGATGAGGATGAAGGTATGGAAGTAGAGGATGTTTTATGAGTGGAGGATGTTTTGGATGGTGGATTGGTAGTTTGACCAAAATGTGAGGTGTTGGGAATGAGATTGGGATTGTTGTTTTGAGATTGAGCATGCTCTTCATATGAATTGTATAGGTGAGATGAAAGTGTATTTTTGGGTGTAAGGATGGAAACAGATGTGGATGTGGTTTGTGAAAGGGTTCATTTGAGTGAACATGAGGGTTGTGTATCATGAAGTATGGTTTGACCTTCATGGGTTAAGTTGTAGTGGTGATGACACACTTTGTAGAGTGTAGGGAATGGTTACATGGTTGAATCTTTTTGTGAGGATGACTAGATGGAGTTATTGGTGAGGATGGGAAATGAGTATCAAGTGGTGTGATTGGTAAGAGTACAAGAGCGATGTTCACGGAAGGAATGACTTGGTTTTTCATTTCACTTTGGTGGTTTGAGTGTGTAAAGGTTATGAGGTTTGAGTGTAAGGTAGAAGGGTATGGGTGAGTAAAGGTCATGAGGTTTGAGTGTCTAAAGATTATGAGGTTTGGTTTTGGGCAAGTCCAACTCTTTAGGCAACTATGCATGTATTATCTTAATGGAATATGCATGAAAAGTATATAGGCAAATAAACATGTAATATAATTACAACTAAGCATGCATGCAAATTTAATAAAGTAATAGATCAAGTAATTAAGGCATTTTACCTAACATGACTAACTTAGTGCAAGGGCAAAGGCAACTAATGAGTGAGACACTAGTGATGGAACAAATGTGATAGCGTAATTCTTGATTTTGTTCTAGTGTGTGCCAATTATGAAACAAATACAGAGTTAAGATCGTTTCGACCCCTATAAAAGAAAAACAAATTTTCCTAAGAAACGATCCTTGATCTCCTTGATTTAGCTTCGCTCACTTCTAAGTGTCATGTATATGTATATATTGGATTATATATATATGGACAATGAGAGTAAGACTATTGTGCATGGTTTGATAGAAAAACGTTTTTATCATTATTCAACGATGAGTTTTCCTAAACGTGAGAATGATTTTTTTTTTTTAAATTGAATTGGGGTTTCCTTTGAAAACATATTGATGCAATAACAAAATATCCCAATTCCTGATTTTGTGCAAAATAGAATCCTAGACTCAAATTAGTGAAAAAATATAGAAAACTGGAATTTTATTTCTCAGATGGCCGGCCCCCTTAAAGTGAGGCCGGTCCCCTTAATGTTTAAGGGGGCCACCCATATAAATTTAAGGGGTCCGCCCATCTGACAGAAAAGAAATTTTCAGAACTTTGATTTTTCAGGAGATTTTAAGTTTTCCAAGAATTTAATCAATTTGCTCCATCATTCCTAATCCTAAACGCAAGTGATTCAATAGTTTACGCTTAAGGGGTTTGGTAAACATATCGGCAATGTTATCTTCCAAAACTACCTTTTCTACATAACCTATGATCATAAGTGATTGATGACGTAGTTCTATATGTTTGATGTGAGAGTGTTGAATAGGGTATATCCTAACTTCTATAGCTCCTTTGTTGTTGCACACTTATCTAACTTAATGTCATAGTCTACGAGAGCTTGTTTCATCCATAGTTTTCTAACACGAGAAATCTAATCTTACTTCTATGTTAATAATTAATCCACTTGACTCATTTCACTTCATCACCATGAGTTTTCTACTAGTGGACATAGAAGATTTCCATTTTCTATGTTGTTCGACAACGAACAATTTTATTTTAATCCTAGGAAAGCCAACTAAGAGGGGTTCATAATGCGTGAGTAAGTAAGTATTACTAGCTATATAACTAAGCATTAATCTAGCTAGATATTAATCTAAGAATATAAATATTAACGATGAACTTAAAAGAAACGTGTACCTTTTAGTCTTCAAGAAAATTTCTTCAAACACTTCAAGTTGCCATGTTGACTTATAGAAGCCATTTGTAGATGAGATTCCAATATTTTCAAAAAGTGACAACTTAGCCACTTGGTTCCCATGGTCTCATTGGTCCAAAGTTGTTTGAACCAAACATGGTTTGCAATTGACTAGGATGCATGTATGGTGGAAGTATTCCCCATGGGTTAAAGCTTGGTTGATGTGGATAATTCCACATTGGGTGACTATTATTAGAAAAGTTTTGTCTACCTTGATTTCACCTATGTTGAGGGGTTTTAGACCGAGGATGAGGATTATTTGGTCTATTTGGAGGTGGAGTTTTAGATCTTAATTTTAGCTTAGAAAATCCGGTTTTGGCTTTTAATGATGGTTTATAAAAAAAATTTACTTCCTCATCACTCGCAATAGGTATTTTTCTATCTTTTATAGGTATATACTTAGGTTTTGAGTCTAATGGTATTTGCTTACTAGATTCACATTCAAACTTTTCATTTTTATTTTCACTAGTTGAAACATTAGTTAAGTTGAATCCTAGACCCATTTTATCTCCAAAAGTTTCTTGAACACTTATTATGTTCTTAAGTGAGTTACTACTATTTTTAAACTTGTCAAGTTTGAAAATTTCATCTTTAAGTTTTTCGTTTTCATTTTTGACCTCTAAACATGTTTTACATTCTATAAAAACTCCTTTTTCTTTTTCCAAATGTTGTAGTTTAATTTTTAATTCGAGTACTTCATTTTCTAATCGATTATTAATATGTTTTAGTGACTTATTTTTAGCTATCACCTTTTGACCTAATTTACACAATCTACTATATTCGTTATATAAGTCTTTTTCATCTAAAGATAAATGTTCATCACTATAGTATTCGGTATTAGAACATATCTCATCGGATGCCTTTGCCATAAGACACTTTTCATTATTTGTTGTCTCTTTTTCATCATTATCACTATCGCTCCATGCTCCTCCTATAAAGGCCTTGTGGTTTTGACTTCTTGACAATTTCGGACATTCTCCAATAAGATGATTTGGATCTCCACACTTAAAACACTTTCTTTCATTATATAGTTGCCTAACGTATCTTCCTCGTCTTTTGAAGAATTTCTTGAAGTCTCGTACGGCCATAGCATACTCTTCATCGTCACTTTTGGAGGTTGAGCATTCTTCATCACTAGAGTCCTTTTTAGCCTTCAACGCAATTGATTTGCTTTGCTTGCTTTTTCCTTTGACCATCTCGGAGTCTTTCTTTATTATTTCTTCGTAGACCTTTAAGTTGCCGATCAATTCGTCAAGTTGTAGAGTTGACAAATTCTTTGATTCTTCAATCGCCGTAACTTTAGCTCGCCATTTTGGATGAAGAGCCTTAAGAAATTTCCTAACAAAATTCTTACTAGAAAAATTCTCATCAAGTGCTTTTAAACTTGTGATGATAGTGTTAAATATAGCAAAAGCGTTATCAATTGATTCCTCCTCCGGAATCGTAAATTGTTCATATTGTTGTACAAGACTATCTATTTTATTATCTTTGACTTGACTATTACCTTGGTGAGTGATTAGTAAAGAGTTCCAAATATCTTTTGCGGTTTTACACATAAAAATTCTTTCATATTCTTTGTGTGGTAACGCATTATAAATTAACATTTTAGCCTCATTGTTTTTAGCAAGTTTCTTTTTCAAATCATCGTTTTGTTTTTCAAATGGTACAATTTCATCCCTTTTGGTTTCGGGATTATTTTGTATAGGAGAAAAATCACCATTAGTAATAACATGCCAAAGATCTAGACCTTTTGATTTCACATAAGTTTCGAATCGATTTTTCCAATAAAGAAAGCCATCACTTTCAAATAGTGGTGGTCTTTGCATAGATTGACCTTCTAAATATTTTTCAGATTCCATAGATCGTTTCAAGTTTTAAAATACAATTTATTTTAAAAGTCTTGTTTAACCTGGCTCTGATGCCAATTGTGGAAAATTAGAAGGGGGGGTTGAATAGTTTTACGTCTTTTTAATTTTATGAAAACTTAGTTGTTTAAAACAAAACTTCGTTTCTAGTTTATGTGAGATCAATACTTGTATGCTTATAAGTACTTATATCTACGCAAGTAAATAATAACAATATGAATGAGTATGACTTATAAGAACTTATATCTACGCAAGTAAACAATAACAATATAGACAAATATTTTTACGTCCCTTTTTATTTATGAAAACTTAGTTTAGTTTTAAAGCATTGTTAACTCTTAAAACTTTGATTCGATCTTATGTGAACTCAAGTCTTGAACAATATGAACAACTATATAGAGGTATGAAAAATAATAACGATGTAAGCTAAATATGTAAATTCAACACATGCATAATATAGACAATTATAGCTATATACGAGATGTAAGTAAGTAAGCTAAGTAATAAGTTAGAGTTGGAAAGATCTAACCGCGAGACAAAGGATTTATAGTGGTTCGGCTACAAGGACACCTTCCTTGCCCTACTCCACTCCCCGAGTCACCTACTCGAGAGTTTTCTTCACTATGTCAACAAGCTCCCTTATGGTGGAGAAAACCTTACACAACTTTTGCTTACACCAATTAACGATACTAAGCTAAATGTCGGGTTCTAATTGTAGCTAGAACCAATCTCACACCACTACACAACTTAGCACGACTTCTACACAACTTGTACACTCCACAACTACTACACACCTTCACTACTTCACTACTTCTTGCTCTTCACAACTCTACTTTTTCTTCACTACTTCTACTCACAACTAACACACCTGGATCTATCTAATTACAAGCCTTCTACACCTTTACAAGTAATATACACAACTACTATACAATATATACAAATGTACAATACTTCTTAACTTGATTCTTGAAGGAATATTCTTCTTTTGCACTTAGAGAGATGAGGGAATGAAAAGATTGGATCACTTGAAACAAGGATTAATAATCTTATGATCAAAGGGTTTTAGAAGGATGTTTAGAGAGAATTGGATCTGAAAATTTTCGTGCAAAAGGTGGTAAAAACGCCAGGTTTGAGGTGGTATTTATAGGGAAAATTTTCTGACAGAATCTAACAGGGGAGTGTGGCCGGCCCCTTTAATTGTGTGCCGGCCCCCTTAAAATTAAGGGGGCCGCCCCTTATAATTAAGGGGGCCGCCCAGACGAAAACGACAGTTTTCTTGTCTTTTTCTGGGGAAAGTTTATTTTGTGAAAAACTAACTGATTTTGGTTAAAATTTTGAATTCATATATTTATTATGAATTAAACATTTTCCTTTAATTACCAAAAGTGTTTTTTGTTGGGATATGAAGTCAAAGTACTGCTATGTTAAAGTACTGCTCAAAAGTTAACATGCTGATCAAGGTCAAAGTACTGCTACTTATTGAGGATTATTCAAAGTACTTCGAAGAACAAGGACTTAAGTGCAATTTTTTTAAAGGATTATTATGTAATATTGTATGAATATTCTAGAATTAGTTAGGGATAATTACTTGTCGTTCAAGTAGATAATGTAAACCGACTTAAGGTTGTCTATATAAGGAGCCTTATGATGGTATTAGGGATATAAGTTTTTAGTCGAAGTTATACAAAGTTCCAAGAGTCTTAGAGTTTTAGAAAAGCTTTTAGAGAAAGCTAGGGATTGTTAGTAAACCTGTAATTAGAGAGGCAGGTTTAAGAGTTGTTTTAATATTAACAAAGTTCTTCTTAGCTTTGTGTTAGTAGATTCCGCATACTTTACAAAGTAATATCATTGTTTCAATATTAACTGTTTTGAGTCATTCAAGATTGTTAAAACCTTACAAGCTACAAAGTAGTTTGGTCAGAGTATATCGATCCAACAAATACTATCAGAGCTTGTGTTGGAAACTCTGATTAAGAAGAAAACCTATTAAACCGATTCTACTACAAATCCTTAAAGATGTCGACAGATGTTGCACCTGCTCCATCCATCACTGCAGTCAGAATTCCTATTGTCAAGAAGGGAGAATATGATTTATGGGCCATGAAGATGAGGCAGTACATTGCCATCACAGACCATGCACTATGGGATGTGATTGTCAATGGTAACATGCAAATTGTAGAACCATTGGAGATCCCTGGACAACCAACACCACCTAAGCCAACCATACCAGCTGCCACCAAAAGAAATCAAGACAAGGCTCTCAATATACTGCTCTCTGCCATTCCTGATGGTCACCTATTGAACTTTCATGATGCCAAGGATGCAAAACAACTATGGGCTGCTATTAAAACAAGATTTGGATGTAATGATGATTCCAAGAAGATGCACAAGAACCTGTTGAAGCAGCAGTTTGAAACCTTCACTGTTGGTGAAAGAGAAAGTCTTGACTCTGCTTGTAGGACCTTAAATCTATCAACTTTAACACAAATATAAGCACTAGATGATGTAAAGATGGTGACTTGATGTTATATATGTGTGGCGTTAATATTGAAAGAGAGTATAAGATGAAAAGAACTTTTATAAATAAAACACACACAATACACACACAAGCACACTTACAAATGACTAGGTAAGTGCCTTATATAGTTAGAGAGAAAGGCCTCATGGGCTTTCTAATGATTTTGGGCTTGGACTTGGTTACTTTATTAGATAACAAGGCTTATATAACATTGCACATAACATATTAGCTTGTCAAGTCCAAAGCCCAATGACTATCCTATTCCATAAACTAAGACACATTACAAAGTTCCTAATATGAGAATGACCATCACTTCTCAATACATATTTTTAATGCTAACAATATCCCCCTAAGGGGTGGTCATTCGAATAATGCTCCACGTGATTAGGTCTTCCGTGTTCTTTGTCTTGAACTTTGTGTGTCGTTGTAGAATAGTCTTTAGTCTTTGTTCCTTCATGCTTTATGATCTTTGATGACTGACTTTTCATCGTTCTTTGTTCATTTGTGATGTGGAGCAATCTGCCTTTCGTCACTTCTGTGTCTGTGGTGGTTTTCTGCCATTCCAACATGCTCATACATCTTTGGTCTTTGATATTCATATGCACGTAGTTCCCTTTCTTTCACTTTGACGTTTAGTCTTTATACTTTGTAGATTCTTCTTTTTGGCGTAGAATCTTTCTTTGAACTTTGTGTTGTAAAGATCTTTGAGGGAGCTTTCTTTAACTTCCAGATGTATGTATGAGCATGCGGAATCTGTCGCCATGGAGGTGATGCGTAGCTGCATGAAAACAGTTAGCAATAAATCAACCGGTACTTACAGGTTCGAATTAGAGATCGTCAACAACATAGTGTGAAGACTCCTTCTAACCTTTACCAAGGCCGTTCCCATGTCAGATACTCCCGAGGGAGCTTACAAGACCTACTAAGTAGCTCGATGACTGGGTGAGTCGCTGGGGATCACTCCACGACTGTAGACCATTTGAAACCACCGCGAACACTAAGCGTAACCCATAAAGAATTACCGAAGTGACCTGCTGTCAGGGCTGCTTGATGTTGACCCTGGAAGGAATTTCCATTCAATCATTGAGAATCACAAATGTGAATCCTCTCATAAATGTTCTGGCAGATTGCTAAGATCTGCGTAGGACTCTTAAGTCTACATCTGGCATCCTTAATGATGAACAACCAGTGTAGGAATATTATGTGTTCCTATGAGATCTTTTGATGAATCTCGAGGCTCTAGACTCGATAAGTGCACATTTGGTTTCCTATGCGAAGATTAGGGAGAGGTCTCCTGCTTCAATATCAACCATCTCTAAGAGACAGGTCGATAGATTACACCGGTTCCCCGTGAGAATGAAACAAGCTCTTTTAAGAGAACTTGAGTGGTTAAGAAGGTTTAGTGCAGTGCGTCACTGGGTCCATGACGTCTTTGTCTTCAATACCGGTGTCACCTTAGTAACAACCAGTAGCATACGAATTGTACCCGGTGTCTGCCCTAAGGTCGAACATTTGGAGGGCTATTTCTTTTCACCCTTTTTCATAACTTTTCTTTTTAATTCTTCAATCCCTTCTTTCTCCTTTCTCATTTTCTCCTTTTTTCAATCATACCTAAGGACTTCTAATACTAATCTATTGGATTTGTCCTTGGGTAGATCCCTCCGGCTTTGGCGGATCATAGGACGGTTTTTCCTAACCTTAGTCACCTTATAACACCATGACTATCCTGTAATTTCCATGAAACCATTTGAAAATCTCTCAAAGTGTTTATGATAATAAAACACATTGTTTTTACCACTTTGAGAGTTTTCAAACTTTTGAAGGACTCCCCCTTCACATGTGCTCATGTATATTTTAAGAAATTTGCACATGCGGTAGAAGTTTGCACTTTTTGAATTGATCCACTTTCAGTGAACATGACCGATTCGAGACACGCTTACATCACTAGTTAGACTAGCTTGAAGTTATTACCCGTCCTGGTCAAGTCCAAAGAAGGTCTCTCGATACGGTACATTCTACTCAGACAAGTCCTATTCGAGACACGCTTACATCACTAGTTAGACTAGCTTGAAATTATTACCCGTCCAGGACAAGTCTTTTCGATTACTGACATTTTAAGCTTCGTCAATTCATTGGTACTATCTGAGTCGAGCTCTTCTGAGATTCAGTCACAAACTTTAAACATCTTTGATCACATTTTAATCATGTCTTCTCCCCCTCAAAAATAGCATATTGTGACATTTTTTTATCAACTGAGTAAAAAAGCTTTTTGGAGAGAAAGACATATTTTATTTTGCATGAATATGGAACATTTTTGTTTTTGTACTCCCCCGTAATGATAGCACATTTTAAAATCAGTTAAGTGTTTTGAGGGAGTTATCTTGAGCACTCATTTGAAAGATTTTGAGAAATCTTTTGAACAATCTTGAAAAAGTGCTCAAGAATTTTGTTTGAAAATGAGTTTTATGCTTGAAATCTTTTTCGTTTGTTTAAACTCGAATTTTTTGAAAAAGATTTCGTCCTTGAAAATACGAGTCCTTGATTAGAAATAATCAGAAGTCATCATTAGGGTCCGGGTTTCGTACTGAAGTATACGAAAGCCATTGTGAATAAACTTTTGAGAAACGACATGTTTTTAGAAAAACATTTTAAAGAACTCCCGTTCAAGCATCTGTACATGTCCGTATCATTGTTGAATGACATTTCTAGAAACGTACAGAATATTGATTTATACGAGAGACATGTCGTGAGAAGAATATTTTTTGATTTTTTGATTTTATATTGTTTTTGTATTTTTTGAAATTTTATATTTTTGGTTTTGTTTTTTCAAAAATATTTACAGCGAAGCGATTTTGAAAATATTTTTCAAGAAGATTCGAGAAGACGTTCTAGCTCCTCAGGAGTTAGGCTTCGCATGCCAATTCGTCGAACTAAATAGTCAAACCGTTATTTTGGAAGGGCTTTAGTGAATAGATCGGCGAGTTGGTAATCAGTCTTATTGAAAAATAATTCAAGAGTACCCTCTTCCACGTGTTCTTTGATGAAATGGTAGCGGACTTTGATATGCTTCGTCTTAGAGTGATGTACGGGATTGTACGAGATGGCTATGGCACTTTTTGAGTCACAATACATAGGTATTCTGTCAAAAGTAAAGCCATAATCTGTGAGCTGTGTCCGCATCCAAAGAACTTGGGCACAACACGCAGATAGAGACACATACTCGGCTTCGGCGGTTGATAGCACAGTACAATCATGTTTCTTTGACGACCAGCTTACTAGCTTTTCACCCAAAAATTGTGCTCCACCTGATGTACTCTTTGCTGTAACTTGATCACCAGCATGGTCTGCATCTGAAAATGCTGTTAGATTAAACCCCGAATCCTTCGGATACCAAAGTCCCATGTTAATGGTGCTTCGTAGGTACCGAAAGATCCGTTTAACCTCTCTGAGGTGAAGTTCGGTAGGCTTTGCCTGAAACTGTGCTAACAAACAAACAGCAAATTGAATATCGGGTCTGCTAGCAGTTAGGTACATGAGAGAACCGATCATGCTCCGATATTTTTTCGGATCGATGGGTTTTCCAAACAAATCAGCACCTATTTTTGGTGAAGTGACCATTGGTGTACCAACAGAATCACAATTTTCCATTCCATGTTTTTTCAAAATCTCTATTGTATATTTAGCTTGATTGATAAAAATACCACGAGGGGATTGATGTACTTGTAAACCAAGAAAGAATTTTAGTTCCCCCATCATGGACATTTCAAATTTGCTTTTCATGAAATTTTGAAAATGTTTTGAATGGTTAGGATTGGTTGATCCAAAAATAATGTCGTCCACGTAAATTTGAACGAACAAAATGTCATTTTTGAATTTTTTGATAAACAAGGTGTCATCAACCGTTCCTTTTGTGAAATTGTTTTTAAGCAAGAAAGATGATAGTTCGTCATACCACGCTCTTGGAGCTTGTTTTAAACCATAAATTGCTTTCTTAAGCTTGTAGACGTAGTCTGGATGATCTTTGTCGATGAATCCCTCTGGCTGACTCATATACACTTCTTCTTTCAGAGTTCCATTCAAGAAAGCAGTCTTAATATCCATCTGATAGACTGTGATGTTTTTGTGAGCTGCATAGGCTAAGAAAATCCGGACTGCTTCAAGTCTAGCTACAGGCGCGAATGATTCCTCGAAATCTATCCCTTCTTCTTGTGGTTAACCTTTAGCCACGAGACGAGCTTTGTTACGAATTACAGTCATTTCCTCATCCAGTTTGTTCTTCCACAACCACTTGAGATCAAGAATACGTTTATCAAGTGGTCGTTCAACAAGTTCCCAACTATCATGTAACAGGTATTGAAGAAATTCCTCCTGCATCGCTTCAATCCAAGGGTTTTTTGCCATTGCTTCACGAATGTTCTTTGGTTCTTTGAGGCTGATTGAGCAAATGTAAATGCACAATTTGAGATCGGTGGCAAGTTGTCTCCTTGTCTGAACTGTCTTTGAAGGTTCACTAATAACGTGTTCTATTGGATGGTCTTTTGTCCATTGAAACGTAGAAGGGTACCTTGGGTAAAACATATGTGTGTTAGATGGTTCTTGTAACCTTGAAGAAGATTCAGCAGAGTCTGTTTCAAATGGGTTTTCAAATACTTCTTCTTCTAACGCAACATCGTTTGAATTATTTATTGGTTCTTCTTGAAAAGTAGTGTTTTGATGTTGCTCATCAACTCTTGGTAGATCAGTTTCAATAACTGGAGTTGCTGGAGTAGATGTTGATGATGTTGAGGGAGTTGATGCTTCAGCTTCGATTGTTGTAGATGCATCTTGTGATGGTGGTGATGGTTCATGGTTTTGAGCGGGTGCAGCGGAATGTTGTGGAGATGCATTTGTCGAAGTTCCACCATAATATTCATCAAACATTAACTCGAAGAACTTTTCCATTTCTTGTTCTGAAGGTTTATCCGTGTTTGTTGACTGAGCTCCTTGAGGCATGAGTCCTGAATTGATGTGTCCAGAAGTCTGCTGGTTTGGTTCGGGTCCTAATCCGTTTTGATTAGAAGCCATCGGATTAAGCGTGGGTTCTAGAGCGTATCTCTCAGAAGCCATTTGTGAAATCTATTCAAACTTCACATTCATCGTCTCCATTATCCTTTTTGTTCTTCTATTATACACCCTGAATGCCCTCGAGTTTTCTGAATATCCAATGAAGATTCCAATATCACCCTTAGCTTTTAACTTCCCTAGATCTTCTCTGTCATTCGTCGGATAGCACAAAGCGCCAAACACGTGAAGGTAAGAGATGTCAGGTTTACGGTTGTTCACTAGCTCATATGGGGTTTTATTGAATCTCGAATGGACTAGGGATCGGTTTTGAGTAAAGCAAGCAGTGGCTACAGCATCAGCCCATAAGAATAGTGGTGCACTAGAAAAAATCAGCATTGTGCGAGCAGCTTCCACAAGAGTCCGGTTTCTTCTTTCAACTACCCCATTCTGCTGTGGAGTTCTAACAACTGATGATTGATGTGTAATTCCAACATCTTCGAGGTAAGTTCTTAACTCCTGATTTGTGAATTTTGTGCCATTATCTGTTCTTATAATCCTTACTGGAGCTTGAAGTAGAACTTGAATACGCTTCAGAAAGGTAATGATGATGCCTGGTGCTTCGTCTTTTGATCTCAAAAACTTTACCCAAGTATATCTTGAATAATCATCAACAATAACAAGAATATACTTCTTCACATTAATGCTTTCAACTCTATTGGGCCACATAAGTCCATGTGCAACATATGTAACCTTGCTTCTGAACTAGGTACGGTTTTGGGTTTATATGATGCTCTTTTACTTTTTCCTTGTTCGCATGATGGACAAAGGTGTTCCTTGGTGTATTTGAACTTAGGAAGTTCGGTGATGATGTTGTCTTTGGCTAACTTGTTGATCGTGTCGAAATTGAGATGGGATAATCTTCTATGCCACAGCCAGGACTTAGTTTCGGTTGCCCTTGTCATAAGACAAATTGGTGATGTAGAAGCCATTTGGTTGATGTCGATAGCATACAAGTTTGTACTACGATTACCAGTTAAGAGATCATCACCAACCAAATTTCTAATAAAAACCGTGTTTCTCCTGAATGCAACTTCTAAATCTGCATCACAAAACTGCCCAACTGAGAACAAGTTGTGTCCCAACCCTTCGACGTAGTAAACCCGAGTGATTAAAAAATTCCCAAACCGAAGATCTCCATAATCCTGAATAGCTGCTACATGATCATTTCCAAATCGTACAGTTCCCATGAATTTCCAGACGAAATTGATCAGCAGCTTTAAATTCCCGGTCATGTGCTTGGAGCAACCCGAGTCGACGATCCGAAGACATATTTCAATAACCTGCCAAGAACAGAAGAGTTTGTATTTGGAAACCGTTTTGAATTTGGTTCCATGGGGTTAGGAGTAAAATCTAAATCACACTCATAGACAGTTGCTACTTGTTTAGCTTGAGCTATTTCTAATTTGCCGTTCTGAAGAGTGAACTCTCTACCCATTGGAATCCACATACAAAACTTAAGGTAGTTCCTAGGCATTCGACTAATAGTGGTAGTCCTAAATCGTGCAACTAATCGTTCTATAGATCTGGATCTAGCACTAGGTCTTTTTGGAACATTCTTCTGTTCAGGTGTAACATACACATTCTTAGAAACACATTCGTCATGAACATCATTAATTAAACATTTCTTGCATATTAAACAAACAGAGTCATTACATGCATTAGAAATAGTACTCTCGTCATTACATTCAGATGAAACATGTCTCTTATTACAAAGCGATAAATTCCTAGGATGTTCTTCTACTTCTTCAACTTTATTCTTGCTACTACTCTTAGAGACATGCGAGACTCTATTGTTCCTTGTATTGCTCCTAGGCTTTAGTCTGCTGCTCCTAGAGGTGCTTTCTAATCTTGTAGAAGGTAAGGCATACACATTAGGATTTATATTGTTGTCCTTCTTAGCATTCCTAGATTCTTTAGAATTAGCCTTTATGCACTTGTCATTTGTCTTAGATGTTGAGGCAGATGCACTAGTGGGACTAATCCTAAAAAGGCCAGGTGCTATCACTTTTGGTGTTTCGACAACCGCTTTTCCTTTATCAACAATCTTTACATTTACACTTTTCCTAGGCAAGGGTGTTGGAGTGACTGGTTTTGTCAAATCCTTTTTCTCATCGACTTTTGGAGCAAACCGTGAAATTGACATTTTTGGTTTTTGAACCGTGTTTGAAACATTTGGTTTCTCCGAAGTCAATGGTTTTGCAAACTTAGTTTCCTCACCCTTTCCTTTTTGACTTTCAAGCTGGGCCCTCAAAAGATCATTTTGCTCTTTCATATTCTTTAAGGTACGCTCATACGACAATTTGTCATACTTGCATTCTTCCTTTTTTCGATCAAGTTGTTTAAAATATGAGACATTTTCTTTTTCAAGCTTTATAAGAGCATTTTCATATTTGGAAACAATGTCGGAGGTCTCAGCTCTTAGTCTTTCATCGTCTTGAACAGAATATGTTCGTAAAATGATGGACATAATGTCAGTAGTCATAACGGCTTCGAAGAGAGAATCATTTAGGTTTTCCAAAACATTCATGTTTTCACGAGTTTCATTAGCTTTGTTTACCAGGGATTTTTGGTCCTTGACAAAGTCGGCCGTTTCTTTTAAGAAAGCTTGTTCAAAATGGATTACCCTCGCACTGATGTTATTCAGTGGGATAGTAATTTCGTTTTCAAAAACCTTTTTCTGCTCAATATGAAAACTGGAATGCCAGTTGTTAATACTGATTGTAGTTTTAGAATTAACAATATTTTGAAGTTCTTGAATTCTCTTTTTAACGTCATCCAGAATGTCTCTAGCCTCACTTGTATTAAAAGTGTTGTTAGAAGACATTTGTTCCATTTTTGAAAGAGATTTGGAAACAACTACTTTCTTAGAAAACATTTTTGAGAATGGTCATTTTATGGAAAACACAGATGGTTCTTTTTATGGAACAAAAGTAATTCCCGAAAGTTTGTTCAATTTGTTGTAATCAATGGGTTTCAAATCCTTTTGTTTCATTTTATTTATGCTCTCTTCGACGTGGTCTATCGTTTGCACAGAATCCCGAACGACGGGAGGATCATGTTTGGTGTAAATCACATTACCATTATACAAAACATTCTGTTCTTTCTGAGCTTTCTTGAGATTACAAGGATTGTTGTTACCAAGAGCCATTTTATGTTTCGTATGGTAAATCGGATTAGTTTGATTTGAAATCATTTTCATTGTTTGACTTGACTGACCCGACTTAATCACTAATTCTTCTAAATGTGCAATCGTGTGTTCTGACTCTACGATTTCTTCCAAAAGTTTGTCTTCTTTCTTTGCAAAATCCTTTTTTGTTGAACTATAAGACCTTGATAGATCTTCTTGAGCACTCTAGAATCGTTAGATATGTTAATGTAATCAATAACACACTAATAGACAATCTCTGTAACTTGTATTTTAAAGCGGAAACAAACACAAGTTTAATACTAAGAACTTTTGATCCTCTATGGATCTTTTAATAACAATGAGAAGTGTTTTCTAAAACATAACTCAATACATAATCGTGTGTTCCTTTTATACACAAGGAACCCTAAACCGTTTCCCAAGAAACGTATATTCTAAAACTTCTAAAAGATATGCATTATCACTTCCTAAATAAACTCATGCATATCCAAACTATATTACATAAAATACGGAAATACTACATCCGCAGAAACTAATAATGCTGAAACTAGACTTCAGCAGATACACTGCTTCAGCAGGAACAAGCTCTTCAGCAGTAACCTTCAGCAGAATTCTTACTTAGCAGAATTCCCAACAATCCTCCCCTAATCTTGAATTTGACCTGGTTAAGTTCAAGATTCTTGATAGATCTGTGAAGTTATATACCCAGAGGATTGTAATAATACAGCACAGCAAAGAATCATCTTCAGCAGAATCTCTATGATCAGCAAATAATACTTGAAAGCTCCATTCTTTGCAGCAACAAATGACTAAATGTACATCAAAACAAATTAGTTTCATACTATTCTCATCACTTCCAGGTGTGTTAACTCCTGTGAGAGGTGAATCATTGAAAATAATGGATTTGATGTCTCTTTACCAATAGCCATCACTACTGGAGTAGCCAAGTGTTCTAAGGTACACTGATAACCACATGATTTTTAGCAAATCATCATCTATAAACGGATTTGAGATGTCTTTACCTGTAGCCGTTTGCTCAGGACTAGCCAATTATTTTGATGAAAAATCATCTTGGTTAACTGATTACCAAATATGGTTTTCCACTGCCTTTACCACAAGCCATATACATGTGGGCTAGCCAATTATTTGGAATCCAGAAAGGAAAAATCCATGATCAATTGACAACCATTTCAACTACTCATCAATAAAGCATGGGTGAGTTGAAAACCCTATGGACTAGCTAACTTTTTGATGGAATAGTCAACATCAGGTAAGTTGATGACCCTTTGGACTAGCCAACAGATTTGATGTGTCTTTACCAAAGCTGTACCCTTTGGACTAGCCAACTTTTTGATGGAATAGTCAACATCAGGTAAGTTGATGACCAAAGAATAGTGTGATGAACACCAAACCTGCACAACATAAACACAATACTATACAACAAAAATGTTAGTTTTTTTTTTTTTTTTTTTTTTTTTTTTTACTAATAAGAAGAAAAAAAAACAAATATACAACATTATACCATTAAACAGAAGCTGCTCTGGAAGTCTTAATCCTTTGTTTGAAGACTTTCACCAAAGATTCAGCAAACAATCTTGCATTCCCAACTGGATCAGGAGGAATCTCCAACTTTTGTTGTAGCATTTTCTCCATCAGAGACACTTTCAGAGGATATCTTTTGCCAATATCCATAATAAGCCGTAGACCAGTTGTAGTTTCCAACACATGAACATAAGGCATAGGATAAAATTTCCAACTCTGAGCTTTCCATCTCTGATTGTTTTTCCATATGTCATAACTAGCGCCAGTGGGAGTAGAAGAATCAAATAACACTCTTAGATCACCCAATAAATACAATCCAAACCCTGTAGGAGTATGATTTGCATAAAATTTGAGAACCAAATCATATAGAGTGACCAAATCTTGATGATCAACAAGATGTAACATCTCTTGAAGAAATGTAAAGGATATATATAGAAGTTTTATCCAGTCTATAAATGGTATTAAATTGGCCATTTTCAGTTAACTCCCAGTGAACCAAAACATCTCTAGTTGCATCAGGCCAATCATCATAGGATCCTTCTCTTATAAATGAAGCATCAGAAGCATTCACATTTATTAGGCTTTGTGTAGAATGTGAAGTTCTGACTCTAGCCATTCTCTTTGCTCTTCTTCCAGGAACATAAATAGCAGCATGAGGTAGAGAAGATGCATCAGGAACTTTAGCTTCAGCATATTCACCTTCTGCAGCATCAATTTCCACTGATGGATTATCCAATTGTTCATCAGTAGAATCCTGAGAAGATTCAAGTGCAGCAGATGCATATTGTTCATACATAGCCTGTCTCATCTGTTTGGCTTTAGCAGCTTGAAGTTCAGCCTCTCTTACCTTAATCTCATGAAATCTTGCCAAGTCAGCTTGTTGTTCCTCATCTAACTTTTTAGCAGCCTCTTCACCCAATTTTCCTCCTCCATTTGTCTCCTGGTTCACTTTCTAGATGGAGGATCTTCTGCTATAACTGGAGCTTTACCTTTATCCACATAAGATGAAGCAGCAACATGTGGTATATCAGCAGAAGTATTAGGTAAAGATACCTTTTCAGCAGCAACAGGAATATCCACATTAGGAATATTCTTAGAAGCACCCATACCAGCTTTGTCATTTCTAGCCTTGATCCTGTTATACATCTGAACCAATTTGTCAAATGGAAGTGCCCACACTTGTTTCTTAGTCCAAGCATTATTATATAATGAACTGCTTTGACTTTTCACATATGTTCTCATATAATCCCTCTGTTGTGCTTGAGTCATAGGTTTGTCTCTTTTAGCTTTGTCTTTTAACTCATCTGCTACTTTCTTTCTCAACTTCAGCACTTTCACAATTTTAGAAGCCCAGTCCTGCTTCTCCACCCTTTTACCAAGAATTTATGTAGCTAAATCAGGAGTATCAAGCATTTGTTGTCCAATATGCTGCCAATCTGACTCATCAAACTCTTGAACAGCAGCATCCAATTCTCTTTGTCTTTCAATAGGCAAAGTAGAAACATATCTTTGGGTGGCAGACTGATATGCTGCATCAAACTTGGCTTGCTGTGCCTCAGCCATATTAGAACTCTTCTTATAATCTTCCCATTCTTTGAAGAGTTTTTCTTGTGTAGCTCTGTCTTCAGCTGTAACAAGCTCATCCTCACCCACCTCAGTTCCTTCAGCAACATCATCATGAGGAACTTCCAAATCTTCCATAGGATCATCATTTAATTTTTGAACATCTCTATCAGTAGATCCTTGAGGCTTGAGGATTTCAGTGATGTCATCAGGAGAAACTTGTTGATTATGAACAGGGGAATTCAAATACTCTTTCCCTGCTACAAAGAATGTATCTCCTGATGCATGAGCTTTATCAGCAGAAATGTCAGCAGCAAAAATACTTGGTGATTGTTTCTCCTGAAGAAGATCAGTAGCTTCAGCCATTAGTATATCATCATCACCACTAGACACTTTGGAAGATTCAGCAGCTTTCTTTGCCAAATATTGTCTTCTACTTCTTCTTCTGCTGAATTGAATTGGTGGCTTAGATGAAGGTACTTCAGCAGCTTTAGGAGGAACAACATGAGACTGTCTAGCAACTTCAGCTAGAATCTCAAGAGAATCCAAATTTTCCTCCTGAGGAACTTCAGTAGTATCCAATCCACCCTTACTTTGCTTCTGCTGATTCAACTGTACCTCCAAATATTGAACCTTACTTTTCAGCCTTTCAATTTCATTACCAAGAGTAGACTTGGTATCAGCAAGTTCCTTTTGGAGATCATCAGTCCTTTTCATGTACCTGCAAAGTAAATCATATACAGAAGTAAGAGTAATAGGGTCCTCTGCTCTACCACCTGATTGCTCAGTGGTAAGAGGAGCATCATTGAACCCAGCAGGAGAAATAGACTCATGTACAACATTAGGAAAGCCTTCATCAATTGGCTCTCTCATAGGGCTGGGTGTAGGTAGTCTAGTGAGCTCAGGCTCAAGAGGCTGAAATGTATCTTCAAACTCATGAGTTTGCTCAACTGGAGCATCCTGAGATGGTGAAATGGTAGGACTAGGTGACATATGTACAGGTGTAGGTGGTGGTAAGTCAGTAGAAATAGGTAATGGTTCAGCAGTTGTAGCTGGCTCTTCCTCAATTACCACTGAAGGATTACCATCAGCAGCAACACCAGAAGATGACGGATTACCATCATCAGCAGCATTTTGAGAAGGCACATTACCAGCATCATCACCCTCAACTACATTATCATTGCCATGTGGCAACATAGCATCTAACAAAGGGCGATGTTCCCTATTATAATTTGTTTTCATTGAGGCAAACAACTTAGAACCAAGAATTTTAATAGGCACATGGGTTTTATCTTCAGTGGTTATATCTAAAATAATTTGTAAAAACCTAGGGTACATTAAAAACTTATGCTGTTGTTTATCAATATTTTCTAGCATATTTTCAAAAATAAACTTAGAAAAATTATAAGTTAGACCCTTAGAAAGACAAACAATACCACAACCCAATTGTAGAGAGAATTGGTTCCATCCACCACACTTGTTGCTAATACATTGGAGCAGCAAATGCACCAAATACCTCCACTTAGGACAAAATTGATTCTTGTGCCACTTAGTTGTATCAGTACTTAGATATCCAGATTCCCTTAGCCCAGCAAGAATCTCTGTAGTGTTGGAGTGATACACACCATTCTCATCATCCAACTGAAGCTTTGTCCTAATCAAATCTTCTGTCACCACATACTCTACACCATCAATTTCAGCTACAATCTCTGTGTCAGATCTCTTTGTAGCAGATGCCCAAAATTGCTTCACCATTGATTCACAAATCAGATTGGGACTATGTGTCAAAGCATAATGAATCTTTGACCTTTGTAGAAACTCCACCATTAAATCAAATTCTTCATGTCCCTTTGCCTTTTTCAGAATAGCATACTTGTTATGATCTCCTTTCAATTCAAGTTGTGCCATTGGAATAAACTTGCGTGAGACGGTTATGAATTACACAGAGAATAATGGGTTTAAGTGGGGTGATAAGTGAATAAATTTGTTTAAGAAAAGATATGCGAAGTGAGTTATATTTGGAAGTTCCCCAATCGTGGTCAAAATTATCAAAACTAATTATTGACCAAGTCTGACGTGTAATTTAAAAACTTCCCAATTCAAAATTACCCTTCAGCAGAAATGAAAGTCAAATCTGCTGAGGAATGGTCAACATTAGCAGAAACCAAGCAAATGTAAAAATATCTTCGGTGAATATCTTGATTTTTACTGTGCCACCCAACTCGCATTAATTATCATAACGCCTAAACTTGGCTTATTTAATCACCCCCAAATAACACATCTCAGTCATCAATTTACCCCAAATCATCTCTCAAACCCTAATTTCCCAATTAAACTCAATTCATCATGTCATCAAAATCAGAAACTTCAGATCAAAATTCCTCTTCTTCATCATCAGAAGAAGATTTACCACCATATCCTTGGGAGCTTGATGATTCTGACTATGAAAGAGAAATGGATAGTCGATGGGAAGCACATGAAAGACGATGGAATGCACATAAAAGGGGTGAACCAAGCCATTTTCCCAATCCTGCTGAGAGAGAACTTGTCTCTCCCTTCATATGTACCTCTGATGAATACTCTTCAGAGGAGGAAAATGAAGATCCAACCTTTCTTCCTCTTTCCACACCAGAGAGATCCCAACCAAGGTCAAGTAAGAGAGATCCATCTCTTCCAACATCACAAAATGAGGTGTTGGATCTTCCTGCTCCAGGACCTGATCTTTCTACACAAGAGCACATTGGACAGAGCAAGAAGGCAGAGATTGTACGTAAGGGAAAGGAGAAGTTGAAGTAGATGATTGAGGAATGTTGCCATGGACCAAAGTTCTTGAGTATTTTCTTGACTTTGGTACTTGAGCATCTTCACAGTCTTCCTTCTCTTCTTTTTCCATTTTCATCTTCAGCTTCATCATTGTACTTGTCACAGCCTCAAGTATTTTGTAATAAATGATAGAAGCTAGTAGTACTCAATTAGGCAAATGTTTAGGAATGGTCTTTGTAATCCAGTTGGAACTTTGAATGTAAGCTGTAACTTGTTTCTTTGAATGAATGAAAAGTTCTTCTTCATTAATCATCTTTTGTATGACCTTCAGCATAATCAACTGATCAGAAGAAACCATGTACAGCATACTTAACCACATTCCCTTGTATAAAACTCTTGGTGACTTTTAACATAAACTTTACAACCTCAGAACATCTGCAAAACAGACATAAAACATGCAAATACACCAAACAAACTTGCAAAAACATTAGTGGGTTAGTGTTAAAAACTCAAAAAATATACAAATTATACAATTCTACAAAGTTTACACTCACAATCCTCCCCTGAGGCATATGCCTCCCCTTAAACTTTGCAATTAAGGGTTAAGCATTCCAATATGGACCACCAAATATTGAAACCTTGGTCCATCAAATGCTTTGGTTAACAAATCTGCCACATTCTCATCTGTGTGAATTTTTACCACTTTAATTAAATGTTTCTCATAAGCATCCCTGATAAAGTGGTGTCTGATTTCAATATGTTTGGTTCTATTATGAAAAACTGGATTTTTAACAATGCAAATTGTACTTTGATTGTCAATGAAAATGGTAGTATTCATAAAGTTATACCCATAATCCAGCAATTGATTCTGAATCCGTAGAACATGTCCACAACAATTGGCAGCAGCAACATACTCTGCTTCAGTAGTAGAGGTAGCAACAATGGTCTGTTTCTTGCATTGCCAAGAAATCAGTCTCCTTCCAAGGAATTGGCACCCTCCAGTTGTGGATCTTCTATCCAGATTGGCACCAGCATAGTCACTATCACTATAAGCTGCTAGCTGAAATGGAGACTCTTTGGGATACCAAAGACCTAATTTGGGTTGGCCTTTTAGGTACTTAAAAATCTTTTTGACAGCATTCAAGTGAGAGGTAAGTGGAGTGACTTGGTGCCCTGAACATGCACTCATAGCAAATGTAATAGCAGGTCTTGAGGCAGTCAAATACATCAAAGAACCAATCATTGACCTGTATAAATGAACATTCACAGGGAGATCAGGATCAATATTGTTCTTTGCTTTGGTAGCCTCATATGGAGTAGTGGCAGTCCTGACAGTCTCCATATCAAACTTTGACAACATATCCTTTACATACTTCTCCTGATGAATGTAAATACCATCAGGTTTCTGTTGAACCTGTAAACCCAAAAAGAAAGTGAGTTCTCCCATGGCACTCATTTGAAATTTTCCCTTCATCAGATCCTCAAACTCTCTACACCATGCTTCTTTGGTGGAACCAAAGATAATATCATCCACATACACCTGCACAAGAATAATATCCCTAGAATCTTTCTTGAGGAATAGAGTCTTGTCAATGGCACCTCTTCTGTAGCCATGCTTCAGCAGAAATGTGGAAAGTCTAGCATACCAAGCTCTGGGAGCTTGATGAAGTCCATAGAGAGCTTTGACAACCTTGTACACATACTCTGGATGATCAGGGTCTTCAAATCCCTTGGGTTGAGTCACATAAACCTCCTCTTCAATCTCACCATATAAGAAAGCACCTTTAACATCCATCTGATAAACCATAAAGCCCATATAAGAGGCATAGGCCAAAAATATCCTAATTGCTTCAACTCTGGCCACTGGTGCAAAGACTTCATCATAGTCAATGCCTTCCTCTTGTCTAAACCCTTGAGCCACTAGTCTAGTTTTGTTCTTTACCACAATTCCCCTTGCATCTCTTTTATTCTTCAAAATCCATTTTGTCCCAATGGCATATTTACCATCAGGGAGAGGAACCAATATCCAAACCTGCTGATTCTTAAATTGCAGCATCTCTTCTTGCATTGCTTCAAGCCAACTTGAGTCAGCCAGTGCTTGAGGAACACTAGTTGGCTCAATCTGAGAAAGAAAGCATGCAAACAGACAGTGTTTGAAGTCTGTGTGATTGTCCCTCTTTTGATTGTAGACATAAGAAATGAAAGCAACTTCACCATATTTAGTATTCTTTACAGTGCTTCTTGTTCTAACAGGTGCTTTAGGATCTCCAATAATCTCTGATAAGGGATGAGCATTATGAATCCTTTTTGTTGATGTAGGGTTAACATCAATTGTGGCATCAAGGTTGTTGAATGCAGGCCTAAACTCAGTATCATAATAAGCTAAGTGAAATAGGCCAGGCTTTGGCTGATAATTCCCAAGATCAGAAGGACTTGGAAATCTTGTAAAGGGCTTCTCCAAGTCTGTAGATGCTTCAGTAGAAATGGGAGAGTTGGCATCATTAGTATCAGCAGCTTTGAACTTGTCAGTGGGAATAGGTGTGCCTTCAGTAGAATTGTCAACAGCATCCTGGTTTCCACTGACTGCTTGTGCTGATTGATGTAGGATTGCTTCAGGCTCTTGTGAAACCTTGTCATTGAGTGTCTGAGCTTCCTTTGTAGCAGCATGTTCTTGCTTCTTCAGTCTTGCAAGATCCTCTGCATAATGTGACTCATCATCTTGTTCAGCAGCAGAATGATTACCTACAAAATGGTTAGGTGGAAAAGATGGTACAACAATGGTATGTTCATCTGGCTCAGATTCACATTCTGAGTCATCATCCATGGAACTGCAGGGTTAGAATTTGGATCTTTGGTACCTGCATGAGGATTAGAAGCATGTCTAGTATAACCCAAGTAGTCAGTCAAATAATCTAGGTCAAAATACCAAGAATGGCCTTGTCCCTGAGTATTAGGCTGATCTTCAAGAAATCTTAGGTTAAGGGTCTCCTCTATCCTTTTGGCATTCAGATTATAAACCCTATAGGCCTTGCTATGAGCTGAATATCCCACAATATATCCCTCATCAGCTTTCCCATCAAACTTACCCATTACATCAGCAGTATTTAAAATGGTCACTTTGCATCCAAAAGGTTTAAGGTAATGTATGTCTGGAACTTTCCCAGTGAGAAGTTCATAAGGTGTCTTGACATGTTGTCTAGTGATGGATACCTTGTTCAATACATAGCAAGCAGTACTTACTGCTTCAGTCCAAAACATAGTACGTAATTTGGAGTCTGCAAGCATTGATCTTGCTGCCTCAATGAGGGTTCTATTTTTCCTTTCAGCAACCCCATTTTGTTGTGGGGTCCTTGGAGTACTATAGTCCCTTCTAATCCTCTTAGACTTACAGAATTCTATGAAAACAACATTTTTGAATTCTGTCCCATTGTCACACCTAATCCCTTTAACCTTTTTATTAAGCTGGTTTTCAATTAAAGTGATGAATTCTTTCAAAATAGGAGTTGTTTCATCTTTAGTTTTTAGAAAGAATACCCAGCAGAACCTGCTAAAATCATCTGTGATAACCAGGCAGAAGTACTTATGATCAATACTTCTGATAGGAGTTGGACCAAAGAGATCCATGTGCAGCAACTGAAGAGGTTCTGAAATGGTGCTCACAGCTTTGATGGCTTTGTAAGAGGCTCTGTGTTGCTTTCCCTTGTTACAAGCAATACAATTGTGTTTGTTGGTGAAGAGTTTAGAAGGAAGGCCCTGAACAAGACGAAGTTTAGACAACTTGTTGATAGTCTTGTAATTCACATGAGCCATTCTCCTATGCCACTTGGTAGATTCATCCTGGGAAGCTTTGGCCACCAAACATGTTAGATCACCTTCTGGCTTGACATCATTCATATTGAATGTGTACAAGTTGAAGGTTCTAGGAACTCTCAGCAAAACAGTTGTGTCTTCTGGAAGTTTGAAGTCCTTGGAGAGTACAAGACACTCATCTTCAGAGAAGAAAACCTTATTCTTAGTGTCACAAATTTGTGATACAGAGAATAGATTAAAATGCTCTAGTTCCTTCACATAATAAACATTCTCAAAGTCTAACAAAGGTGTCTTAATAGTTCCTTTCCCAGTAATTTTGCCCTCTCCACCACTAAAAGTTACATTGCCTCCTCCTTCTATGGCCACAAAGTCATGCATCTTGTCCTTGTTCCCTGACATACTTCTAGAACAACCACTATCAACTATACCTACTTCAGTACTTTTCAAAGGATGATCCTACAACAACAACAACAAAAATATACAAAAGTTAGTACACATTGGAGACTCAAGTCATTGCTGACTTGAGCCTGCCTTGTGGATCATTAGTGATAGGCCATGTAGATGTTTTAGATCCACCATTGTTCTTGGGCCTGTAATGCAAATTAGGTCCCTTCTTTGTCCAAGAACAACCTGCTGAGGGCTTCACAGCAGTATTCCAATACCCACCACCATAATACATTGAGTCAAAGTGATTAGGCCAATAACCATTAGAAAAGAAAGAACTAGTGGGTCGAACATATGGTCTAGTACTGGTTCTTCTCCATGAAGAATGTGGTTCAGCAGAATTGGATTTCTGCTGATGTGGAACAAAAGAGGGTATTTCACTAACATTTTTCCACATTTGCCTAGGTTTCCTTTGACTAAAATATACACCCATTCTTTGCTCATGAAAGGTACAATCCTTAATCAAATGAGATTTACTTCCACACACAAAACATTTCTTCTTCTTAGAAGATTTATTCAAACTAAAGGAAGTTCCATAACATGAAAAAGTATTCAAACCACCATGATAAACAGAATTATTTTTAGCAGAACCAAAAGTATTATTTTGCAAAGAATTTAAAAACAAGTCTTCAGTAGAAATTGTCTTGGTATCAGCAGCAACTCTAGAAGGCTTGTGTGGAGTCTTGGGTGATGTCTTTGGTGTGGTCTTGGGAGTGGTCTTGGGAGTGGTCTTGGGAGTGGTCTTGGGCAGGTCAGACTTCTCACTTGAATCACAGCTGGCAAATGAGGTAGACCCTTCATCAGAAGACTTGTCATTGTCACAACAAGAGACAAAGTCAGTAGATTTAATAATAGGGTTTGGCAAGTCAGTTGACTTTTTGACATAGAGATGGTGTGATCCATCAAAGTCACTAGGTATGGACAGGTCTATAGGCATATGTTCCCCTCTTATAGGTCCAGGGACAACATTCATTCCCCCTTCCTTAACAAATTTAACAGGTGTTTGATATGCTAAGGCTGGTTCAGGGTCAAAAACACTAGACATATCAGGATATGTTAACTCTTCAGGATCTATATATTTCTCATATCCTAACGCTTTTCTAGACCTAACAGATTGGCGACCATCAATCAATTTACTCAAATTAGATGCTCCTTCCTGCCATTTCATACGACCAGCTATCTCTTTATCTAACTTAGCTTGTAATTCTTGTTTTTCTTTTTCTATATCAGATTTCTCTTTTTCAGTACGTCTTAAGTCTATCTTAGCAATTTCTAAATCACTTTCTAGAACTCTTATCTTTTCATCATATTTAACTTGATTCTTTTGAAACCAAACCTTTTGTTTCTCTAAAGTTTTTAAAGCCATTTTATAGGATTCTACTTCAATATAACACTCATCGTACTTTGGTTTCAATTCATCATATTCTTGTTTAAGCTCATTGTATCTTACACTACATCTAAACACACAATTGTGTACCTGAGAGATTCCCATCAAGGAGACTTGCTCCTTCTTGTCCTCTGAAAGTGAGTATGCCAGCAGATTCACTTGTGTAGAAGTAGAAGCTTCCTCTCCAGCTGGTTCATGTTCAGCCCAATCAATCTGGTGATCAAGAGTCACCATAGCCTTTGAAGGTGCAGCCTTAGGAGTCCCTGATTCCAATGGATATGATCCATATCTAACTTCATCACCAGACTTCCTCTCCTTGCATTCTCTTGAAAAATGTCCTACTTGGTCACAAGTGTAGCATTTAACCTTTCTTTTTTCAAACCTTGCTGCCTCTCTTCCATTAAAGCCAAACTTCCTTCCAGACTTGGTTTCAAACCTCTTAATGTTCATAGAGATCATTGCAAGCTGCCATTTCAAGTGCATCTCCTCCATCTCCAAAGGATCTACCTGTTCAAAATCCTCATAAGCAAGAAACTGCTGATGTTCATATTCAGCCACAAATGAATAAACAATGTCATCCATTATACTACTGGATTTTGATTTAGGAGCAGATTGATTTTGGGTTTGAGAAGATGCTCCTGATGAATAAGAGCTTGAGGCATGATACACAGGTTTTGTAGTGGTGCCAACAAATGCTGAGTCAGTGGATGGACGAATGGGACTTCTAACATCAGGCTCAAGTGATTTAAGCCTGTTGCAGAGGTCATCAAAGGACATCATGTCCAACCCACCCTTGGTCTTGAGAGCAATACAGACTTGCAACCAAGATGGTGGCAAAGATCTCAGAAATTTAGCATTACAGTCCTCATTGTCTGGTCTAGCCTTCAGCTGATTAAGTTGACTTAAAATCTTGTGGAACCTGTCATAGCCTTTTTGAATGCCTTCTTCCTCAGATATCTGAAACTCTTGAAACTGCTGCTTCAATATAGACTTCTTCAACCTTCTTGATTCCTCATTCCCACCAAATCTAGCCTTTATTGCCATCCAAATATCCTTGGCATCCTCCATGAAGTGGAAGTCACCCATGTGGTCATCTGGTATAGCTTGGAGCAGAATTGTTCTTATTTTATTCTCCCTTTGCACGGCTAGAACCTCTTCAGCAGTTTTGGGGCCTACAATTATAACTACCCCATCAGCATCTTTAACATGCTTTTTTAGGCTGTTTCCTTTTCGAACAATCTCCCAAAGATTCCAATCAATGTTTGTGATCCAGTTCTGCATCTTCATGGACCACAAATCATAGTCTTCAGCATTCTTCAAGTATGGAAACTTAGCATTACTGTTGGAGAGAAGTGGTGTTAAGGTTTTGGGTTGTATCAACTTCATCATCAGATCCAGGCATGCTTCTTGATTTGTTTGGATTCTTAAGGTGTAAGATTTGTGTTTCTTAGTATAACAGAGACTCTCTCGAGGCTCTGATACCACTTGTTGAACTATAAGACCTTGATAGATCTTCTTGAGCACTCTAGAATCGTTAGATATGTTAATGTAATCAATAACACACTAATAGACAATCTCTGTAACTTGTATTTTAAAGCGGAAACAAACACAAGTTTAATACTAAGAACTTTTGATCCTCTATGGATCTTTTAATAACAATGAGAAGTGTTTTCTAAAACGTAACTCAATACATAATCGTGTGTTCCTTTTATACACAAGGAACCCTAAACCGTTTCCCAGAAAACGTATATTCTAAAACTTCTAAAAGATATGCATTATCACTTCCTAAATAAACTCATGCATATCCAAACTATATTACATAAAATACGGAAATACTACATCCGCAGAAACTAATAATGTTGAAACTAGACTTCAGCAGATACACTGCTTCAGCAGGAACAAACTCTTCAGCCGTAACCTTCAGCAGAATTCTTACTTAGCAGAATTCCCAACATTTTTCAACTCATCCCTTTCTTTTTCAAGATTGGTATAAGCTGTTTTTTGTTTAGAAAGTTGGTTTTGTAAATCCGAAATTTCCGCGTTTAAAGCTTTTATCTTCTTGAAAGAATTAACATCAAGTGTATCAAACTTGAGTTGCAATTGTTTTTCCCTTGAAACGGAATTTTGATAACCAGTTTCTAATTCAGACACTCTTTTGTTATGAAATTCAAAAGCTTTAACGTTTTCCTTGTAACTCTCAAGATCAGTGGTCAATTTTACATTCGCGGCCTTAACATCGCGATTGACCTTTTGCACATTCTCAATTTCAATACGACAATTATTCAATAATGATTCAAATAAAGCACGTGTTTCCTCATTATTCCCAGCATGCTGTGAAACGAAGCCTCCATTATGATTCACATCTGGAGTTGCTGAAGGAGTATTGCTACTACTTGGCATGTCCAGGTATGTATCATAAGTTGTCACACCCGCAATTTACCTGACTTGCAGCGGAATGGAATGCCTGGGGGTGTAACTGTCATAGCACCATAACAAGGATATATTGAACGACCTAAAGTGTCGTTTGGAAAACACATCGTTTGATTTATTTAAAAACATCCAGTGTTACAAAACATAGGTCCCCAAGTCTGGACAAGTTTAAGGAAAATAAATCTGGTACGATCAAACGATGAAATACAAGTTCATGAAAAATCCAAAATGTAGTGCGTCATCCCTGGCACACCCTAATGTGACTCCATGCATATGATATGATAATGCCTTTAGTTACCTGAAAATACATTTCGAAAACGGTCAACATAAAATTGGTGAATAATCATAGGTTTATGAAATGTAATGTTGTACAGCCACCACAAGTATAAGTGCATGACAAAAGTCACGTAAAATAGTACAATAGACCTTAAGCTCATGACACCGAAGCTAGACTGATGAAATTTATGCCCCTCCTGAATGTTCTGCCAAAACACTCAAATGTAACAGACATGAAATGCATCCGCTTACTGTTGGTAAATACTACCACGGATGGAGGCGTCACCCTCAATAGATCTATCCACTCACTCTCGCTTAATAGGTAAATTAACGGTTCATGATGATAATAGGGGACTATCACAAGGCAGACTAGCTACTTAAGCAATGTACATAAGTTTTGATACTTGGGCTCGTACTAAAATGGTGCAATGTATTCTCCCCCGTGGGATTTGAAAACAATAATAAAATGTATACGGGGCTATGAAAACTCACCTTAACTGATGATACTGTGATGAAGTGAAATGAACAACAATGAACGGTTAGCTGCCTCAACCTAATATGAATGATGAACGATCTAATTTAGATCACCAAATGATGTTATGAATGTTCATGCACATGTTCCTATACCACTCTACTCTTTAGAAAAACACTTGTTGTTATAAAAAAATATATATATATTTTCCAAGACTTAGGAAAATATGGCTATTAGAAAAATAAAGCTAGTTGCAATGTATATATATATATATATATATATATATATATATATATATATATATATATATATATATATATATATATATATATATATATATATATATATATATGGGAAAATATTAGCTACAATTCCATTGTAGCTAATTCCCTACAATATGTGCTACAAATTGTGGGTCTCTGAGTCCTTCTGTGGGTCCCTGAGTCCTTCTGTGGGGCCCTGATTCATTTTCTTATGTATTTTGATGGGGTATTGTAGCTAATTGGCTACAATAATTGTAGCCAAGTTATCCCCTATATATATATATATATATATATATATATATATATATATATATATATATATATATATATATATATATGTGTGTGTGTGTGTGTATCAATGTTAGTGTTGAAATTCTCGGGTTGAAATCCTTGAAATAACGCCTTGTAGTGATAAAAGTATACTTGTAATCACTAATACTTCGTTAGTTATGAATTTGGGTACTTGGTATTATTTCTAGAAATCTAGAGTTACTACGTAGTTTTAGCGTTATTATTTCTAAAAGCTGTCAAAACAATATTAGTTTTGCCGATATTGAAACGTGAATATCTTTGTCGTTATTAGTCCGTTTTACTTGTTCTTTATATCCACGGTTACGTCTTAGTATGTAGTAATATATTTTGGAAAGCTTGGCTCTTCCGGGTTACGTCTAAAGCCTCTTTTTGTCCGACGAAAAACGTCCAACAGCAACAATTTTTCAGAAAAATACTTTTCGTCAATAAACTTGAAAAATCATAACTTCTTCGTTATAAACTCTTTTTAATCCGTTCTTTCGCCTACGGATTCGTTTTTGAAAGTATTTTCTAAAAAATTTTCCAAAGTTTCCTTTATGTTTACTGATTTTCCTGGATTTACAAAAATGGGACAGAATGTTTATATACTTGTTACAAATCCATTTTTCATGTTTAAAACTAGTTTCAACTTCAACCAAAACTCTTGCAAACATAACAAAGCTATACTAATCCTACCATACACCTTCTTAGGGTGCCATGGGTTCCTAATCACTACTAATCATGTTAATTTAACAAAGGAACACCTAAATCAAAATCTAGGGTTTGTATGTTCAAAAAGTCTACAAAAATAAAGTGGTATAGCTAGCTTGTGCATGAAATTAAGCATGAAAACCATAAGATACAAGTGTTAATTAGATGAAAACATGAAAATAAATTTGATAACTCATTTTGAAATAATAGGTGATTAGATGGTGAGAAACCTTGTATTACTTGTGTTTTTGTTATAAGATTCTTGATTAGGAAGGTAAAATGAACAACTTCTATGCTTTAACTTTTCAAAAATCTTCACTTGATCTTGAATTTTGGGTTTGGTCGTGGGTTTGATGATGGAAAAGATGACATGAGAGCTTTTTGATTCTTAAGATTATGTATGTTTATGTTTAGGAGGTTTTTGTAGATATGTATAATAAGTATAATGTATAATATGTGTACATAAATGCCCAAGATTAAGAAAAATGTAAAAATTGCCTAGGTGAGGACTTTAGGGGCCGGCCTAGGTGAATGAGGGGGGGGGGGGGGGTTGGGGTAGCTTGGATTTAATTAGGAAAACTTGTGCAGTATATGTGTTGATATGTGTTATTAGTTAAAATCGGGTACCGGGTTTGATAGAAATAAATGTTAACGAAGTTATTCGGGTCTAAATAAAGTTATAAAAATGTTAAAATTATGTTGGGTACAAGTACTGAGTGTTCGGGTGATTATTGTTTAGTTTTCACGAAAACCGTCGTAATATTTATAATCTTACGTTATAAATAAAATAAATTTTCAAAATACTGGGTAAATGAATATTATAACTTTTTTGATGATATAATGGATATAAAAATATGTCGGGACCATTGTGGGAATATTTAGATATATTCGTCGTGTTTATTAACCGTGTGTTAACGTTTGTTATAAATACTTATACGTAAAACGTTAAATGTGTCGAATATATAAATTTGAAAATCCTAAGAGTGGTATAACATGAAAATGCTGTTATGATGATATGCAGACTGTCTCTAGTCCATATGCAGTGTCCTTAGCACTAATGAAATGAATTCGCACCTAAACCAATCCGGTTACGCGAATTCGAATACCCGTAAACTAAATTTACGATGAAATGAGTAATGCAAGTGAATAATGAGAACTTTTCCGGAAATGAATAGTGTTCAGTGAATAGTAAAATTCTCAAATGTTTCTCAGAATATCAAATTGACCTCGAAAATGATGAATAGTAAAACGATGAATAGTGTTTTGATGAATAGTGATTTATGAATAGTAAAATGTCAAAGTTTGGGAAATGACCTGAAATGGTGAGTTGTGACAGTCGCCCACCCAAAAAGGAATTCCCTGAATTCAGCTAGTGTTGGTCTCGGTAATAGGTTTGGTGAAAAGGTGTGGATACTTGCGTTGCATTTGATCCTCTCGTTCCCAAGTAAACTCGGGTCCTCTTCGAGAATTCCAGCGAACCTTAACGATCGGAATTCGACTCTGCTTCAACTGTTTGACCTCTCGGTCCATGATTTCAATTGGTTCCTCCACAAAGTTAAGCTTGTCATCTAGCTGAATCTCTTCTAATGGTATAACTGAAGACTCATCCGAAAGGCATTTCTTGAGGTTTGAGACATGAAACGTGTTATGTACGTTGCTGAGTTCTGATGGAAGTTCAAGCTTGTAAGCTACTGGACCAATCCTTTCCAGTATCTTAAATGGACCAATGTATCTCGGGTTCAACTTTCTGCGTTTTCCAAATCGTATCACGCCTTTCCAGGGCGAGACTTTCAACATGACCTTGTCTCCAACCTGGAATTCCAATGGTTTGCGTCTAACATCTGCATAACTCTTCTGTCGGCTTCTAGCTGTTTCAAGTCTTTCTCGAATCTGGATTATCTTTTCTGTTGTTTCTTGTACCATCTCTGGACCTGTGCATTGTACCTCTCCAACTTCTGCCCAACAAACTAAGGATCGACACTTACGACCATAAAGTGCCTCAAATGGTGTTGCTTTAATACTTGAATGGTAACTGTTGTTATAAGAGAACTCGATTAATGGCAAATGGTTAGCCCAACCATTCCCAAAATCAATCACACATGCTCGCAGCATGTCCTCCAGTGTCTGAATAATTCTCTCACTCTGACCATCAGTCTGTGGATGGTAAGCAGTGCTCATGTCTAACTTGGATCCAAAAGAATCTTGTAATGACTTCCAAAAGTTTGAAGTAAAGCGGCTATCTCTGTCAGAAATAATGGGGATTGGTGCTCCATGTCTTGAGACTATTTCCTTGACATAAAGTCTGGCAAGATGTTCCATGGAATAAGTCTCTCTAATGGGTATGAAATGGGCTGATTTAGTAAGACGATCGACAATTACCCAAATTGCATCGTAACCTCCTGACGTCTTGGGAAGTTTAGTGACAAAGTCCATTGTAATACGCTCCCACTTCCATTGTGGAATTTCTGGTTGTTGAAGTAGTCCTGACGGTTTCTGGTACTCGGCTTTCACTTTAGCACAAGTAAGGCATTTGCTGACGTACGTAGCTATTTCTGCTTTCATGTTCGGCCACCAATACAGCTTTTTGAGATCCTGATACATCTTGTCAGAACCTGGGTGAATAGAGTACTTCGACTTGTGTGATTCATGCAAAATCAATTCTCGTACTCCACCATAGAGTGGTATCCAACTTCGGTCCTTGAAGCATAACACTCCATCTGCTCTCTTAACGAAACCATTTTTGTTCTCGGGCATACAATAAAGTTTCTCCTGTGGTCGATTTTTCTCCTTGAGAGCGTCAATCTGAGCTTCTAAAATTTTTTATGGTAATGGTGAAATAATAGTCATTCCCAACGACCTAACCCTCAAAGGTTTGAGTCGTTCTTTTCGGCTAAGTGCATCTGCTACAACATTTGCTTTTCCTGGGTGATATCGGATTTCACAATCGTAATCACTCAACAATTCTAGCCAACGACGTTGTCTCATGTTAAGTTCCTTCTGATCAAGTATATGTTGTAAGCTCTTGTGGTCGGTAAAAACTACACATTTAGTACCATAAAGGTAGTGTCTCCAAATCTTGAGTGCAAAAACTACAGCACCCAACTCCAAGTCGTGTGTAGTGTAATTCTTCTCGTGTGTCTTAAGCTGTCTAGATGCATAAGCTATCACCTTCTCGTTTTGCATTAGCACAGCTCCAAGCCCTTTATGCGAAGCATCGCAATATACCACAAAGTTCTCAATACCTTCTGGTAGTGACAAAATCGGTGCACTACAAAGCTTCTGCTTCAATAACTGAAATGCAGATTCTTGTTTCTCTCCCCACTCATACTTTTGATTCTTTTGTGTTAGCTTAGTCAGCGACTTCGCTATCTTAGAAAACCCTTCAATAAACCTTCTGTAATATCCTGCAAGTCCTAAGAATTGACGAATTTCTGTAGGAGACTTGGGTGTAGCCCAATCCTTTACTGCCTCAATCTTTGCTGGGTCGACTTGTAATCCTTGGCTATCAATGACATGGCCAAGAAATTGAACTCTTTGTATCCAAAAGTCACACTTTGAAAATTTAGCATACAATAGCTCCTTCTTGAGTAGTTCCAATATTGTTCTGAGGTGTGCTTCATGCTCTTCCTTACTCTTGGAATAAATCAAGATATCGTCAATGAATACAATTACAAACTTATCAAGATATGGTTTGCACACTCTGTTCATGAGATCCATGAATACGGCAGGTGCATTCGTTAATCCAAAAGGCATCACTTGAAACTCATAATGACCATAACGTGTTCTGAATGCCGTCTTCGGGATATCTTCTTCCCGAACTCTGAGTTGATGGTAGCCTGATCTTAAATCAATCTTGGAATAAAAACAAGAACCTTGTAACTGATCGAACAAGTCATCAATCCTAGGGAGTGGATAACGATTCTTCACCGTTAACTTGTTCAGCTCACGGTAGTCTATGCACATTCTGAAAGATCCATCCTTCTTCTTCACAAACAAAACCGGTGCTCCCCAAGGTGAAGAACTCGGTCTAATGAATCCTTTGTCTAAAAGTTCTTGTAATTGGTTAGACAATTCTTGCATCTCAGAAGGTGCAAGTCTATATGGTGCTCGTGCAATTGGTGCAGCTCCTGGCACCAACTCAATTTGAAACTCAACTTGACGTGTAGGCGGAAGTCCTGGAAATTCTTCTGGAAAAACTTCTGGAAATTCCTTAACAATAGGCACATCTTCAAGTCGTTTCTCATCTGACTTATTCTCCGTGATGTGAGCCAAGAATGCATAACAACCCTTCTTTATATACTTCTCGGTTTTAATGCACGATATGATACTGAGTCTAGTTCCACTTCGCTCTCCATGAACAACTAAAGTTTCACCTCCATAAGAAAGATGAACAACTTTTTCATCACAAATGATTCTTGCACGATGTCGAGACAACCAATCCATACCGATAACAACGTCAAAACTTCCAAGTTCTACGGGCATAAGGTCTATATTGAATGGGTGATTTAGGAAATTGATGGTGCAACCACAGATAACGGTGTTGGTGTAAACTAAGGAACCATCGGCTAATTCAACAATATAGGGAATGTCTAAGGTAGTTGGTTCTATGTTAAGTAAAGGTGCAAATGCAATAGAAATAAAACTTCTGTCCGCTCCTGAATCAAATAAAATGGATGCATAACGATTATTAACGAGGAACGTACCCGCAACAACATTCGGGTCCTCTCGGGCATCTTCTCCTCCCATAACATAAGCCCTTCCTCGAGCTACTCCACCCTGATTTCCAGCTACTTGATCCTTCCTCTTTGGGCAATTGTTCTTGAAATGACCCAACTCTCCACAACCATAACATGCTCCTGGTTGGTTCTGATTAATTACCCCTCGTGGGGCTTTGCATTCCCTAGACGAATGACCGACTTTTCCACAGTTCTCACAAGCTCTAGGACAATTCCCAAGGTTGTGATGAGTTTGACATTTGTTACACTTGGGTAGTTTTCCAGTATATCCTTTTCCTTCTGTTGGTCCTGCAGCATAGGCCTTTGCCACTTCCTGTCTCTTAGGTCCTGGTTGGATAGCATTTCCACCTTGGTTATTATCAAGCCTCCTCTTGTTGTAATTGTTGTTATTGTTGTTATTGTTGTGGTTATTGGGGTAGTTGCGGTTTCGGTTATTGTTATAGTTGTTGTTTCGAGTGTTGTTGTAGTTGGTGTTGTTTGAACGGTTATTGTTGTTGTTTGCAGCAGATTTTCCTTTTAACACTTGGACCATAAGTTTCTGAGTTATACGAATAGCCTCTTCCATTGATTGTGGGTCGAAAGACATCACATCCCCTCGGATGCTTTCGGGTAGTCCTCCAGTAAAATTCTCCATCTTTTTCTCATCGTCCGGAACCATAGTTGGACATAGTGTAGCCAACTCCTGAAACTTCCTGATATAAGTCTCAATGTCATCATCTTTTGTTACCAGCTCGTAGAATTCGGTTTCCAACTTTTGCACCTCAGTACGAGGGCAAAACTTCTTAGTCATTAGCTTCTTGAATTGATCCCAAGTGAGCTTGTAGGCATTCTCCATACCAATAGGCTGAGCATAAGAATTCCACCAAGACATAGCTTCATCAAGAAGCATACCGGTAGCAAATTTTACCTTGTTAACCTCCTGGCAACCGCACATGAGAAATACATTCTCAGTCTTTTCAAACCAGCGGATCAAAGCAACCGCTCCCTCAGTGCCCTTATACTTGACGGGATCACTAATCTTGAAATCCTTCCAAGTACATTCACGCCTAGTAGTGGGTTGAACCACTTCAGGTTTAGGTGGAATCTCAGCAGCCCTAGCAGCAACTTCAGCTCTCTCAGTCTCTAGAGCTTCTGCTATACTATCCCTGACCAACTTGCGGATAGCGGCTTGAGTCATAGCGGGTGTTTTTGGTGTAGCCTTTGCTTTCTTTGGCGCCATACTTCTGATAAATAATAATCAACAACAACCATGAGAAAACTATAATAGAAATAGTCATCGTACAAAAAGTATACGCCCACAACATGTATATATACAACCACAACAAGTATAGATACCACCACGACATGTACGAGTACAACCACAACCTGTAATAATACAACCACGACACGTATAGATACAACCACAACAAGTATAAATACGTTAACAATAAAGAGCAACCACGAAACATCATAAATATAATCACAACACACGAATATAATACATGAAAATTTTGGCCTACATGGACCGATATATATATAGCACAACATTTCCAACATAGTAGAGTCGCACTTGATATATTTGTTTGTACAACAACCAAAAGACTACAAGTTCTTGAACTATGTCCCACACCTCGAGACTAGGAAAATAGTAAAAGCTAATACAATACTAGTCTATGTTTAGGCTCCTCCAGGTGCTCTAGAAGGTCCAGGAGCTCCAGATGCTCCAGGTGCACTCCTCAGACGACGAATCTCCCTGTCCATCATAACTGCAATCTCCTCTAGATGTTGAACTCGGAGCTGAAGAGCAGCATCTCTACCCTCCATCATAGCCAACCTCTCATGTGCTACTGCCAACTGGTGTATCTGCTCTCCCTGAGCCTCCTGTGTAGTCTGAGCTCTATCCTGTATCTCTGGTAGCTCATCCCTAAGCTGATCAATCAGCTCCCGATGTCCCAACTGCCGTGCCTCAAGCCCATGATATGACACGTCGATACTAACTCTGCCTAAAAGCAAACCCTCGACCTGCTCCTCAACCGCCTCAAGTCGAGTAGTGATAACCTCATCAACCCTAAAACCCAAACTATCAACCTGCTCCTGCTGAGCCCCTAACTGATCCTCTAATGTAACATCTGTAGGCTCCCTAGCAGCAGCTGCTCTCGAGCACTCACCTACATGGTATACTGGTGGTGGTTCTGATTCTGACTCTGTAGTAGGTGAAGCTGGTGTAGTAAACCTCGCACGCTTCCTAAGCGGCAATAGTGAAGTAGATATGGATGTAGTAGCGGGTATGGCTGGTGGTGGTGTGGGTAACATAGGAATAGCAGGGGTCTTAAAGGTAGATGTACCAGGGCAAACTTTCTTACTAGGACCTATAGTCATCTTCCTACGGGGAAACATAAGTCTAGGTTCTGATGGAATAGTGGTAGCAGAGGATGATGTGTCAGTGGGTGCACGGGTGATCTCAGGTGGTGCAATAGGGGAAACATGAGGAGTAGGAGCAGTCTCATCCTCCTCAAAAGGCTCTGTTTCCTCACCTGATGCCAAGAGTGGCAACACAGGTACAAGAGGAATGGGTGGTGGTGAAAAGGCAGTGGAAGACATAGAGCCTTCAACATCGGAGTCTGTGATAGAGTACAATATGACAACGTTTGGGTCTGAAGACATGGTTCTGTGATAATCAAGGTGAAATAAAATAAATAACTTGTATAATGGAATCACCTAAAACAATGAACATGCACTTATGATGAAATGATGAGATGCTATGATAATGTGGTTATAGTCTAGGGATTGTATACATCATAAACCCTATCATGATGCATCCTAGTTCGCTATAACCTTGGCTCTGGTACCAATCTGTCACACCCCCAATTTACCTGACTTGCAGCGGAATGGAATGCCTGGGGGTGTAACTGTCATAGCACCATAACAAGGATATATTGAACGACCTAAAGTGTCGTTTGGAAAACACATCGTTTGATTTATTTAAAAACATCCAGTGTTACAAAACATAGGTCCCCAAGTCTGGACAAGTTTAAGGAAAATAAATCTGGTACGATCAAACGATGAAATACAAGTTCATGAAAAATCCAAAATGTAGTGCGTCATCCCTGGCACACCCTAATGTGACTCCATGCATATGATATGCTAATGCCCTTAGTTACCTGAAAATACATTGCGAAAACGGTCAACATAAAGTTGGTGAATAATCATAGGTTTATGAAATGTAATGTTGTACGGCCACCACAAGTATAAGTGCATGACAAAAGTCACGTAAAATAGTACAATAGACCATAAGCTCATGACACCGAAGCTAGACTGATGAAATTTATGCCCCTCCTGAATGTTCTACCAAAACACTCAAATGTAACAGACATGAAATGCATCCACTTACTGTTGGTAAATACTACCACGGATGGAGGCGTCACCATCAATAGATCTATCCACTCACTCTCGCTTAATAGGTAAATTAACGGTTCATGATGATAATAGGGGACTATCACAAGGCAGACTAGCTACTTAAGCAATGTACATAAGTTTTGATACTTGGGCTCGTACTAAAATGGTGCAATGTATTCTCCCCCGTGGGATTTGAAAACAATAATAAAATGTATACGGGGCTATGAAAACTCACCTTAACTGATGATAATGTGATGAAGTGAAATGAACAACAATGAACGGTTAGCTGCCTCAACCTAATATGAATGATGAACGATCTAATTTAGATCACCAAATGATGTTATGAATGTCCATGCACATGTTCCTATACCACTCTACTCTTTGGAAAAACACTTGTTATAAAAAAAATATATATATTTTCCAAGACTTAGGAAAATATGGCTATTAGAAAAATAAAGCTAGTTGCAATGTATATCTATATATATATATATATATATATATATATATATATATATATATATATATATATATATATATATATATATATATATATATATATATATATATATATAATGTATCAATGTTAGTGTTGAAATCCTCGGGTTGAAATCCTTGAAATAACGCCTTGTAGTGATAAAAATATACTTGTAATCACTAATACTTCGTTAGTTATGAATTTGGGTACTTGGTATTATTTCTAGAAATCTAGAGTTACTACGTAGTTTTAGCGTTATTATTTCTAAAAGCTGTCAAAACAATATTAGTTTTGCCGATATTGAAACGTGAATATCTTTGTCGTTATTAGTCCGTTTTACTTGTTCTTTATATCCACGGTTACGTCTTAGTATGTAGTAATATATTTTGGAAAGCTTGGCTCCTCCGGGTTACGTCTAAAGCCTCTTTTTGTCCGACGAAAAACGTCCAACAGCAACAATTTTTCAGAAAAATACTTTTCGTCAATAAACTTGAAAAATCATAACTTCTTCGTTATAAACTCTTTTTAATCCGTTCTTTCGCCTACGGATTCGTTTTTGAAAGTATTTTATAAAAAATTTTCCAAAGTTTCCTTTATGTTTACTGACTTTCCTGGATTTACAAAAATGGGACAGAATGTTTATATACTTGTTACAAATCCATTTTTCATGTTTAAAACTAGTTTCAACTTCAACCAAAACTCTTGCAAACACCACAAAGCTATACTAATCCTACCATACACCTTCTTAGGGTGCCATGGGTTCCTAATCACTACTAATCATGTTAATTTAACAAAGGAACACCTAAATCAAAATCTAGTGATTACAAGTAAACGTTTGTTATAAATACTTATACGTAAAACGTTAAATATATCAAATATATAAATTTGAAAATCCTAAGAGTGGTATAACATGAAAATGTTGTTATGATGATATGCAGACTGTCTCTAGTCCGTATGCAGTGTCCTTAGCACTAATGAAATGAATTCGCACCTAAACCAATCCGGTTACGCGAATTTGAATACCCGTAAACTAAATTTACGATGAAATGAGTAATGCAAGTGAATAATGAAAACTTTTCTGGAAATGAATAGTGTTCAGTGAATAGTAAAATTCTCAAATGTTTCTCAGAATATCAAATTGACCTCGAAAATGATGAATAGTAAAATGATGAATAGTGTTTTGATGAATAGTAATTTATGAATAGTAAAATGTTGAAGTTTGGGAAATGACCTGAAATGGTGAGTTGTGACATAAGTGGGTTCTAGCTTCTCAGAATGTTGTTCCTCATGAGGAGACATATCAAATATATCATTATTGTGACATGTGTTGAAGTTTGATACCTCAGATGGTGCATTGGTGTCATAAACAGGAAGTGTGTCAGAATCCGTGTCATACTTAGCTTCCTGAAGATTCGCCATAAATATGCAGTTCGCATCGATATCCTCTCTATCTTCCATGTCATCCATAAGAGCCATAAAATCATTCTCCTCTGCGTTCAACTGAAACCCTGCCTGAACCTTTTGTGCCAACATCACTGCTTTCTGCAAGTACTCTAGATCTTTCTTGTTCGGCTTAGTAGGACAGTTCATTGCCATATGACCTACACCCTGACAGTTGAAACACTTAATCGGATTACCCTGATTCACATTTCCTAAATTTCCAACAACTGGAGCTGCAACATTCCTATTCTGATTACCCATTGCCTGATTACCAACATTCTGACCCCTCTGATTTCCAACAAACTGACCCATCTGATTCCCTGCATACTGAACTGCATTCTGTATATTCTGATTACCCATGTGAAATCCAGTAGCATATCCTTGCTTATTCCCATAAACTCCAACCATTTGGCCTCCATTACCCATATTGAAACTCGGCTGAGCAATCTGCTTGTTGCGAGTGTTCGATGAAATCCTTTGGTTGTTGTTAGTTGGTGTAGAATAGCGTCCTTGGAATGCCTTTGACAGAAAAGCAAACGCTTGAGTCAATGCTACAGAAGCTTCATCATTTTTAGTGAATTCTGGGTCTTCGAATTGTGGGTATTGCTGTTGTGGAATAACATGTTGTTGTTGTTGTGGGTAGAACTGTTGTTGGTAGACCGGTGTTGGTTGTTGAACGTATGATGGTTGCAAGTAGTTGTGAGTGGAAGATGATGATGATTGTTGTGTGTTTACTGGTAGCGGTGTTGGTGTAGTAGCAATTAATGCGAGAGGATCATGATTCTTTGCCAATCTTTCTTTCCTTACTTCATTAGCCTCAGCTTGGTTTTGCTTCAAAAAGTCATAGAGTTAATCATAATTCACCTTATGTAAGTCCTTTGTTTGATTGACAATTGTAACATAACGACCCCATTCTTCTGGAAGGTTATTGATGAATTTGATGTTTGTTGCAATTGTTCGAGGGGTCAACTTGTTTTTGATTAACTCATTCATCAAAGTGCAAAACCTTGTGTAGTAAGATTCAATATGTTCACCTTTAGTGGATGTAAAGTTCTCCCATTCAGTAAGAAGTTTGTTCTCAACATCTTGTTGTCCAATCTTTGTTCCATGACATATCCTTCTAACACGTTCCCACATAGCATAAGCAGTTTCACAGCTGTCGACCGCAGCAAAGATCTCCCGTGGTAATCCAAGTTGGATTAAATGCATTGCCATATCATCTGCGGCGATCTGCTTCTTGTCTTCATCTGTGTAATCTGCTTCTGTTTGTTCACGCACGAATGGTTGAGTAGGAGGTGTTGTATTTGGATTGCCTTCAATTTGAACTTGTCTTGGCATAAATGGACCATTTGTAATGGAGTTGATCATTAATTTACCATCAGGCTTTGTTTTGATGTAACGAAGCATGCGGCTTGTCCATGGGAGATATCCACCTTTTTCAAGCATTGGAGGTCGATTTTCCGCACCAGCTGCATGAATGTCTTGCTGAGTTGCCATTGATGAAGTGTAGATGGATAAAGTTGATTCTTGGATCGTTCCAACGAAATAGGAGTTGTGATTAGTGTAAGTTGATGCAAGTTTGGATGGTGAAAATTTTGATCTAAAACCTTAAAACCTCAATAACTTCTTCCCGGAGCGTTTTTAGGCCTCGAAAACGGAGTTATGGTTCAAAAGTTATGGCCGTTTGAAGTTTGGTTGTCAAAAGTCAAAAACTTACGCATAAACCTCTGATCTTATGCGTAAACAGTAATCTTAAGCGTAAAGGGTAAACTTATGCGTAAACAGAATCTTATGCGTAAAGTAAATGTTATGCGTAAACAAAAGTTATGCGTAAACAGTAATCTTATGCGTAAGAAAATTTCTTAAGCGTAGAATTAGTATTTTATGCGTAAGCTATTTGTTTATGCGTAAGATTTATGTTACGCGTAAGGTTTAGCTTATGCGTAAGATTTTTTACGCGTAAGGTTTACAAACCAAACTGATCTCTCAAACTTATCCAAGCTTCAAAGATATCCCGTGTCGAAGTATTCCACAAACTTATCCAAGTCAAGGAAGTACTGAGTAATCTCTGATCGTTGAAGAAAACTTATGCGTAGGATCTTTTGCGTAGAAAAACTTATGCGTAGGATCTTATGCGTAGATCTTATGCGTAGGATTTCACCTTATGCGTAGGAATCCAATTTGAGCGTAGAAAAAGGGTTTTAGGCTTAAACTCACGCGTAAACAGTACTAGAAACTTGGGCAATACGAAAACTTACGCGTAGGATGACCCAAACAGCTAAAAATCCAATTTTTTCAACCAAAAACACTTTTTCCACTTGTTTCTATTGATCAAATCTTTCCCAAAACACTTAGAATCACTAAAACTTCAATAAAAACAACAACTTGAACACTAAAACAACGTAAAAATCAAAACTTTTTGAAGAAAAAGTGCACAAATGAATGAAAAATGCAACTTTTTAACAAAAAAACTTGATAAAAACACTCCTAAATCATTGATAGGCGATTGATACCACTTGTAGGACCTTAAATCTATCAACTTTAACACAAATATAAGCACTAGATGAAGTAAAGATGGTGACTTGATGTTATATATGTGTGGCGTTAATATTGAAAGAGAGTATAAGATGAAAAGAACTTTTATAAATAAAACACACACAATACACACACAAGCACACTTACAAATGACTAGGTAAGTGCCTTATATAGTTAGAGAGAAAGGCCTCATGGGCTTTCTAATGGACTTAGGCTTGGACTTGGTTACATGATTAGATAACAAGGCTTATATAACATTGCACATAACATATTAGCTTGTCAAGTCCAAAGCCCAATGACTATCCTATTCCATAAACTAAGACACATTACAAAGTTCCTAATATGAGAATGACCATCACTTCTCAATACATATTTTTAATGCTAACACTGCTTATGATAGATATCAAAATCTACTCTGTATGTTAGAGTTATATGGAGCTGAAGCAACAGTTGAAGATGCTAATTTGAAGTTCTTAAGGAGTTTGCCTTCTGCATGGCATGTGGTTGCTACAATGATTAGAGGACAACCTGGTTTGGACACTATGGACTTTGATGATCTTTACAATAACCAAAAGGTGTATGAGCATGAGATGAAGGGTAATAAAGGTTCAAGCTCTCACAACATTGCTTTTGTTTCTTCTGAAAACAGAAGTAGTACTTCCACTAAAAGTACTGCTCATCCTATCCAAAGTACTGTTGTGGAAATACAGAATCTATGTACAACCTTGATCACTACCACTTCATCACATACCCCCAATTTAGATGATGTTCTGTGTTCATTCTTTGCTCAACAAGCTACTCTACCTGTTACTTACCAAGAAGATCTTTTGCAAATTGATGATGATGCTATGGAAGAAATTGACATAAGATGGCAGGTTGCCATGATTGCTGCAATGATCAAGAAGTTTATGAACAAGACAAGAAGAGGTATTGATTTCAAGGCTAAGCAAGGTATAGCATTTGACAAGTCCAAGATTGAATTCTTTAACTGTCAAAGGACTGGTCACTTTGCAAGGGAATGCATGTTTGCAAAGTATCAAGCAAACAGGATGATTGAACAACCTAAACCCAAGGTTGAAAGAAAAGAAGTCCCTATTGCTGAGCTAAAGTCACAAGCTTTGGTTGCTCAAGAAGATCTGTCAGAAGTTGATTGGAGTAAAGAATTTGATGATGAACCAGTAACCTACTCTATGGTTGCACTGGAAGAGATTGATTGGAGCACAGCTTTTGATGAGGAACCTGGATATGAAGCTTTGGAATCAGGAGATGGTCTAGGAAGCTTTGATTGGAGCATGGAAAGTGAAGAAGAACCTGTTCAGCTTGCTATGATGGCTACTTCACCAAGTTCATCCACTATCTCTGAGGTATGTTCCAAATGTAGCAACTCTTATCAAAAGATGCTTAAAGAATATGAAACAGAAAGAGATAACTATAGAAGAGCTAGGTCTGAGATACTTGGTTACCAATTGACTTTAAAATCCATGGAAGCCAAGATAATCACACATGAGAATAATGAAGTAGCTTGGGCTGAAAAATATGAACAACAAGATTATCAATTAAAGCTAAGTGAGTGGAAGCTAGGATGTAAAGTTTCTGAATTAGAAAAGGTCACTAAAGAAAGGGATAAGTTGCTAGAAAAACTTGATGTTTGGAAAGAATCAGGTCTGTCACGTGTTAGTTTTGTTGAAAAACAGAGAACATCAAACATTAAAATTGGCCTAGGTTATGATTCAGAAGTACTTTCATCTAGGAACCAAGAATTAAATCTTTCTCAGGAAACCTCAACTAGTGATGAAGAATTCATAAGTTTAGAAGGAAACACATCTAGTGATGAGGAATCACCTTGTTCAACACCTCCTGAGTTTAAGAAGAACAAAAGTTACAATGAAGTTCCTCCACCCCCAGGCAGTTTTCAACCACCTAGGACAGATGTCTCTTGTTATGGGGTAGATAACCTAGAGTTTAGGAAAAAGCTTAAAGGTCAATCAAATCCTAAGCCTTTAGGAGAATCTGTTGAAGCACCTAGGGTTGATAATATGGTTTCTGAATGAGAAAAAGATCTTTCAAAACAAGCAGTTCTTCCAAAAACTTCTCAAAGTACTGCTGATCATTCAGCAGTACCTACAAGAAACTCTTTTCAAAATACTGCTTATCATAGAAAATCTTTTGGGAATAGATTTGGGATGATAGGTCAAAAGTTATGCTTTGTATGTTATAGTCCTCATCATTTGATCAAGGACTGTGATTATCACTCGAAATACTTAAACAAATACCCAAAGACCACCTCTACAACCCATAAGCACAGAGAGAATAAACCAATGGAGAATAAACCAGTTTGGAATTACACAAATAGGGTTAACCATAGTAATTTTTCAAAATATTATAGGTACCCTCATCAAAAAAGACCATTCTCCAAACCCACAGTACCTTCACAAAGCACTGGTCAGGCAGTACTTTCTCAAAGTACTGTTAGGAAGTTTCCCAATCAAGGTACTGCTAGGACAAACTCAAGTGTAAGACCTAAGAGATTCAATTCTTACAAACCTAGAAGGTCTTACAACCAAAGGAAAGCTGCTAAAACACAGAACCCAAAACCAAAAGTTACGTCAAAGTGGGTTAAGAAAGAAAGTACTGCTGAGACTGACAAAGTACTTTCAGAAAATAAGGGTGAAAAGGGGGTTGTTGATAACAATTCAACACAAGTTTTAGATTCAAAAACAGTAGTTCTTGATAGTATTTTCAAAAACAGTGGTAATTACATACTCAAAAATTTTGAGTATGTTACTCCACAAGGGGAACACAAGTCAGTAATGGCTTGGGTTCCTAAAAGAAACTAACCCTTTTCATTTTTATGCAGGGCAACCCAGCAGAGGAGCTTAAAGATCATCTTATTGTAGATAGTGGTTGCTCTGGAAGTATGACAGGAGAAAAGGAGCTCTTGTCAGATTTTAAAGCTTATTTTGGAGGAAGAGTTGCATTTGGGAATGATCCTGATGGAGGGAGAATCACTGGCAAAGGAACCATTAAGGCAGGATCTATTGATTTTGATAATGTCAGATATGTGAAGGAGCTTAAATTCAACCTTTTGCCAGTCTCTCAGATCTGTGACAAGAAGTACATTGTGTTGTTTCTTGACACAGAATGTCTTATTCTCTCCCCTGAGTTTAGATTAGAAGATGAAAACTTGGTGATGCTGAGAGCACCAAGAACTAATGATGTGTATAGCATTGATTTGAAGAACATCAATTCTGCTGAAAGAGCAACATGCTTGATTGCAAGGGCAACAATGGAGGAAGCACATCTATGGCACAGAAGACTAGGGCATGTTAATTTCAAAAACATCAATAAGCTGGTCAAAGGAAATTTAGTTAGAGGTTTACCTTCTAAAACATTCAAACTTGATCATTCATGTTTGGCTTGCAAGAAGGGTAAACAACACAAGGCTTCCTGTAAGAAGATTGAAGAAAGAACAATAAGGGAACCTTTGGAATTGCTGCATATGGATCTGTTTGGACCTGTTTCTGTTGTTAGCTTAAACAAGAAGAAGTACTGTTTGGTTATAACAGATGACTGTAGCAGATTTAGCTGGGTCTTTTTCTTGGGATTCAAAGATGAAACTTTTGATGCTATTCATGACCTTATAATAGCACTTGAAAATCAGTTAAGACTCAAAGTTAGAGGAATTAGATGTGATAATGGGACTGAATTCAAGAATCAGCTTATGGATGATTTTTGTGCTAAGAAAGGAATTAAAAGAGAATTCAGTATTGCTAGAACTCCTCAGCAAAATGGAGTTGCAGAAAGGAAGAATAGAATTTTGATAGAAGCAGCAAGGATAATGCTTGCAGACTCCCAATTACCTGTTCCATTTTGGGCTGAAGTTGTAAGTGTTGCATGTTATGTGCTAAATAGAGTGTCAGTGACAAAACCTTAGATGAAGACACCTTATGAGTTACTCATGGGAAAGAAGCCAAACATTAAGTTTATTAAGCCTTTTGGATGTCCCCTGACTATCTTGAACATTGCTGATAATTTGGGAAAATTTGATGGTAAATCTGATGAAGGATACTTATTGGGATATTGTACAAATAGCAAAGGATTCAGAGTGTACAACAGGGCTACTAAGAAGGTTCAAGAATGTCTTCATGTTGAATTTCTAGAAGAACAAGAAAATCAAAAAGGTAAAGGTCCTGATTGGATGTTTGATCTTGATTTAATGGCCTCATCCATGAACTATGTACCTGTCAGAGAAGAAAATCAAGTTGTTCTTAATGAAGAGGAGTTACAATACATTGTTCATGGAGTTAATATAAGATCTGAAGATGATTCTGATGAAGCACCAAATGATGAGAAGAAAAGTACTACTGCACCTCAAGGTATTGTTGATCCTCAAAGTACTGTTCCACCAAAGACTGCAGTATCTGATGAAGACCAAGCTATTCAAGATTAGCTTAATAGGATGCTTCTTCAAGAAACAATTGCAAAATCGTATGAAGATGATCAAAGGAGAGCTTATGAAGCAGAAAAGAAGAAGGCTAAAGGCACTGACAGTACTTTGCCTCAAAGTACTGATGATCTATTTGAAAGTACTTCTCAAATTTTAGATACTTCAAATTGGAAGAATGCTAATGATTTACATGACCCAACCATGCCTGCCTTAGAAGATACTGATGATGAGTTGGAACAAGAAGGCATTTTCTCAGATTCTAATGAAGACCCTGACCTCACAAATTTGGAAGATAATCTTGAAGTTCCACCAACTCCTACTCTCAGAATTCACAAAGATCATCCTATTAGTAAGATAATTGGACCTTCTAGTTCAGGAGTACTTAGAAGAACTAAAGCTAAGAATATGTCTCAACAACATACTTATCTACTTAGCTTTATATACAAACAGAACAGGGTGAATCACAAGGATCAGAAATTGTGTTTATTTGCTTGCTTTCTGTCTCAAGAAGAACCTAAGATAGTCAAACAAGCATTATCCCAAGAAAGTTGGGTTGAAGCTATGCAAGACGAACTCTTACAGTTTAAACTTCAAGAAGTATGGGTACTATGTGATTTACCTGATGGTAAAAGGCTAATTGGAACAAAATAGGTTTTCAGAGTGAAAAGAGATGAAAGAGGGAATGTAATCAAGAATAAAGCAAGGTTAGTAGCTCAAGGATATAGACAAGAAGAAGGAGTAGATTATGATGAAGTATTTGCTCCTGTGGCAAGGATTGAAGCCATAAGGCTATTTTTGGCTTTTGCATCTTATATGGATGTTAAAAGTGCTTTTCTATATGGCACCATCACAGAGGAAGTTTATGTTAAACAACATCCTGGTTTTGAAGATCCTGCACATCCAAACAAAGTCTACAAGGTTATCAAGGCTCTGTATGGCCTTCATCAAGCCCCAAGAGCATGGTATGAAAGACTCTCAAATTTTCTATTACAACATGGTTACAGGAGAGGTGCTATTGACAAGACTTTTTTTATCAAAAGAGATAAGAAGGATATCATGCTTGTCCAAGTTTATGTAGATGATATTATTTTTGGTGCTACTAAGCAATCTATGGTGAAGGAATTTGAAGATCTTATGCAAAAAGAATTTCAGATGAGTTCAATGGGAGAATTAACATTCTTCTTGGGACTTCAAGTGTAACAATCAAGCAGTGGAATCTTTATAAGTCAAGATAAGTATGTTGCAGATATTCTTAAGAGATTCAATTTCACAACTGTCAAGCCAGCTTCTACACCTGTTGATACTAACAAGCCTTTGGGAAAAGATGAAGATGGTGAAGATGTTGATGTCAAACTATACAGGTCTATGATTGGATGTCTCATGTACTTAACTGCATCTAGGCCTAATATCACTTTTGCTGTATGTTTATGTACAAGACATCAAGTTCAAACCAAAGTATCACATTTGAATGTTGTCAAAAGGATCTTTAGGTACCTTAGGCAACAACCTAAGCTAGGATTGTGGTATCCTAGGGAGTCACCTTTTCATCTACAAGCCTTTTCAAATAGTGATTATGCTGATGATAACTATGACAGAAGATCTACAACTGGAGGGTGTCAGTATCTTGGAAGTAGATTAGTCTCATGGTAATGAAAAAAGCAAACAATTGCAGCAACATCTTCCACTGAAGCAGAGTATGTAGCTGCTGCAAGCTGTTGTGCACAAGTACTTTGGTTGCAAAATCAGCTTTTGGATTATGGGTTCAACTTCAAGAATACTCCTATCAACATTGATAATGAGAGTACCATTTGTATTGTGAAGAATCCAGTCTATCATTCCAAAACAAAGCACATTCAAATCAGACATCATTTTATAAGAGATTGCTATGAGCATAGGCTTATCAATGTGGTTAAAGTCTATACAGATGATAATGTAGCAGATCTACTCACAAAGGGCTTTGATGTTTCAAGATTCACTTTTTTAGTTGTGAGTATTGGTATGATTAATAATTAAGTTATTATTGAGGGGAGGCATTAATAGTTAGTCATTAGTTAAGGGGAGGCTACATGTATCATTCAACAGATAAGATTTTTATTGATTGTTATCAAAGGGTTACATTCATTCTTCCAAGGGATACAACCAACCATTACAAAGACACAAACAAGAAACACAGACAACTACCATAAGCATCCTACACCAACCCTACTCATCCTACCCAACACACCCTACTCCATTGGCCTTTTCCTTTACCCTGATAACTCTGCTTTCCCTTTTGAGCAGTCTTTCTTTTGTCATCAAAAGAAGCTTGCTTCCTTGGGCAAGGCAGGCCAAGAACTTGCTTGGGAGGTCTCTCTTTTCTTGGAGCAGGCCACTTCATATTCTTAATGGCTGATTCCAGGTTTTGGGTCAAGGCATTTGGAAGTTCATTTGCCAGAGATGAACTAGGAGCAGAAACATACTTTTTCTTCTTGGGTTTTGGATTAGTAGTGCTTGCTGCATCTGTAATGGTAGAGGTTGATACATCAGGAGGAAAGTACCCACTCCATCCTGCATCATCATCAAAGTCAGAGTCAGAATAGTAGATGATCTCTGAGTCTGTGGAGCCATCTGAATCAGAAGAGATGTACACTAATGGGAAGTGGCTCATGTTTATCACTAGGGTTTTTGTGGCTATATTGCAAGTGTTGATGAAAAAGATGTGTTGGTGGAAAGTTACTTTTATAGGCAAGGAAAGTTATAAGGGTAATTAATGAAGTTCATTGAATACTACTTGCCTTGGTAGCTTTGGGAATTAATTTGGAAAGGTATTAATTATCTCGGGTTGACTTTCAAAGATATTTTGGTCAAACAGTCAACACTCAAGATATTTTGATTGGAAAGTACTTTGTTCAACGTACTGCTTTATTTTACAACTAAAAGTATTGCTCCATGTTGTATGGAACGTACTGCTTGGTGATATGAAGGCTACGATGACGTGTCAGGATACTGCTCCAACGGTCAAAAATACGGGTAACAAACTTTCGAAAGATATGGGAAAGATAACTTCCAAAAATAACGGTAAAATAATTAATTAACCGTGATTGTTTGTATATTATCTCTTTTTACTCATATCTTTTTCATATTTATACTCCCGTATTAATTCATAATTCTCATTCATCAAATCCACCAAGATCATCAACGATTACCATTCTTCTTTTCAAATCATAATCGCAATGGCACACCGACCCACCATCACCAAACACAACATGATTGCAAACCTTGAGAAAACACAGAGGAACATTGACTTTCATGGAATTATTGATTTTCTCACCGGAACCACCATCAATTACTCACTCTTAGTAAACCCAGAGATTATTGGACCTTGGATACAGGCGTTTTGGGCCACGGCTAGGGTTGAGATAGAAGATGGAGAGGATGTTATTCATGCTACAGTTGCTGGGAGAGCAATTCGTGTTACAGAGGCAACAATTAGGGAAGTTTTGCTGTTTAATGATGAGGGAGGCTCTGTTTTGTTTGCTAAACAAGAAGTTTGGGATGCACTGAGAGACATTGGGTATGAAGGTCCTTTGAACAGGATTACTTTTCAGAAAGCAATGGTAAGTCCTCATTGGAAGTATCTTATTCATGTTTTACTTCATTGCTTAAGTCCAAAGAGTACTACTTGGGATCAATTTGGACATGCCATAGCTTCTGCATTAGTTGGACTAGTTACAAATCAGTCATTCAACTTTTCTTATATGATCCTTGATGGTATGATTTCTCATATTAAGGCTGGATCACCTTTTCTTATGTATCCTAGATTTGTACAACTTATCTTAGAGAATCCACTCGATGGGATACCCAAACCTCAGGATTATGTATCTACTATTAGGATGCCATCAAAGGTGTTTACCTTTATGTCTCACAAGGGAGTTAATTTTTCGGGTACCAATACACCTCTTAATGCTTACATGTTAGAGGTAGCACAGGCTGTTAGAGATGATGTTGATAATGCTAGTGGTTCTGCTCATTCTGATAATGCTGATCAATCTGATCATTCTGAGCATCCTGCATCAGTTCATACACCTACATCACCAATTGCTTCACCACAGCCTGATGACTTAAGTTAAAGAACTCCCTCAGTCTCTGTTTCTAGGGAAAAACCTATTTCTGCTGAAGGTACTTCTCCACAAAGTACTTCTTTACAAGGTACTGCTTCAGAGCATACTCCAGTACCTTCTCCCAATGATTATACTTTCACTGGTGGGTTTCAAACACCTGGAGGAGATGAGGGATTTGAAGGTCCTTTAAATAATTATGCTTTGACTAGAGAGTTAGAGAGAATGAAGAAAGCTATGGTTGATCAGACTACAGAAATTAAAAGGTTAAGAAACAAGTTCAAACGACTAAAGAGGTTTGTGTGGCCTCTTGTACATAATTTTAGGCTTTATGTGAAAGAAAAGAAACAATCACAAAAGAGAAAGTCTAAATCAGCCAAGACAGCTTCTAAGTCCAAGAAAAGGCATAAGAAGTCATCATCTTTCAAATTAGGGAGGAATCAAGATGATAATTTGAATGAAGATGATGCTGGGGTTCAATATTCAGAAGATGCTCATCTTTGGCACTATCTAGAAGATCCTTTGAGTTTTGTGTCAGAGAAAAAGATTGAAGAGGATGAGAATATTGTACAAGAAGAAGCTGTTGAGCAAGATGCTGAAGAACAAAATATTCAAAGCATTCACAATCAAAGTACTGATGTTCAAAGTACTGTTGATGAAAGTACTGGTCTGCAAGGTACTGATATACAAGGTACTGCTGCTATGAATATTGATGGAATTGGAACCTCTACAGCTGGACCTTCTACAAAGAATTTTGAAGATGAAGCTAGTCCTTCCAATCTTATACAGCAAGAAGAAGTCAAGGAGCATACAGCAAGTGATGATGAGACTATATCTCAGATTATGCTTAATTTGGATAGACCTTCAGGAGGTATACATATTTCTGAGCCTGCACAATAAGTTTCTGAATCTTCTTCCGAATCTGAAGAATTAGATCCCAAAGACAAAGGTAAAGGGATCATGAAGCAAAAGAATATTAAGAAGAAAAATAAGAAGTTTACTCTTGCACAGCTGAGAGAAATAGAAGTAGCAAACAATGAAGAAATTTCTAGACAACAACAAGCTGTGTATGATGCAGAATACTTGGAAGAAGTCAAGAAATCAGCTGCTGTCACAAGAAAACCTATGACTATTGCTCAAGAAAGAAATTGGATGATTAGTTTCTTGAAAGGAAGAGGATTCAAGAATCTACAAAGATTAAGATATCCAGAAGTAAAAGCTCTATGGGAAGAAGTACAAGAGTCTATCAAGAAAGATTTAGAAAGTTTTGTTCCCATGGATGTTGATAAGCAAAAGAAGTTAGAAGATATAAGAAAAGAACAGGCTGAGAAAAGGAAGTTAAAAAGGAAGAAAGCAGTTCAAGATGATCAATTGTCAAAGAGACTTAAAATGATACATGAAGATACAATTGATGAACTGAAGAATTATTTCAGAGTGGTTGATTTTGAGAATAAAAAAACAGAAGACTCTGGAAAGAAATCAAAGATTATCTCATTCTCTGTGGTTGAATCAAAAGAAGGGAATTATCTTATGTTCAACAGAGAAGATGGATGCTTCACGGTATTTAATATGTTATGGGATGTTCTACATTTAATTAACAGAGAAGATCTATATGATTTATACTTGCAAGTGCAGACATACTATGAGGATATTGAAGCAACAGGAGTGGGATTAATCTTACTTGGAGATTTGATAACCATCTGGGAAACAGAAGAAACAAGTGTTGATACTCTGTGGAATGATCAAGAAAATTGGGAAATTACAAGATGGAGATTCTTTGAGTCATCAGGAGTTCATTCACTTGAGATGGAAGATGGTACCATGATTCACATGCTTGCTGAAAGAAGATATCCTCTGATAAGAGAAATTATGCTCAGAATGTTGGATCATGGAATGGAGCTTGAAGATGAAACTGATGTAGCTTTTATGGTGATTAAGCTACTCATCAGGTGGACTAAATCAGAAGAATAATATTGCAAAGTACTGGTATGATTTGTTTTGTATAATAAGTATTTTTCTCAAAGTAGTGCAAGACAAACAGTACTTTATCAAAGTACTGCTTGCTGCATAAAAACCAGTATAAGTCCTTTGTAAAATAAAAGTAAAAGTTTTTGATGTTTAAGATGAAGTAAATAAAAAGGATTTAAAGAGAAAAACATGGTGTTAGTACTTGTACTACACAACAAATGGTAATCAACTCACCATGTTTAACAGACAAGAAAGAGTTTGACTCATCATGAGGGTACGGCTCTGATGTGATAATCAAATCCGTTTTTAGTTGACAATTTACTAAAAATTGTATGGTATTCAACTCACCATATCTGAAAAAGTGAAGAGTTGGCTAGCCCACAAGAAGAATGGCTTGTGGTAAAGGCTGTGGAAAAACCATTTATGGTAATTAGTTCACCATGGTTGAGATCAAAGAACTAACTAGTCCAAAAGCAAATGGCTATTGGTAAAGACTACTCAAATCCGTTGATAGCTGATGATTTGCTAAAAATCATATGGTTATCAATGTACCATGGTTGTTCTAACCTAAACATTGGCTACTCCAGAGTTAATGGCTTTGGTAAAGAGATATCAAAATCCATTAAAAGTTCAGTGATTCACCTCTCACAGAAGTTAACACATCTGGAAGTGATGAGAACAGTCTGAAACTTTAAAAAGATTTGATGTACACTTTGTCAAAAAGTTGCTGAGTTGCTGAGAAGATGATGATCAAGAGCACTTTGACATACAGGATTCAAAAGAGATAAAGAAACAATTTTCCTGAATGATAAAGATTTTGAAGATTCAAGAATGTAAAGAAACTTGAAATCAAGCAAGTGGAGTTCAAGTTAGGGGAGGATTGTTGGGATATGAAGTCAAAGTACTGCTATGTCAAAGTACTGCTATGTCAAAGTACTGCTCAAGATTTAACATGCTGATCAAGGTCAAAGTACTGCTACTTATTGAAGATTATTCAAAGTACTTCGAAGAACAAGGACTTAAGTGCAATATTGTTTGAAGGATTATTATGTAATATTTTATGAATATTCTAGAATTAGTTAGGGATAATTACTTGTCGTTCAAGTAGATAATGTAAACCGACTTAAGGTTATCTATATAAGGAGCCTTATGATGGTATTAGGGATATAAGTTTTTAGTCAAAGTTATACAAAGTTCCAAGAGTCTTAGAGTTTTACAAAAGCGATTTTAGAGAAAGTTAGGGATTGTTAGTAAACCTGTAATTAGAGAGACAGGTTTAAGAGTTGTTTTAATATTAACAAAGTTCTTCTTAGCTTTATGTTAGTAGATTTCGCATACTTTACAAAGTAATATCATTATTTCAATATTAACTGTTTTGAGTCATTCAAGATTGTTAAAACCTCACAAGCTACAAAGTAGTTTGGTCAGAGTATATCGATCCAACATTTTTCTAAATATATAATGAGTTTATTTAATTTTATAAACTTTGTATTATTTAAATAAACATCCCTTTGATCATAAAATGTATTAGTCACTTGTTTATTCATACCTTAAGTGATTTTGTTGGATGAAGTGATATTAGTTGCTAAATACTTGTTTATGTATTAATTTTGCGTTTAATTTTATTACATTTTGTGATCATCAAAACTTAGGGATATCGAAAAATATGAATAATGTTTTTATACATTATTTATATCAACACATGTCACTGTAGGTCCTAATAACATAGTCAAAGCTTAAAAACCAGACCTCATTTGCATAAAAGTCAAAATTCATATTGAATCCCATTCTAGTTTAACTGATGAAATTTTAAGTTTGCATAATCATTAACATAGTAGCATAATTGTTAGGTTTGCTTAAATCTGTTGCATTTTAGTTTATAACAACATTTCAGGTCATTAGATTAAGATTCAAGTTCATTTTAGTCAAAGTTTCAAGAAAATAGAAAAAGTCAAAATTCCACAAGTGTTCAAATACAAGTTTAGAACCAGATTTTTAATTCATTCATCTTTAGGAGTTATGATCTGTAATTTATGATTTTGAATATTTGGTAGCTTGTGTTTCTTGGACTATTTTTATTACAATTTTAGAATTTTTTTTTTTTTTTAGTAGCTTATTGAAGGCTTGAACTTGCCTGTTTGAAACATTCATGCCCTGCACCAGGGTACTCTATTTCACAAGCTACTTTTCAATTGCATCTAGCTTGTTCATTAGTTGATATTAACCTGAGATTTTTGTTAATTTGGAAAGCTTGTTGCATAATCTCTTCATTCATGTGCAAGTTGTTCATTTTTATGCTTATTCTAGTGCTTATTTTGGTTCCAAATATTAAGTCACTGAGCTCATCCACACTGACCCATCAGTGTGGACAAGCCCCCTTATCAAGCTCATTTTGAGCTTCTCAGTGGGTCCCACACCTTATATTTTGGCTTTTTGGAAAGGCCAGAGTACAAGCTTGGTGGTTCCAAGCTTTATTTTGGCTTCTTAGCTTAATTGGATAAGCTTAAGCAAACCTACAAGTGACCCTACAGGCCTGTTTAGGCAGGAGTGTGGGATTTGCTTATTTCTTGCTTATTATAGTTTTTCAGTGTATTCCATTGGGTGTTTGTGATCATCTCTTGCTTATGTCACTTGTTCTAGCTTATTTAACCTTAATGTTCAGTTGTTTATCTTATTATAAGCTATTTCAAAATCAAAATCTTATTTCAAGCTTAAAAGCTTATCTGTTGAGTCAAAAAGCTCCTAGAGAGCTTATTCTTCAGTTTCAAAAACATTGTCTTTGTAAAATTTGCTTATTAGTCAGTGTTTGTTAGTTTTGTAAAAAGAAAAAAAAATAATTTAGCAAAAAGTGGGGTTAATGGGATTCGAACCTGGGACCTTGGCAACCAAACAGACAGAAGCACACACACTCTAAACCAGGCGCCCTTGGAACTTTTTTTATTATTATCTTCCTAAATCTAATACTTAATATAGTTTTCTTTTTTTGCCTTATTAGCTTATTTTGACTGTTTGAGCTTATTACAGTTTATCTGTGGTAGCTTTTTCTAATACAATATTTTTCTTAGATTAGTTTTAGTCCAATTTAATTACCATAAAATTTTCAGATTTATTTAAATTAGTTTAGTATTTTTAGTAATTAATTTAGTTTAAAAGTTAATTTAATTAATACTCCCTCTGTCCCATATTAAGTGTCCACAATGGAATCTTTGGATGTCTCAAATTAAGTGTCCATTTGTACCTTTCAACCAATAAGATGAGAGTTTAGTGGGTAAAAGTAATATTTGATTAGTTGAGAGTTTAGTTAGTAGAATCTCCTAAAACTTTGTGCATTGTGCAAAGTGCACACTTAATATGTGACGGAGGTAGTAATAAATAATTTAAAAGTCAAAAAAATATTTTTCTTTTTCTCAAAATTTTCTATTATCATTAGGATCTTATAAAAATTAATTTCATGCCCGTAGGACTAGTATAGCATAAATTTACAAGAAAAACCAAAAATAAAATAAGTGATAACTTCTATTTAAGCTATTTGACTTATTTTTCTGCTTTTTGAAAAAGAAAAGCAATTTTCAAATTTTATATTTTTCTTAAGTCCCTAATATATTATATTAGTTTTATAAAAAAAATTCATAATTTTCTGATTAGATTTAGTATTTTTAATAATTAATTTTAGTTTATTTAGTTTTAATTAAAAAATCAAAAATAAAAATCCTTACTACTTAATTTTAATATATAGTACATTTTTATATTTTTTCTAGGTTTTATAATTAATAAAGTATTTTTAGAAAAAAATTCATAATTTTTACTATTGATTTAGTATTTTTTTTATAATTAAATTAGTTTAATTAGGTTTTAATTATTAATTAAGTAATTAATTTATAAAATAGCTTAATTATAATTTTATTAAACTTTTTATAATTTTGTAGGATTCCTGTAATGGTTAATTAGTTTTAGAAAAAATTTCATAATTTTCTAAATCATTTTAGTATTTTTTTTTAATTTAAATTAGTTTTAATTAATTATTAAATAGTTTTTAATTAATATTAAATAATAAATAATCAAAAAAATAATTTTCTTTTTTATAAAATTTTCTTTTAATATAAAGTTTGTAAAAAAAGTTATTTTACCTCCTCTAGTTTATTTTAGCTTAAATCTCACCTTTTTCCTGTACGCAAATACGTTTATTTTAATTCTGGGTTACGTTTTAGACTTAAATACACATCTGAAATCTTGTAATTGTTAATATTGTTAACTTAGCTTAATTTATATCATTTCCAGTAGTGTAATCCAATCCCAATCATATTCTGGTTACTTTCTCAATCACTGAATCACTCAAACGTTTTTTCAAAATACAATTTCAATCTCGTCGGGACATAACGACCCGGAAACACACTGTGCTTACACCGGAACATAAATAGATCACTACTCCCACTCAAGCTTGACCTGTTGACCATTCCTAGTTGATCTATGAGGTTGGTTTGAGAGGAGTCAGTAAGGGTATTTGATGAGGCGAAAAGTGTTACGCTTTTAGGGGTCATTTAAGCCCTAAGTCGTTATTATTTGATCAAATATTGCCTCAAATCGTTCCTTTTGTCATTTTAGGTACTTTGGATAAGAAATCTGGAAAAGGAAGCATTTTGAACGTTTTTGGAGCGAAAAGTGAAGAAAACGGCAAAGTCTCTAAAATCAAGCTGGAAATAGTACCTGACGGCGTCACGCTTTGCATGTGACGGCGTCATGTGTTGGCAAAGAGGTGGATATAAAATTTACACGAGACGCGACAGAATATTTTTGGGATTTAAAGAGTGACGGCGTCATGCTTTAGGACTCCAAGGCCTTCAAGAGCAAATTTACAAGTGACGGGCAAGAGATGAATTACAAGTGACGGCGTCAGATCTAGATCTAGGCAATCTGAGAAGAGTATTGGCGGCTGGTTGACGGCGTCAGAGTTACAACGTGACGCCGTCAGACGTGTAATCTCTATATATAGTTTTCTAATTTTCATTTATTAGGGAGAGAACTTTTGGAGGAACTTTACCACAAACCCTAGGTCGAATTTTGACTCCTCCTAAACTAACCAGTCAACCGGGTGCGGTCAATAGGTCAACCCAGGAGAAAGTGCAAGATAACCGGTGAAGAATAGGGCCGGGTCGTTATGTCCCAGCGAGGCGTGCAATGGTATTAAAACGGGCTTGTGATCGGGTGAATTTGGACAGGAAAGGGATTTGATGATATTTATAATCTTACAAAAAGTGATTTTACACTAGTAAGCAACAATAAAGCATATGAAACAATAACGGAAAGCACAAATAACATAAAATGCAATCTAAACTTAAAACGGGCCCAAAACTAAATAATTAAAGCAAAAGTAATAATAACACTAGTACCAAGTAAATAATATAAAGTTAACGATAAAAGATCACAACTAAAAATAATAAACTAGATTATGCTAAGCAAGCTAATAAGAAATATATGATGAAAAGATATACTTGTTGAGCAAATTATATTAAGTCCTTCACTGATGAATTAATATCGTTTACAAATAATTATTTTCTCACAACATTTGTTTACATTGAAAACAATTTTTCATAAGAGATATTGATATCTAAATTAAAACCCAATTATTTTCACGGTTTTTGCCCGCTCAAACAACCAAAATTTCAATCTAAGTAATCTTAAAAATTACTAACCAATATATTTTCTAACTTTTATAAAAACACACTTAATTAGCTAAAATAATCTACTCAACAAGTATATAAAAAGTCTACTCACTACTCATGACTACTAGGCTAACAATAATAATTAATCCAACAATAATAAGCATATTTCTAAACTAGTAATATATATAAACTACTTGCACACAATAAAAACTAAACTACAAGCAATAAATAAAGCAACAATAATAACTAATAAGCTAGACATGGCAATAATAAAAATAAAAAGATAAAAGGATAAGAGATAACCAAATGAGATGAAAAATATAAAGATGACAAAATGAGACCCATTCTATCATAAGCTTCAAACCATCATCCATAAGCTCCATCATTAACCCCAAATATTGCTCACTAACTATGCCTTAAACAAACTTTAAAACTCCACTTACTACCTTTTGCTACTCATAACTAGACTAAAAATAAATAAATATTTGATTTAGGCAAGTCTCAACAACTAAAAGGAAAAAGTTTAGCTACGAAAAGATTTTGTGAAGTAAATTGCTTAAACTATTGAAGTAAATTTAAAGAGAAGATATTTAAATAAAAATTAAAGATCCATAAACTAGAAACACTTCGTACCAAGTAGTTGTAAAGCAAATCTCAAAATGATTAAAACAAGGGTGTCACAGTGACCGAAATAAATATAAAGACTACAACATAAATTTTGTATGAAAACACTAAATGATAGTAAAAATGACGGCTGAGTAAATGCTGGTGAGATTCGGAACCGACCCAGTGGGGTTTCGGCTGCTCTCTCTAATATTTATCTACATAAAGCAAAATTAGCAAAATGGAAATCAAATGCATTAAAAAAAACATCTGTACACATTCGAAAAGCATTGTAAGAAATATAACATTAATGAGAACTAATGATTAACTAATGATTAAAATAGAAAATGTTTAATTTATTGAAAGGAGGATGGTTTGGTGTTTGATGGTGTCACCAACCCCCTGGGAAGATGAATGTCGGCTCTGCTGCTACTCTTTTTCATTTATATTTCAGGGCCATGTTGACCACACCCTGGTCTATTTTTTAGCCCCACCCTGGTCTATATGGGAGGGAGTACTTGGTTGTACTTTTTTTTTGTTTTTTTTTTTTTTTTGTACTTTTTTCTTGTAGTTGTTTTTTTTGTTTTTTTTTTTTTTGTTTTTTTTAAGTTTGTAATGTTTTTGTTTTGTATATTTTTTTTGTAATGTTAGTAATGTTGTGTATACTTAATTAATAGTTGCATATATGACGTTATAAAAAAAGATGACGTTATAAAAAAAGATGACGTTGACTTATTTGCATTTATAAACTAATGTTTGTAATGTTTTTGTGTTGTGTATAGTTAATTAATAATTGCCTATATGACGTTATAAAAAAATATGACGTTATAAAAAAAGATGACATTGACTCATTTGCATTTATAAACTACTACAAGATCAGTGTTTACACCTAAACTTAAATTATTTAAAAACAACAACTATTATTATAAAATTAAACGTCAACGTTAACATATTATTTAAAAACAACAATATCTACGACATATGAAGATTATTCATTTCGGTTAAAAGATCATGGAGCCGGGCACTTGACTGACAAGCGTGATCCTCAGGATTCCTTGCCATTTCTAACTCCATTTCCAGCGCCTTTATTCTTTGCTTCAACAACTTGATCTCATTTTTTGTAGCAACGCAGTTTGAGCAATGCGTTGAAGAAGAGGCTTGACTAAAGTGTTGTGCTTCAAATACATCTTTCCACGCGAAGTATCGACACCCATAGTCTTTTGTACCTGGCTGTTACATGTTCAGGAAATAATAAGAAATGTATTTTTAACAAACAAATTATTTACATAACTAAGCAAACGTATGATTATTTACCACTGAAAGATGACATGCATAAAACAGTCGCCCACGACTACCGTTTTGCCAGGATGTCCGTTCTACAATAAATCCTTTATTACATCGGCACCAGAAAGGATTTATTTGGCTCATCTGACCAAAGAATTTGCATAATCAATCAATAATGTTATTTACTAATATAAATAAATATTTAATCAATTACTATATAATACAAACAGTTATTTACAACATAAATCAATAATCATTTACAATGTTTTGTCTGTAAAATTATTCACAACATAAATCAATAATTATTTACAACATAAATCAATAATTATTTACAATGTTTTGTCTGTATAATATTTACGTCGATAGTCGATGTTGATATAAACTTATCCATTGTTCTGCAATTGGCTGTCGGAAAAACCTCCATTGTGGGTGGTTACGCGGAAGTGTAAAAGTTGGGTCTAGCGTCGGTATAATGTAATGAGCACATGAGTCCTCCCCCACACGGGCAATCACAAGGGGGTCGATTCCTTGTGTGTTGTTTGGCCCGGAAAAAAGCGGAAAACATGTGTTATAACCACGCACGGATAGAAATACAATCGGTCGATTTAGCATTGAAGCGATAACTAGACCCGTCATTGGCATCATCATCCAGTAACCTTGATGTGCACCTCCGTTGAACCAGTGTATTGTATTCCAAAGAAAGTTAAAGTCTTGTTCCCCCCACATATCTGTGTAAGTACTCCTATGGTAATCTAACTCTTGCAACAACCTATGTCTGGCTTCGGCCCACCTATGTTCGTTTTGAAAAATAAAGTGAGCAACGCACCGAAACCCGCAATTCCCATCACCCGCAACATTACGTATACTTATTACGTATGGACGGTAAACCAGTGGAATTTCCCGAATAAAACCATTGCTCACAGTATCTCCAACATATAATCTGTGCCGTGGACTAGTACCCGTGTACGAACTGTGTCTTGGAGGCTCTTTCGGCAATTTCGGGACTTTCGTAGATCTTGTATTCGTACTCATCACTCGACTCACATCTACCTCTGCAATGCTGAAGTATATTTTGGGAAATATGCCATCGACATAGTACTTTGTGAACACCAGGGAATTCTGCTCTGCATGCCCCAAGTAAGGCTAAATCCCTGTCGGTGACGATAACACGTGGATAGTACCTTTCCTCTATCACCAGCTTTACACGTTGCAATACCCATTTAAAATTAGGCCCTTTTTCACTGTTTAAAAAACTAAACGCCATCGAATATGTTTTATTTGTTGATGTTACTCCGACAATTTCCAAAAATGGCAATTTAAACAGTGTGGTATTGTACGTGGAGTCTATTAGCATGATTTCAGGGAACGTACACCATAAAGCGTACGACGTAGGGTGAACAAAAAATAGTTCCTCAAGCTCATTATTAGCACTTACCCTATCGTAATATGTGTACCCTGATTGCTGCAGGTGTGAGTAAAGGACTTGAATTGGAGTTAGATTACCCATTTTGGCTTTCCGGATCTTAACTTGTGCGTTATATATAGTTCTAACGCTAGACACGTTATCCGGATTACGACCCTGTATTGTCGAGAGTATTTTACGTGGTTGTACGGTATTGTCGAGAGTATTTTAGCTTGTGACATTCCTGTTGAGCAGTTGAGCTTTGCTGTTGAGCTGTTGAGCTTTGCTGTTGAGCTGTTGAGCTTTGTTGTTGAGCTTGTGACATACCTTTGTGTATAACTGCACTTTGTAACTTTGAGGAAAAAAATGGTTTTTAAAACCAAGGCGATGACGAATGGTTTTTAAAACCCGAATGTATGGCGGAGTGATATTTTTATCACTTTCGCAACATTCAAATCCGAGCCTTCTAAAAATTTCGAGCCTATAAGGCGATGACGAATTTAACATTTCATGTTTAAGCAGTTGTGTTTTGTGTTGTCTTTGTGTGAACCTGCAGTTGTGTAATGTTTGCATTTGGACTTGATCACTTTGTTTGTTTGCACTTTGGACCAAAAAAAAAACTGCACTTGTGCTATGACAAAAAAAAATAGGATTTGGCGATGACGAATTCAATGATCCGAGCCTGCAGTTGTGTTTGTGAATTGTTTGCACTTTGGACTTATCATTTTGGACCAAAAAATGCACTTTTGTGCTTTGACAAAAAAAATAGGACTTAGGACCAAAAATACAATTTTGTGCTTTGACAAAAAAAAATATGACTTGGACAAAAATAGGACTTGGACAGCTAAAAGAAAAAAAAAATAATAATAAAAAAAAATAGAGAGGACAAAAGCTGCACAGGTGGGCCCCACTAGGGAGGGTATGCAGGGTATGCAGCCTAGTGCCACTAGACCCCCGTGGGGTTAACAGCACCCATATTTCACTCCCCATAAAACCTAACCAATCCTAGCCTTTAATATTAAATTGCTGCACAAGAAGTGAGACGTGGCATCATCATATTTCTTTTAGCACATGGGGAACATGAAGCAACAAGGCTAACAAGAGTATGTATCCTTTTTCTTTTTTTTTTTTTTTTTTTTTTTTTTTTTTTTTTTTTTGGGGGCTTCGTATAAGAATTTCTCTTGGGTTTGCAACGGACTGGGCCTGGCTTGGGCTTATGACGAGATTGAGCTGAGCCTATTTCCTCGGGCCTCAATAATATTTAATAAATGCTCGAAATCTTGAACTTTTGCTCCAATTTCGATCCAATAATTTTTTAGCTCGTGCTGTTGGACTCAAAATTTCGTGCTCGGTTTTGTCCACTTTTGCCTCGGTGAGTAACCAAAAGACCATATTTGACAATTTCCAAAACTTTACACCCAGGGACTATTTTTGATAACTTTTGAACTCAAAGGACTATTATTGACTTTTCAACTAAAAATATATGCTCAGGGACTGATTTTGTCAATTTTTTTTAAAGTTGAGGGAGTGAAACTGACAATTATGCAAACTTTGTTCATTTTTCATCTGTTTTTACTCATTTTGCATCAAAAACATATAAAACACAATTTTGGAATATTTTCAGTATTTTGATGCCTTATTGAGTGTTTTTAAATGTTTTTGCAGTTTAGAATGACAAAAAATGATGAGTGTTTGAACACTCATCAAATTTTCACCTTATTGTAAGGGTTTCAAACCCTTCTTTCATCCATGTTTGAATAAAGATAAGTCTTCCAATAATCATTCAATATGTCTATGTGTTGTTTGAATATATCTTATGCTTGTCTTTACTTTAACATGTTAGGCTAGGTTTGTTTGTGTTTGCTTAGATATAATGAAACCTAGCTATTGATTGTTGGTTGATTGTTTGTTATTAATTGTTGTGGATGAATGATTTCGATGTTAGGCTTAAGAAAACTGGCCAATCTTCAATTGGTAACTTGCTTGAACGTTTTAAGAAACATGAATCGGATGTGTACTACGATTTTAATGGTTGTATTTAATGCATGAGTTACTACTAAGGATGCCATGTTAGGAGCTAGTTCTCGGCTCGACATAGGAAGAGGTAGAAGCTTATAGAGTTGGGGAAGATCGTACACGGCCCCACGAATGGTATTAAGGAATATAACCCGTCATCCACGCAATTGTAACAAACTAGTCAATTAATGAAAGATAGCTAGGGAGTAGTGAAATCTAAGTAAACACGTTTCTCTCATTATTGTTTTTCTCATATTTACTTTGTTGTTATTTTATTTTCATTGCATTTGTAGTTAATCGGGTTAGTTGACTAGCAACTAATTCCGCCTACTCTTCCAATACCCGAGATTTTTACCTCCTTTCCATAAACCATAAAAATACAAAAAGAATCATCCCTCACCTCTAGACCTAGTTCAATTAAGTTTTGATCCTAACGAACTCTATTCCCCAAGTAGAACGATCAATCTCCCGGTACTTGCGAATATACTATACTACATTGGTCAAGTACACTGCCTGGTGGGGATTGCAAGCTTCTCGAGATCCCTCGAGAGGTAAAACCTTTTGTGTAGGCGCAATCCCACGCATCACGCGGCTAGAGTAGAGCGATGGGCCATGCCTACTTGGTGCCACATGTTCAACTCAACCCTCATGGGTCATGCCCGGATGTGGTTTGATGAACTGCCGCCGGAGAGCATTGATAGTTTTGACGACCTGCGGAAAAGTTTCCTATCCTACTTCCTCCAGCAAAAGAAGTATGCAAAGGACCCAGTGGAGCTACATCACATCAAACAGAAGGAGGGAGAGTCAACTGGAGCTTTTGTGGACCGCTTCAAGGCCGAAAGAATGCACATAAAGGGCGCCCCAGAGTGCATGAAAATTTCGGGTTTCATGCACGGAATCACCAATCCGGAGCTGATCAAAAGACTCAACGACAATATCCCACAAACTGTGGATGAGATGTGGAAAGTAACCACAGCCTTCCTCCGCGGCGCCACGGCCGCGGCAAACCAGTTAAAGAAGAAGCAAAATCATTATTCGTGGAAAGCTCAGGAAAATGGACCCAAGGTCATTCAGAATAGCCAAATGTTTGAGCAAAAATCGGAATTCAAAGGACGCTCCAGAGCTGACAGGAGGAAAGCTGACCAATTTACACCCCTTACTAAGACACCAAAGGAAATCTTGGCAATGGACTCCGTCAAATTCACGGCCCCGCCTCCTATGGTAAGTCCCGCGGAGTCAAGAAACAAAGACAAATAATGCGATTTCCACAGAGAAAGGGGACACACCACAAATGAATGTTTCCAGCTGAAGAAGCAAATTGAGGAAGCAGTCAGGTCTCGCCAACAGGCACACTTGGTGAAGGAAATCAAGAATGGGACCCAGAAACGCGGGACAGCCAAAGGCGGTAAGAAAGAAACCGCGACAATAGACAAAGCCCCCACCATATTCATGGTTCAATCCTGGCAGAGGAGTGTAAAATAGAAGACTCTACCACAGACAGGTCCAAACCTGGAGATATCCTTCCCACCAATACAAGGAGATGATTGGGATGACCACCCGTTGGTGATCAAGGCAGACGTGGGCGGGTACCGCGTGCACAGAATGTACGTGGACAACGGAAGTGCCTCAGAAGTACTTTATGAGCACTGCTTCAGCCGCCTAAGCCCAGAAATCAGAAGAAGAATGATCCCTGCCACATCCCCCCTGCTTGGCTTCAGCGGTGAGATATCATGGCCTTTAGGGAAAATTTTACTGGAAGTAACTTTGGGGGATGATGAGAACTCAGCCAGCGCATGGATGAACCTTATGGTTGTGAGATCCCCATCCCCGTACAACGGGATCATTGGCAGACCAGAGATAAGATTACTGAAAATCATACCTTCCACGGCTCAGGGCATGAAAAAATTCCCTACCGAAGGAGGTGTAGTAACGCTTCATAGCGATAAAACTATACCTATTGAATGCCGCATGGTAGCAGAATCACAGCCGCAACAGAATGTCGAAGAAGCCGCGGCAAAAGAAGGTATCAATGTCACAATACACCCAGAATTCCTGGATCAAACCATCACCATAGGAGGAAGCCTAACCGACCAAGGGAAAAAAGACTTATGTGAGCTGCTTAGAAACAATTTGGATTTTTTTGCGTGGAAACCGTTGGATATGACCGGAGTACCGCGGAGTATCGCAGAACACAAGCTTAATGTCCGGGAGGGATACACCCCGGTGAGGCAGAAAAAACGGGGACAAGCCCCGGAGAGAAACAAGGCTATCAATGATGACGTGGCCAAGCTTGTCGAAGCCGGCATCATGAGGGAAGTCCACTACCATGATTGGCTGTCAAATTCGGTTCTAGTTAAAAAAAAAAAGCGACGAGAGTTGGAGGATGTGCGTCAACTTCAAAGAATTGAACAAAGCCTATCCTAAGGATTGCTACCCGCTACCGGAGATTGATTGGAAGGTAGAATCACTCTACGGCTACGCGTTCAAATGCTTCCTAGACGCATACAAAGGATACCACCAGATCCAGATGGCCGTAGAAGACGAGGAGAAGACCGCGTTCCACACAAACCAAGGAATATTATGTTACCAGAAAATGCCATTTGGTTTAAAGAACACAGGAGCCATGTACTAGCGGCTGGTCGACATGGCTTTTCAAAAGCAGATCGGGAGAAACCTGGAGGTGTATGTAGATGATCTGATCATAAAAAGTCACTCAGAGGCTGAAGTACTGAGAGACGTGGAAGAAACCTTTGCAAACCTCAGGAAGATCAACATGAAATTAAATCCAAAGAAATGCACTTTTTGTGCAGAAGAAGGAATGTTCTTGGGACACTTGATCAGCAAGCAAGGAATTCGGGCTTGTCCGGAGAAATCCGAGATTGTCACCCAACTACCGTCCCCAAGAACCTTGAAAGAAGTGCAAAGCTTAAACGGGAAGCTGACAAGTCTCAACCGCTTCTTATCCAAGTCCGCAGAAAAATCACTACCGTTCTTCCGAACATTAAAGAAATGCATCAAGAAGAGCGACTTTCATTGGACATCGGAAGCGGAGATAGCCTTCAGAGAAATGAAGAAGCACATTGCCAACCTTCCGACACTCACCGCCCCTCAGCTGAAAGAAGATTTGATAATGTAATTATCCGCGGCTACAGAAGCTATCAGTGCCGTCTTACTAGCTGAAAGAGGAACATGCTAGATGCCAATGTACTTCATCAGCCGCGCCCTGCAAAGTCCAGAGATAAACTATAGCCCGATGGAAAAGCTGGTGCTAGCACTGATTCACGCGGCTAGAAGACTCCGAAGGTATTTCCAAGCACACCCAATTGTTGTTATCACCGTTCAGCCAATCAAACAAGTGTTGGCACAAATAGAGAAAACAGGCAGAATGACGAAATGAGCCATCGAGTTAGGAGAGCATGATATCAGCTATAGACCGCGGACAGGGATCAGAGGACAAATCTTGGCTGACTTCATCTCAGAGGTACCAGAGGAAGAAACCGCGGCAATGGAATCATCCGCAGAAGAATTACCTTATGCAGAACCATGGAACCTATATACGGATGGATCCTCATGTCAAGAAGGATCCGGGGTTGGACTCATCCTGACAAACCCAGAAGGCATGAAGTTCACATATGCCCTCCGTTTCGAGTTCCAAACGTCAAACAACGAGGCAGAGTATGAGGCATTGATAGCCGGCTTAAGGATAGCGGAGCAGATGGGGGTGAAGGACCTAGCTGCAAACGTGGACTCACGGCTGGTCGCAAATCAGATTAATGGCTCGTATGTAGCTAAAGAAGAAGCCATGGTCCAGTATCTGGCAAAAGCAAAGGCTTTGATAGAAGGCTTCAGGACATTCTCGATACGACAAGTTCCGCGGAGCCAAAACAAGCAGGCAGACGCGTTGAGCAAGATCGCCTCCACCAGCTTTGCTCATCTAACCAAGCAAGTACTAGTTGAAGTTCTTAGGGAGAAGTCTATCAAAGAAAAAGAAGTCATGCCCGTGGTGGAAGAAGAAGGTGATACATGGATGACACCACTCTTCGAATATCTACAAAACGGAGTATTGCTGGCAAAAGAAAAGAAAGCCCAAAAACTGAAGATAAAGGCAAGACAATATGTCATAATCAATGGGGTCCTTTTCAGGAAATCTTTCCTAGAATCATGGCTCCGGTGTGTTGGTCCGCTGCAAGCTAATTATGTAATCAGAGATCCACGAAGGGGCGTGCAGCATGCACTCAGGACCGCGGGCTATTGTGGCTAAAGCTCTTCGATCTGGATACTACTGGCCCAGCATGCACAAGGACGCAAGGGAGGTCATTCAAAGGTGTCAAGACTGCCAAGTTCACCGTCCAGTACCCAAGAACCCACGGCACAACCTGGTTTCCATCACCTCTCCCTGGCCGTTCTATAAATGGGGCCTGGACATCAGCGACCCATTCCCAGAAGCTCCAGGGAAGATAAAGTACTTGATAGTAGGAATCGATTACTTCACAAAGTGGATCGAAGCCAAGCCCCTTGCAACCATCACCGGTAACCAGGTGAAAAAATTTGTTTGGGACAATATAGTGTGCAGATACGGCCTTCCAGGGGAAATCGTATCGGATAACGACAAACAGTTCAGAGACAACCCTTTCAAGGATTGGTGTGAGAAGCTCAACATCAAACAGCGGTTTGCATCTGTCAAACATCCGCAGGCGAATGGTTTGGTAGAAAGAGCGAACAGAAGCCTTGGAGAAGGAATAAAATCAAGGATAGATCAAGGAAGAAGGGACTGGCTAGAAGAAGTCCTGCATGTGCTATGGGCCCATCGAACTATGATAAAATCCAGCAACGGAGACACTCCATTCTCTTTTACATACGACACGGAGGCCGTAATCCCGGTTGAAATAGGAATGCCGTCACTAAGATGTGCCTTCTTTGACCCGGTGGAGAATGACGAAGCCCTACGTGTCAATTTGTATCTTGCAGAAGAAAGAAGAGAGGTCGTGGCTATTGAGGAAGCAAGAAGCAAAGCCAAAATGGAAAAATATTACAATGCCAAGGTCCACGGCTGATGAGTGTGTAAATACTCATAATTTTTGGTCAAATCTGAACTGCAAAACATTTAAAAACACTCAAATATGCATCAAAATACTGAAAATATCCCAGGGATTGTGTTGTATATGTTTTAGATGCAAAATGTTTAAAAACAGACGAAAAATGAACAAAGTTTACATAATTGGCAGTTTCAGTCCCTCAACTTTCAAAAATTGTTAAAACTAGTCCCTGAAAATTTGTTTTGCAAGAAAAGTCAACCCAAGGCATTTAAAATTCAAAAGTTATCAAATATGGTTCTTGGGTGAAAACTTTGGAAAAGTTACAAGTTTGGTCCCTAAAGTTTCAATTTTGGCAAAACAAGTCCCCGGGAATTTCAAATTGGAAAATGTTCAATAGTGGTTTCTGGTATATGAAACTTGGCATGTTTTACCCTTGGAAGGACTTTGGAAAGTTGGCACAACCAGCCCCTCAAATTTTCAGAAATTTCACCTTTGGTCCTTGTAATAATTTCACAAACCAAATGGACCATTCTCTTATTATATTACAAGTCCAACATAAACACAACCCAACACACCTTCCTTAACCCAAATAACCAACAGCCCACTTTCCCTTTGATATTAATCCCAGGGTCAACCCCTGAGCTTTGACCTCCACCCTGTCTTCCCCTTTCCCTCCTCATACCCACTGTACAAAACACCACCATCTCAACCCTTCACTGCTACACGCCACCACTCCCTCAAAAGCATCCCCTTCACCCCCCCCCCATATCACCTCCTCCAAGAAGTCACAAGATACCACCTACCCACTATGGACACCCTGGCAATCCTAAAAGACACCACAATTGATTTCCCGCCAAAATAAATTGAGGGCTCAGATCAAATTTTCTCATCCAACGGTTCACAACAAAAGTGGGAAATGTCCAGGAACCCTCCTTGGTCTATTTAAATGAATAAAAAGAGAAGAGAGAAGGAGTTAGTTAGTCAATAGGTGTTAGAGTAGTTAAGTAGAAATTAGAAATTAGTAAAGTTTATGTTAAAATGTAATTTTATGTTCAAGCTCAGTTAGTTTTAAGCTTTCAAGTTATTTGTATCCAGATTCTCATTTGTTTTCTAGTATCCAAGTTTAATGAAAAGTTAAAGTTTCATGACAAATCTCATTTATGCCTAAATAGTTTTCATAAGCTCTCTATATTCTGTTCCATAAGCTCAATTTACTTCAGCAAATGCTTCTAGGAATCTCAATTAGTTACTTACTGATTCAGTTACATACTTTTATAAATAGTCAATGAAAGTCAAAGTAGCACTTGTGGGTGATGAGTCAGATTCAGATGGACCATGGGTTGTACTAGTTTGTTTCTAACAAGCTAGACTTATATACATCCATACTTCCTGAGTTGAGCAAGGATTGGAGTAAGTTTTCTTTATTAAATTTCCATTTTAGTACAATTTGCTTAATTTTTCTTATTTGCTTTAGCTTCTGTTTAAATCAGCTTGTATAATGTAGTGTTTAGCTTATAACTACTAGACACTGCTTATTGTGGTTGATTGAGTACCCTTAGTTGAATTGTTCATGATATAGCTTAAGTTTTCATACTAACTGCCTAGATTTAGCCTAAATTGCATTTTCTTTTTCTTGTGATTCCTTGTGCTGAAAACCTGTCTAATTAGCCTTAATTTAGTTTAAGTAATTTGTATTAACCATTAAAATAGTAGGTTTATAGCTAAAAGTCATAGTTGTAGTGCAAATCATCCCTTTAAGGGGTGTTTGGTTTAACTGTTATTTGAATGTTCTTTGCGATCTCATGTCTTGTTAGATGCATACCTAGTCTGCATTAGGCTAGGAGAGGACATATCAGTCATAAAAAACTAGGCTCATTCACTTAAAAGTCAAAATTGCCCATAGAAATTCATAACAGCTTAACTGTTTGAATTTGAACACCCATAATCATCAAAGCAGTTTAGAACTTGTTAAAGTTGCTTGAAGTAGTTTCATGTTATCCTAATTCATCATTATCAGTAAGATTTGGTCCTTAGAATCTCATCTTAGTCAACTTTAGTCTAAATTTCAAAAGTCAAAAGTGTGGTAACTGTGAAAATGGGACAGATTTTAAGATAATGCACAGGGCTCAATTTGGATTGGAAGTAAAAGATTTTTGTTGTTTTGTGTTATTTGGTAGGTTGTGTACAATTTTCAAATAGAGTTTCTCATCTTGCAACTTATTTGCTTACTAAAAAATAAGCCAAATGTCACCTGTGTGACCAGTTAGATGCCCTGCATCACAGATTTTGACCCACATTCACAAGCCCCTAGCCACTTCTCTAGTCAAGCTCAACCTGAGCTTGTGGGTTCTTTGGGAAGCCCTTGGTTCTATTTAGTTGGTTCAAGGCTTGTTTCAGTCTTTAGAGCTTATTAGATAAGCTTAATATGGCCTGCTAGTAGACCCAAAGGCCTGCCAGGTTCTTAGTGAGTTTGGATGGCTTATTAGCTTATTGTAAGCTTTTCAGTGTGTTTTGCTCTTTTCTTTAACTTATTTCATGCTCATCTCAGTTGTTTCTTGCTTATTCCACCTTTTGTATGAAGCTTATAGCTTATTGTATAGCTTTTTAAGTTTAAAATTCCACTTTGTAGCATATTAGCTCAACTGTTGAGCAATAAGCCCTCTACAGTGCTTATTTTGCATTTTCAAAAAAGTTGATTTTATTAAAGTTGTCCATTTTTAGTGTTTAAAAAATTTGGTAAAGGAAAAAATCAAAAATAAAAAGTCTTGCAAAAATGGTCACAAGCAGGGATTGAACCCTGGACCTCTTGGGTTGAGTGGTCAACGCCAGACCAGAGGTGTGCACCATCTCCACTAGGTGTATGTTAGTGTAATTGTTTTCTTTAGTTATTTTTGTAGTACCACAAGTCCTTTTGAGCTTATTTTTGCTTATTAGCTGATTTTCAGCTTATTAATAAGCACTTAGGTCTTTTCTTATTTTTCCTAGGCTTCTGCTTTATTAAGTTATTTTTAGAAAAAGTTTTGTAATTTTTACTGTTCATTTAGTATTTTCTATAATTTAAATTAGTTTAATTAGTTTATTTTTAGTTTTTAATTAATAATAAATAATTAAAAAGTCAAAAAAAATATTTTTCTTTTTCTCAAAATTTCCTTTTATCATTAGGATCGTAAAAATATAATTTTCATGTCCGTAGGGTTAGCATAGCTCAAATCTCGCGTTTTATTTTGTACGTTTACGTTATTTTAAATGTAAACGTACGTGTTTTTAGATTTTAAACGTTTTTAAGTATTCTACTTTCACGTAATCATTCTTCTAGCTTATTTAAGCTATTTTGTCTTATATTCCTTTAGTTTAATCAATCACTCATTCATACCCCTTCCCATTCAAATTCACCCGATCACAAACCCGTTTAAATAGCATCACACCTCGCTGGGACATAACGACCCGGGGAAACACTGTACTATCCGGAAGCATTGGTCTAGGGTATTTGACTATATTGACCACATATGTGGTTGAATTTAGTTGACTACTTTAGCACCGAATCAGCGGCACATCCTTCAAGCCCGGTGACTTTGTGTACTGGTGTAACGATGCCAGCCATGTAGAGAGCAGCGGAAAGCTGGGTCCAAAATGAGAAGGACCATATGAAGTCACGGAGGCATCAGGTAAGGGATCGTACAAGCTCAGGGACCATAATGGACAAGATCTTCACCGGACATGGAATGTCCGAAATTTGAAAAATGTTACATGTAATCTACATTGAATGTAAGTGTTCCCTTCTGGCTGACCGCGGCTATACCCGGCAGTGGCAACTCATCATTAGAAGTACTTAGTTTATGTCCTTATTTATGTCCTTTTAAATTAATGAAACGTGGAGTCCGATCAGCTCCACAAATTTCCCAAATATCGTTTGTTCCCTTTTTTAGTTTTTATTTTACCTATAATTACTTGTTCATTTATGCATGCACGTAAGACTCGAGGCACGGATTCTCAAAAATATCTAAGGCATATAAGTGGTATTGCGAGCCCATTGACCATAACTAACTATCCCCGGAAAAAACCAAGTACGGACACACACGGATAATAACAATCGCTAAGATGCATAAGAGGCGTTGCAAGCCTAGCATGAGGACAAACAACCTCACAACCAACTAAGGCATGTAAGTGGAACTGCAGACCCATTGACCATACCAAACTATTGCTAACGATAATACAAAAAATAACTAAGTGTTCATTATCATTCATTTACAACTACCGCGGATATATATATCCGGAGGACAAGTTAATCCCTCAGTAAGCAACCGCACAAACCGCGGGCTTAACTGAAGACAAAACAACAAAAAGAAAAGCATACCAAAATGTTTCTAAACAACACCGGATATCCGCATCCGGACCATTCTAAACTGCCGCAAACAATTGCAGGGTCAACTGAGTAGCATACACGAGACAGAGATTCAAAGAACTTCACATAAAAATGGCAAGGGCGGCATAGTCTAAATGCCCCCAGAGTACTGCCAAAGAACAAACTATGCTGATGAGGAGGGGTTATCCCGAGACTTTTCCACAAAAGGGTTCACCAGTTGATCAAGAATGGAGGCATCAAACAACTCATTATCATTATACTCAAGATCGCGTTGAACCTCATCAGCCCCTTTTGGACCAGTGAAAGGGGCGGAAGGATTTGATTCCGGCCCACCTTCAAGACAAACCGCGGCTTCTGGAGCCCGCAAGGGGATCAGACGCGGAACTGTTAAGGAAAAGTCAAACTCCCTGCCGTACTTCTTATTCTTCATTTCCTTATAAGTAGCAATAGCACGCGGACGACTAGTAAGTCGTTTCAGCAAGGAGTCAGGAAGGATATGCTCTTCCGCGACAGGAGGACCAAATGTAATTTCAGCTGACCCCGGTAAGCGTTCCTCATCCAGAACAAGCTGCGACATTAAGAACTCCAAAGGAGAATCTTTGCAGGCCTTAAGAGACTCCAGCAATGGGAATGGAACGTTGCTTAACCTGATCACGGCCTCAGTATACCTCTGTTTAGCCTCGGGATCATAAGCTTCCACATCCTCAAGTTTAGTATTTCTGCGCCCATGCTCTATCTCGGCCTCCAACCCCTGACGGAGCCCCTCAGCGATAGCAGCCGAGATGTAGTTCCCGAGTCGTGTCTGCAGCTCATCACACTCCTTGAACTTTATGAAGGCCTTGCGGAAGCCATGACCAATTACCCACCTCTTCCCCTCCACGGCCATCAGGCACTGGGGGAACAACTCCGTGTCAAACTCGGAGTTAAGGGCCGCCAACCGGATGTCCAGCTCAGCTATCTGCTCCTTGAAACCGGCCCGTATAGCCTCCTCCATCTCCTCACACATCTTGTTCAAATACTCTTCACCCTTCACCTGACCTTCCAAGGTACCGGAAACTATCTCCAGACTAGCAAACTTTTCAGCCAGCTCCTTGTTCGCGGCCTCTAACTCCTTATTCCTCAGTTCTAGGTCTGACAACCCAGTAAACTGCTCAACCTTTCTAGCTAACGCGGCATTCTCCGCGTGCAACTCGGCAATTTCCTTCTCCTTGGACTCCACAACCCCTTCCAGCTCAGACACTCTACCGCGGACTTTAGCTATCCGCGAAGACTCGCCCTCAAGCCCGCTAACCTTCTCCCTCAACATGGAAATCATCTTATCCTTCCTCTACAACCTTCGGCCCAGCTTATCAACGGCCTGTAACTCATGTTCCAACCTCAACCTGACCTCTGAACCCGTGCTAAACTGGTGAGAAGATAAAAGATTGTAATGTTCTAACAGTTCCTTTGCCCCCATGTTCCTGAGCACAGACACATAGCCAGGAGTCGGAAAATTATCCACAAGACTCTGGCAGATCCACGGGTCGTTCATTTTAAAACCGTTAGTAGCAATCCACTTAGGGACATAAACAGACGGAGCTTGGGCGTTGTCAACAGATAAGGATTGATAAAAATCATCTGATTCAGTTTCACTCTCAACCGCGGCGTCCACATGCCCGGAGACTTCCTCGAATCGAGCTTTCCACATGAAGATCAACAGAATCTGAGTGAGCATGAGCGGACCCGGTGGAAGCAGAAGCAGGATTCTCGGTAGTCTTGCTCTCAACCTCGTGATGAGCCGATGCGGTAGAATCAGAAGAAAGTACGGTCATATTCTTCATTATGTTAGCATCCTTATGCGGACCTAAACGCTCCAACCCCTCGCCAGATTCATCCTGCAGCTCCTGATGCGCAGAAGTGATCTCCGTAGACGCAGCACCTAAACGAGAAACACAATAAGTGCCAAAAAAAAGAGAAGAAAAACATAAAAAGAAGTCAAGGAAAAGACATATACCAGAACCACCCCCGGCATCCTTCGCGGACAAAGGAGAGATCCTTTTCCTCTTGTTGGGCTTGGAGGAGGCGCTGATGGTTACCCTTTTCTTCCCGGTCTTATTCTCAGTCTTGGCATTAGCTATCTCCTCAGTCACAGTGTGCTGCACCAGTGACACCACATTTTCCGAAAGCTCAATCACGCGGCTTGCCGTCTTCGCCCGCAACGTAGGTTCACCTTCCTTCAGGGTCCTTTCCCCTGTTTTCACCTTGAAAGGATCTGGTTGACTGATGAAAGAAAACAAGTCCATCTCTGCAAAAGACACAAGCAAACGCGTCAGACGTGAGCACAAGGAGAAGAAAGGAAACGCATAATTATCTAAAAACCCACCCTGCACATCCGGCCACAAAAACGTAGGGCGACTAGTGTCATCATCCCATGTTTGACTCAACCCTATAACATTCAAAAATTCGTCCAGATACTTCTTGAAGGCAGCCTTCTTGGTGGTAAGAAGCTCTAGGAGCCCGTGGTCTATATCCGCGTTAGAGGGCGGTGGGTCACGGTCAACAGAGACTTTGTTGTACCGTGGAACGGAGATGGGAAAAATTGTCCGTTTAACGAAAAAGAAATGGTCTTTCCAGTGTTTCACGGAATCAAGGAACAAGGTGTAGCAGACAGGAACCACCAAGGACTTAGGACCTTTCCGCTTCTCTATGGTCAACCAACCATTATTTACCCCAGCCCAATAAAACTTCCTAAACAAAGGCAAAGTAGGGATCCCACCGTGGACGCGACACAAGATCTCAAAGTGGCTAATCCTATATGCCGCCAACACGGACAGCTGCGAAAGATGGATCTGATAGTACTCTAGAACCTTAAACAAGAAGGCTGAAAGGAGAATTCTAAAATTACCCAATTCAAAAAACCTAGTATAAACACCTATTTTGCCCGCAGGCACGTCTTTAATACTAACAAGAGGACCGGGAGCTTCCGGCAAAAGATGACCAGGAATATTATATTTTTTACAAAATTCATCAACTTCAGCTTGGGAAAGCTTGGAATAAGTGGTATCTATATGATCGATTGCCATCCTACACTATGTGCGTACGAAAAATAGAAGATTGTGTGGAGGCCTAACCTGAATTTCTAAGCCGAAAGTACGAAAAATAGCTATAGAAGAAAGAGCGGTGGTAAAATTATTAGAGAGATGGTAAAAATCTTGAGTGTGTGTAAAAAAGTGTGAATAATGAAATACTTTGGGTATTTATAGCCATACACACGCTCCTACCACCTTCTAGATCGAAGGTACGAAAACGCGACACGTGTTCCACCTCCCGATCGAATGGTTAAAAACCATCCCAATCCAACGGTTGCAACTGTTGCAGAAGACGAACGGTCAGCCGTCAAAACGTCACGTCAATCAGTAAATAAGTGGATGAAAACGCTTCGCGGATACCGATGACAAGTTGTCACCAACTAACGCTTAATTCAGTCAGCAAAAGTTATAGTCCGCGGCGCACGATAAAGTCTAGAACACTCGCTTCAGAAAAAAGGCGAGTATACTAGACTGGGGGACTTGATCACGTATAGTACTCCCGGACCCAAGAACAATGGGCCGGGCTCGCCCAAACTAAACCAACCCGGACCGGGACAAGGGCGGGCTGCGTCACAACACTTCTCTAAGGAGTCCCGCGGCTCTGAGACCTAACCGCGGGACGCACTCCGCGTCCAGGATCAACATAAATGTCAGGACCACAGACTAACCCAAAAAGAGTAAACTATCAGCTAGGGGTGGAAATGAGCCGAGCCGCTCGTGAAAAGCTCGGGATCGGATCGGTAAAAAGCTCGAACGAGCCGAGCCTAAACGAGCTCGAGCCCGAGCTCGAGCCTAAGTTGCAGCTCGTTTATTAATCGAGCTCGAGCTTTACGTAAAAAGCTCGTTTGGGCTCGCGAGCCTAAACAAAAATATGATATTTTAACTTATATATGAGCCGAGCTCGAGCTTATTAACGAGCTCAATAAAGATATATTACGAGCCGAGCTCGAGCTCGAGCCAAGCTTTAACTTTTCATGGCCAAATCGTATAAACGAGCCGAGCCCGAGCCTATATAATATTCCACGAGCCGAGCTCGAGCTTAAAGTTTAAGGCTCGAAACGAGCCGAGCTCGAGCTCGAGCCTTTTAAAACTTAAACGAGCCGAGCTCGAGCTTTGGCAGGCTCGGGCTCGGCTCGGCTCGTTTCCACCCCTACTATCAGCTATCATTTAGCTGACCAAGGCAGACCCAAAACAGGAAAGGCGACAACCCCTTTCCGAAGGAGTCGCCACTCACGACAAAAAGACAAGAAGAAAAGGGGAACTAAGGGCTTGGCGCCTAAAAACGTCGCCATCATAGTACGGGATCTTAGGAAACCGACAACAGAATCCATGGTATAAATAGAGGGTATTCTCCGCCCTCGAACGGTAACACACACATCACTCTCACACTCTAAATACTTCATTTCTCTAAGCTATTACTTACTCTCACACCGGAGGTTGACCGCGGAAGTCCCTCTTCCGCGGTGAGGCTAACGGTGCTTTCTTTCTTAGCAGCTATTCAACAACTCTTAAAGGCCGAAATTCACTCCATCAAGAGCTAGCCTAAACTAGGTCTTGCATTGAGCCCAAGTTTTGTACTAACACTTACACTTTCTAATGCACTTTTCAAAAGCCAACTTAAGTAGCTTTTAAAATAGAAGCTTATGAAATTTAAACCATAGTATTTTTTGTTTAATGGGCCAAAACATGTCCAGTCCACAACTAAAAAGAAAAACACAAAGTCAAGAAGCAAATCAACGGCTGACAACAAACCACCTCAATCCAACGGTAAGAAACAAAGCGTGAAACCAAAGCTAAAACATGTTTGCGTCATCATATATTTGAAACGCAGCATCTCTCTCATTTTACAAATATATAAACCCCATTTTATACATCTCTTCATCTCATACTCTTTGCATCAATCAAGATTTTCAAAAATGGTACACTTTTTTGATCTTTTTAAAAATCTGTTCAAAACCCATTTGTGTTTTATGATTATTTCATCTGGGCTTGTTTTATTTTTTTTAAAAGAAGCTGTATTTAAGCTTAAATCTTTAAAAAAGGGTTTAGTTTTAAAAAAATGAAAGAAACTCATTTGTGTTATGTGTTTATTTCATATGGATATGTTTTAATTTAAAGTAAATGTGATGTATTTATGGTTTAATTTGTATGTTTGTGTTTTAGGCTTTGCCAAATCAGCAAACTGTGGACTACCCAAGTTTCAAGCTTGTTATTGTTGGTGATGGTGGAACTGGTATGAGCTTTTTGTTTTGTTTTATTTTATATAATATTTGTTGTTAAGATTGATGAGTGTTTACTGTTTAGTCATTAGTGTTTCTGTTAGTTTATTTAGTTTTGTGGAGTAGCTTTTATGTTCTTAGTGTTAGTTTATGTTTTCTTTGGGTTGATATTGACAGTTATTTCTTTGTAAACTTGTTTAGGTAAAAAGGATAAAAGTTACACTAGCTTATGTATGATGTTGATGAAATGGTTTTTAATGTAATAGAAAGTTATAAGACTAGTATTTTTAATTTGAACACATAGACTTATTATGAGGATTGAAGAAAATATATGCCAACGTACGTTGATTCTAAAAATTACTATTGTTTAGAAGCTTTCTGTTTCAACAATAATACCATCTCATTGGAAAAGTATACTTTAAAGATTTGAAAAAGGTACATTGATTGTCAACTATTGTCTCCAAAAAACCAATACTTGGCAAAAAAAAAACAGTTATTGACATGTTTTGATTTATATTTCTGAGTTGGGAGTCACCAAATTTGGCCACCAAACAAAGTACATGGAATATTCAATTGCTAGTGTAAAGGCCGGATCATGCACTTTAGGTATAGATGGGTTCTTTAGGTAAAGACTTTCTAGGTAAGCATTTACAAACACCCTCATTGTCTATAGCATTGCTATTGAGCTGCTTTTGTTGCATCAAATTAATAATTGTTGCACCAAATTAATAATGTTGATGAAATTGTGTTTCTGGTTGTTTAAGCATTTGGCAGACCATCATTATATACTGTTATAATTTGGTACATATAATACCGAATCATAGAACTGGAATTTTTTAAATATGCCTCTGGGATTTTGGATATACCCTACATTTTAGTTTGTTGCTTATCTATCTTGTGTGCTTAAAGATTGAAAGCATTGATTTATTAATTTTTTTTGTTCTGCAGGGAAAACAACATTCGTGAAGAGACATTTGACTGGAGAATTTGAAAAGAAATATGAACGTAAGGATCTGTAAAGTTTGTTACTTTCTGGTATTTTGTGTAAAAAAGTCTTGTAGGTTTCTCAGTTATATTGCTGATAATATTTATCTCTTTATCATGGTTAGCAACAATTGGTGTGGAGGTTCATCCCCTTGATTTCTTCACCAACTGTGGTAAGATTCGGTTTTATTGCTGGGACACTGCTGGTCAAGAGAAGTTTGGTGGCCTTAGAGATGGATACTAGTAAGTACTTTTATGTATGCCATTTTTTTTGTCATTAGACTGAATGATTCTCGATCACTTATTTCAAGTTTTTGATCGCTTATTTCAATAAGACGTAATTGCCAATTAAAAAGCAAACTAATAGTAAAATGCGGAAGTTCTGTCATGGTTGTTTCGAAGAGACAATTTTGACCATTTAACTAAAGTAGTCAAATAGGTTGAATGCATACAGGCTCAGAAGTTTACTTGAACATGTAAGATTGTTTATGTCGTAAAAGAGTTCTTGCAATCTTATTTTCAATCGGAAAAAATGGATAAAAAACCTACTCTTTATAAAAAAAAATTACCCAATCCGTATGACCTGCCCATTCTGCCATCTCCTGTATTTATACACCCTTTACTTAATTATCAGTGAATTTAACTATTTGATGATTGAATTGCAGCATTCACGGTCAATGTGCCATCATCATGTTTGACGTTACCGCCAGATTGACTTACAAAAATGTCCCGACATGGCATCGTGATCTTTGCAGGTACACGTTTTTCACAAATTCTGTTGGTTCATAACAATTTTAGCTAAATTTCCTATTATCAGGTGTTGTCATAAAAGATTATCAGTTATGTTATTGTTGGAATGCAAAAAATGTTTTCAGTAGTATTGCTGAAAGTTGTTTATAGACAATTAACTGGTGGGTAATTTTTAATAGGGTCTGTGAGAACATCCCGATTGTACTATGTGGAAACAAGGTTGATGTGAAGAACCGTCAAGTGAAAGCAAAGCAGGTTACCTTCCACCGAAAGAAGAACTTGCAGTACTATGAGATATCAGCAAAGAGTAACTACAACTTTGAGAAGCCCTTTCTCTACCTCGCCAGAAAACTTGCTGGGTATATACTGTTTCTAATGCTTGTGTATAGGCTTTAAATGTAATTATATGCTAATCATTATAAACATATTAATCAACTTTGCGGGTTTTGACTTTTGTTTCTGTTTTGATTAGGGATGCTAACTTGCACTTTGTTGAGTCTCCTGCTCTTGCTCCACCAGAGGTTCAAATTGATCTTGTTGCTCAACAACAGTAAGTTTTTTGTTATTATTTACAGTAGCGTTCTTTTGTAAATTAAAAATGATAGCTTTCTGTTTGTCGTCTAGTGGCTATTCACTTGCAGGTTTTTGTATTTACCTGTTTACTTATTATGCTTCATGTGTTTTGTAGGCATGAGGCTGAACTTGCACAGGCTGCAAACCAACCCCTTCCCGATGACGATGATGATGCTTTTGACTAAGTGAGAAGTTGTTGGTTTTTACATTGTTACTCATCTTCAAGATTTGTTCACAAGGATTATATTTGTCTTTATCTTTAGAGGAATGAGAATGTATGCAAATTCGTGAAATTATCTTTATTAATGTTTTTCAGAACAAAGATTTCCAAACTTATGTTTTGTATATTTTTATGTAAGTGTTGCGATGAGAGGCTGCATGTTTGCTTGATGGCTTAGTTTTTGGTGGTCTTGTCCAAAAAGTTTAACTAAATTACATTTGCAGGTTCTTTTTAGAAATCTGAACTGTGCAATTTAGAAGCGCAGATTGGTGTGTGAGAAGCACTTCAAATACAATACTAGAGGCTTAGCATACATGTGGAAAACCTTAACCGCTTTTCTCACTGTAATTTTAAGATAATGGCCTGATTGTTTAGGAGAACAATCAAAAACATTTTGAAGTATCAAAGCAGCAGCTCCTACACTTATTGCTTTTCCAAACCTCTCCTCTATAAGCACTTTGTGATGAATAGTACCTGAATTTGAATCTATAAGCACTTTGTGTGAATAGTACCTAAAATTGAACCAGATCACCTAGCGTATTCGGAGTACAAAACTTGATTTTGGAACAACCTTGTCAAGTTTCCATTTGTTGCAAAATTTCTTGATATCGCAAAAACACCCATTCACGATTCCTCCGTCAACAATCACAAACTCAACCGCGTTAACTTATCGCCCACGCGTAAAATCCTCATCCTCACTCACACCCATAACAATTTTCTAATATACTCTTGTGTCAACATTACACACTCCTCCCTCCTTCCCGAGTATCCGCTATTTTACGAAGCTTCGCCGCTTGAACAATACCCGCAGGACTTGCTAATCGGCTTTTCAACGTAATTATCAACATTAGGTTTTTGAGATGAAAATATGGTTTGGGTGGTGGTGCAGGGACGGAGGAAGGCGGTCGGTCGGAAATCGTGGTCGTCAACATCAAGGGATTGTTCCCATAGAGGATTTGGGTGTGACTTCATTTTCTTGTTTACTTGGTGGATGTAATAATCAATTTGAATTTCTTGTTAGTTTGGTGGTGGTGAAGGGCCTCGGTGGAAGATGGTGGCGGGAAAAAAACTTATGTCCCATCGTTCCTTATAAAAGAAAATAAAAATAAAAATTGTAAGTTGTAACAAAGATCGTCCCTGTGGGTTTAGGTTGCTTAAAAGGACACATTTACCTCTCACGTGACCAAAGTTAACGACGAAAACAAACTCCCATTTGGCAAAGGACCAATCAATACGAAATAGACAACTAACAAGGACGATCAGCGTAATTAATGAGAGTTAGGGACGAAACTAGTATTATATGATATCTCCTTTATTATTATTATTATTATTATTATTATTATTATTATTATTATTATTATAGTAGTTTGCTTGGTTTGTATAATATGTGAACATATTTTAGTTTACTATGTTCTTTTTGACAATAAATTTACGGATGTAAAAATTTTTGTTTAGCTCGTGTCCGTTCGGGCTCGAGCCCGTTTGACCAGTGCTCGTTCGGGCTCGAGCCCGTTTGACCCGTGCTCGTTCGGGCTCGAGCCCATTGCCCGTTTGGGCTTGAACATTTGTATAATATGCTTTATTATTTATATTAGTGACATTTAATGCAGGAATTGTGTTTAAGTTGGTTGTACAATATGCTTGATAATTTGTATTTTTTTATGTAATAGGTGTTTTAATAAGTGCATTAATTGTATTTATTAACCAGTTAATTAATTGTATTTAATATACATAATAATTTATTTATTGTATTTAATGTTAGTATTAATTGTATGCTGGAATTAAATATGAGAGGAATTTCTATAAGTAGCATTTGTGTTTGAATCACTTGTACTTTAAACTTATTAACTTGTAAGACTTAATTTTAAGTATTCTAATATTAGAAGGCCTTCCTCCATTATAATATATATAGTATGATATATATATATATATATATATATATATATATATATATATATATATATATATATATATATATATATATATATATATATATACACACACTAGTTTAAGACCCGTGTAATACACAGGTTGTCAAAGGAGTTGTTCGATAAAATATAATGATTTAGCATTGAATAGTTTAAAGAATTGAATAATTCAACAACTCTGACTCAACCTGGTTTAGAGTGTTTGATAAATTAATGAACACTCTGAATCATAAAAGTCACCGTTTTAGCCATTATTGCTTTATAAACTTTTGATAAATATTTTGATAGTTATTGAAAGATTACAATAAAAGTTTTGCAATGTTTTTACTAAACAACACAATAATCAAAACGTTTAATTTAACTACACATCCTCCAACAAATTTTAGAATTCATAATATGCTCACCTACAATCATCAAAAGAAAAGAAATAAACTTAGACAAAGTCGAACCCAGTTGAGAACCGTTATCAAACATGCAAAAAGATTGCAACAAATTATCATTAATTTCAGTTGTTAAGTCTTGTAAATTGTAAGAGCATAAGGTACCCTTCAAGCCGTCCTGTTCATGTTATGAGAAAAGTGATGCCACATCAGCATATTTTCTTATAACACCAGAATTAATCATAACACCAAAAACACCCCTCCCTTCTATAACACCAGATTCTGGTGCCATCGTGCACCCGTAGACCCCACACTTTTTTTCCCATTTAATTAAATAAAATATATATTTAACTAAAATTAACATTTTATTAATAAAAAAATACATTCAAAATTTAACAAAGTATTTACAATTTTTTAACTAAACTCAGATTATCCCCATTTAGACTAGTCTTACACTAGTCTTTTACAAACAACGTTAAGCAATCTTTCAAGCACATAAAAGGATAAAACCTTTGATGATTAGTAATAAGTATTTGCTCAAAAGGATTAGTACTCGTAGTATATAAGTATATTTACGTTATTGTTGTTGTTGATTCATATTTCATAGTAAAAGAATGGCAATGTACCCGGCCCAAAAGGGCCCAACCAAAAGCATATGTAGGGCAATAGGGCACACATTAATAATACTCCACAAAATACACAAAGTCCTCCCATCTCAACCTTTTTTTTTAACAGCCTCCATCTCTATCTGAAACCCTTTATCTCCACACAAGTCCTCCATCTCCACACAAGTCCTCCATCTCCACAAAACGCGAGCCAGAAACCAAACACAAATGTTCAAAAAAGAGAGAAAAAAAAAGTGAAAAACGAGACCATTTGATGGGATAACACGAGGTCCGGTATAGGTTTGGCGCCATCGCGTTGCGTTTTCCGGGACCATTTGGGCTGGTCATGACTGCGCGAGACGGGAAAATGCGAGGTCCGGTATGGCGATGGTGCCGTCCCGTGGTGTTTTGGGGGAAAACGCAAGGCTTGGCGCAGGGTACCTAGCCTTCTAAGCATTGTTAAGAAACAAATTAGAAATTAAACTTTTTAAAAAAGGCAATATTTTACTGATTTATAATCATGTATAGTAGAAACTCTTCTAACCAAATCACCTTAGACGTGGCAATTGAAAAAGATGGCATTGGCGTTGTATCTTTGCATCAGCTAATTGCACGTATAAACGAATATCCGTACATAGCAACGAGATTTCATAGAAGCAGATAGTTTTAGTGATAAAAAAAGTTTATGGATTATAAACGAAAAATAATAAAGTTTGAGGATTTGGGGAACATAATATTTTGAAACCCGGTTCGACCCGAGTGGTTTAACCGGTTGAACCGTTCCAGTCAAAAAATAGGTCAATTTAAACCGGGTCAACCTGACGGGTTGGATCGAAAAAAACTGGTCAAATTAAATCGGATCAGTCTGTCGGGTTTGAAGCGTCCTGGGTCAACCCGGTTTTTGATGTGTATTAATAGTTTTCTTTTGAAACATATGTTTTCGACATTTTATTTTTAAGTTTTTCAACATTTCATTTTTTTAACTTTTCACTTTTCATTTTGACATTTTTGTTTTATAGATAGTATAGAATATAGATAGATATAAAAGGGCTAATACCCTCATTAAGTAACCCATGAATATGACGAATTATTTAAGGCCATGAAGGCAACAGCAAAAGAAAAGGTTGATCAATCTTTAACATCAATAGTAACTGATACACCAAAACATACATCCACAACAATCACACCACACCAAAATCTAAACACTCCTATGACATCCCAAATTATAAAGTTCAATCCAAACACCCTTTTCACAACAGTCACATAATCAAAAACTTCATAGGACCAAAAATAAAAACTTATGTGGCTTATGTGGCTTGCGGTTGACCAGATTCTCAATCCTATGTCCCTAAAATATCGACCCTTTTGTACATCTTGAACTACCAAATCAAAACACTTATAATGTATCTAGTTGCATAATCTGGTACTAGCGAAAGTCTTTTTACCCAATCAAACCACTGTTTTTTTTACCATTAGACCATGCATGTAGCCACAAATAAATTATTTGCTTTAACATGCGCTTTTTAGTTTTTTAAGCGGGATCAATTAAATAAATATATTTTAGATTTATTCCATCCTCTTTAGTAATATTTAACTGTATTAACCAATGAAAGATTGACACCTAGTCAAAGATTACATCAGCAATAAATAGAAAATATATATAACGACAAAGAAAAGGGACATGGAGAAAGCAAAAGGCGGTTCCGAAGTCGACGATTTCCCTCCATCACAAACAAACATCGAGGTTAGTCGATCTAATTTTTAATTAATTACTACTAGTTGTTCTTAGCTAATTGATCATTGATTTGGTAGAGATAAAAAAATCGTACATGTCATATAACATAAATACAATTTTTTTTAAAGGGTTTCCAATAAAATATATTACATCAAAAAACGTTGAAGTACAAAAGGTTTACATCTCAGCAGATTTTTTTTATTTACATGATTGATTGTTTTTATGAAAAGTATAGGGTGCGAAGTAAATAATGCCATGCATGCATGTTTTGGTTTTTATAGTACGTAGCAACTAGCAATGAACAGCTCTCGTCTTGTATGCTTCTTCTTCTTGGTGATTCTGCTTGCCAAAGTAAGTGGCCTTCCACAATGGGAATTATTAGAAGCCCTGGCTAACCGGAATGTGACTAACCTTGATCCCAACATGGAAGCTATAACTGGAATTGAGGATGACCTTTACCAGATGTGGCTCTTTAACGGTAGGTCTTCAAGTTCAGATATTATCGATTTTTTAACCCAATATGTGGAAAAGAGGGAGTATATAAAAACAAGATTGATATAGTTGGGTCCATTCTTTTTGGAGCTGAAAAAGGTCGCTCAATCCTCCATTCGGCTACTAGCTTTTCGCTTGATGACATACTGATGCAGTGCTCTCTATCATCCTTGCATTTATTTTCCCAGCATTGTGGTTTCCAATATCAAACTTACATTAAGTACCGTCGACTCTTTGTAAATATGTGCAATAATGTGGGTGAAGACAAGGCATCAATCAAGGAAGAAATCATTGCCGCCTGTGGCAACAACAAATCATTTGGCGGTAACCACACAACCTTCTTTTTTACTTAGGGTGTGTTTGTTTCATTTAGATGTTTTGGGTCTAAACGAAATAATGTTGTTTCTTTTTGTATAATTGTCCGAATAATTTTAAGTGTTCGTTTCTGCAATTTATTTTAATAACTTATGTAAATATGAAACAAGACTTTTTATCATAACTATAACATAGTTAATAAACCATCAAATATATTATATTAACACGAGTCTTCAATCTCTCTTTTCAGTAGTATTGCTGAAAGTTATTTATAGACAATTAACTGTTGGATAATTTTTAATAGGGTCTGTGAGAACATCCCGATTGTACTATGTGGAAACAAGGTTGACGTGAAGAACCGTCAAGTGAAAGCAAAGCAGGTTACCTTCCACCGAAATAAGAACTTGCAATACTATGAGATATCAGCTAAGAGTAACTACAACTTTGAGAAGCCCTTTCTCTACCTCGCCAGAAAACTTGCTGGGTATATACTGTTTTTAATGCTTATGTATAGGTTTAAATGTAATTATATGCTAATCATTATAAACATATTAATCAACTTGGGTTTTGACTTTTGTTTCTGTGTTGATTAGGGATGCTAACTTGCACTTTGTTGAGTCTCCTGCTCTTGCTCCACCAGAGGTTCAAATTGATCTTGTTGCTCAACAACAATAAGTTTTTTGTTACTATTATTTACAGTAGTGTTTTTTTGTAATTAAAAATGATAGTGTTTTGTTTGTCGTCTAGTGGCTATTCACTTGCAGGCTTTTGTATTTACCTGTTTACTTATGATGCTTCATGTGTTTTGTAGGCATGAGGCTGAACTTGCACAAGCTGCAAACCAACCCCTTCCCGATGATGATGATGATGCTTTTGACTAAGTGAGAAGTTGTCGGTTTTTACATTGTTACTCATCTTCAAGATTTGTTCACAAGGATTATATTTGTCTTTGTCTTTAGAGGAATGAGAATGTTGCAAATTCGTGAAATTATCCTTATTAATGTTTTTAGAACAAAGATTTCGAAACCTTTGTTTTGTATATTTTTATTCAAGTGTTGCGATGAGAGGCTGCATGTTTGCTTGATGGCTTAGTTTTTGGTGGTCTTGTCCAAAAAGTTTAACTAAATTACATTTGCAGGTTCATTTTAGAAATCTGAACTGTGCAATTTAGAAGCGCAGATTGGTGTGTGGGAAGCACTTCAAATACAATACTAGAGGCTTAGCATACATGTGGAAAACCTTAACCGCTTTTCTCACTGTAATTTTAAGATAATGGCCTGATTGTTTAGGAGAACAATCAAAAACATTTTGAAGTATCAAAGCAGCAGCTCCTACACTTATTGCTTTTCCAAACCCCCCCTCTATAAGCACTTTGTGATGAATAGTACCTGAATTTGAATATATAAGCACTTTGTGATGAATAGTACCTAAAATTGAACCAGATCACCTAGCGTATTCGGAGTACAAAACTTGATTTTGGAACAACCTTGTCAAGTTTCCATTTGTTGCAAAATTTCTTGATATCGCAAAAACACCCATTCACGATTCCCCCCATCAACAATCACAAACTCAACCGTGCTAACTTATCGCCCACGCGTAAAATCCTCATCCTCACTCACACCCATAACAATTTTCTAATATACTCTTGTGTCAACATTACACACTCCTCATACCTTCCCGAGTATCCGCTATTTTACGAAGCTTCGCCGCTTGAACAATACCCGCAGGACTTGCTAATCGGCTTTTCAACGTAATTATCAACATTAGGTTTTTGAGATGAAAATATGGTTTGGGTGGTGGTGCAGGGATGGAGGAAGGCGGTCGGTCGGAAATCGTGGTCGTCAATATCAAGGGATTGTTCCCATAGATGATTTGGGTGTGACTTCATTTTCTTGTTTACTTGGTGGATGTAATAATCAATTTGAATTTCTTGTTAGTTTGGTGGTGGTGAATGGCCTCGGTGGAAGATGGTGGCGGGAAAAAAAGTTATGTCCCATCGTTCTTTATAAAAGAGAATAAAAATAAAAATTGTAAGTTGTAACAAAGATCACCCCTGTGGGTTTAGGTTGCTTAAAAGGATACATTTACCTCTCACGTGACCAAAGTTAACGACGAAAACAAACTCCCATTTGGCAAAGGACCAATCAATACGAAATAGACAACTAACAAGGACGATCAGCGTAATTAATGAGAGTTAGGGACGAAACTAGTATTATATGATATCTCCTTTATTATTATTATTATTATTATTATTATTATTATTATTATTATTATTATTATTATTATTATTATTATTATTATTATTATTTTAGTAGTTTGCTTGGTTTGTATAATATGTGAACATATTTTAGTTTACTATGTTCTTTTTGACAATTAATTTACGAATATCAAAAATTTTGTTTAGCTCGTTGATGAGTGCTCAAACACTCATCATTTTTGGTCTAATCTGAACTGCAAAACATACAAAAACACTCAGAAATGCATCAAAATACGACAAATATTTCAAAATTGTGTTTTATATGTTTTAGATGCAAACGAGCAAAAACAAACGAAAAACGCACAAAGTTTGCAAAATTGGCAGTTTCAGTCCCTCAACTTTCATAAAATTACAAATCTAGTCCCTGGATATTCAAAATATAGAAAATTATCACCAAAGGTCATTTTGAAATCATAAAATGTCATATTTAGTCCTTTGGTGAAAAATTAGAAAAGTTTTGGAAATTTACAGTTTGGTCCCTGGAGTTACAGATTTTGGCAGATTCAGTCCCTGGTGGGATAATTTTGAAAGAAAAATCATTTTTTGCCCTTGGGAAATCTAAAGTTATCAAAATGGTCCCTGGGTGAAAGTTTTGTGGAAATTACATGTTTGGTCCCTAAGTTTGGTAATTTTTCATAAATGGTCCTCGGGAATTTTAAAAGTGGAAAATGTTAATTTATGGCATCTTGGGTCCTTGTATTATAAAAGTTTGGCAAAAGTGGTCCTTATGAATACTCTTGGAAAATTACAAAATCAGTCCCTATGGTTTGCTAAAATTACATGATTGGTCCTTATGGTTGTATTTATTAAACAAACAAACCAAACCACCTTTTGCCCAAAAACCAAAACCTGATCAAACCAATCCAGTCCACCAACTAAACCTAAACCCTAGCCCACCTAAGCCCAACATCCTACCCGGCCCACCTCCTAAAACTAATAACACCTCGTTGACCCCGGTCAAACCCACATCCCCCGCTCCACTGTTCATCATCTCCCAACACAATCCCACGAAACCAGGACCCTCCCCCTCCTCTTCTCCACAAAACCCTCACCAAACTCATTAAAACTTCACCTACAACACACCAACCCCCCTCCTCATTTATTATCTCACCAAACCCACCCAATTTACTTACACCTGTTTTCCCGCCAATTCCCATTTAAACGGTTGGGATTAAATTGAAGCATCCTACGGCTCAAGAAAGGTGGGAAAGAAAGAGAGTGGTACCAGGGAACTATAAAAGCAAAGAAGAAAAGCAGAAGCAGTTAGTTAGTTATTTAGTTGTAGTTAGTTTAATTATTTTTAAAATGTAATTTTCATCCCTGTGTTTGTTCAAATTTTAAATTGTATTCTTAAGAATTTTTAGTATAAAAACAATCTAATTCAAGTCTGTAACTCAGTTCAAGCTTTTATTTCCTAATTACAATTTTTATTTAAGAAATTTCTTTTCATTTGTGGTATTATAAAAGTGCTTATTTAGTAGTAAGTGGTGTTCACATAAGCCATTTATGAGCCTTAATAAGCTCAGCAAGGGTTGAAATAGGTTTAAGCTTCAAGATTGTGACTGGTCAACAAAAGTCAAACAAGGATCAATGTTGGTGTATCTGGTTCAGAAATGGTGTTTATTGGTTAAATAGGTTTTATTTGGTTGATATTAAGCTCATATGAGTGTTAGGCTATGGTCCTGAGGTCAGAATTCCCTTTGTCTCATCTTACTTAAAATCTCAGCTTATATATTGTCTTGTGTTCATTGTTTATTCTAGTTCTTATTTAGTGCTTATTTCTGGTTGAGTTGTGTTTATTTAATCTTAGTATAGCTTATTGATCTTCTGTTTGTGTTTGCATTGGGTGAATTGGCATTGTACCTACTTAAATCCAAAACTAGTAACATATAAAGGGGTGTTTGGTTATAGCCTGACTGATGTACTCTTGTTGTTATCTTATTGTTGTTTTAGCTTATACTTGCTTTGTCATGTCTAGTTAGGTCTTAGGAGTCATCTAATTGGTGCCTTAAACAAGAAAAAGTCAAAATCAAAACAAACTTCCCCACACAGTTAACTGTGTGGGTTTTGGAGTCCAAAAAGCTTGCACCCTGATTTGAAAGCTGATAAATTTCATTAGTTTAACTTCATTTTAGCTTATCAGTGAATTTTAAGTCATTTAATCAAGATCTAAATTGGCAAAAGTCAAAGATTTAAGTTTTCATAAATAGTCAAAGTTGCTTGATATTCAGTTTTTACAAAAATTCAAAGAATTTTCTAGATTTTTGGGGGTGATTCAGCCTTTGAGCTTTTGATATTTTGTAACCCCCCAGCTCAGCTTTGATTTCCTATCTTTACTTGATTTTTGTGATTTTATTTGTGGGCCCCACAAAGTGACCTGCAGGGCTGAGCTGTGCTCTGTCTCAGCAGATACACCTCCCCACCACCACCTTTGTGGTGATTTTCTGGCCACCATGGTGGTCTCACAACACCCAACTTGGTTCCTCCCAACTCCCCTCCTACCAGGCTTGGGAAATTGACCATTGGTTTGACTTCATACCCTCTGGGACCCACCTGATCCATCTCACAAATCTGTCCCACTTTTCAGTCAAGTTCCAAGTTCCATGTGCTTATTCATAGCTTATCTGCTTATTCTGTGCTATCCCATTGCTTTTTCTGGCTTATATATGTTCCTTAAACTCAAGTGAATCAGATTTACCCATTGTGGGCCCCACTTTAAGCCATTTTAGCTCAATTTGCCTTTTGGTCAAACAAAGTCAACTGTCTTGACTTTTAGCTTATTTTGTGCTTATTTTTAGCTTCTAAAAAGTTTGCTTTTACAAAAAATTCTTGTTTTTAGTTATAAATCAGGTTTCTAAAAAGAAAATCCAGAAAATCAAAGTAATTTTTAAGTGATAGTTTCTATTTAATTTTATTTAAAATTTATTTTTCATTTTTAGATTTTAATTAAGTACTTGTCATTTTTATATTTTTATTAATGACTTCTTATATTAAAGTATTTATATAAATTTTCTCAGATTTTTATTTCATCATTTGGTATTTATTATATTTAATATTAGTTTTATTAGAAATTAATTAATAATTAGTTTAAAATAGCATAATTAGTTTTTATTAATCAAAACCAAGTTTTTATATTTTTTATAGCTTTTATATGTTGTAAAATAGTTTTAGAAATTTTATTAGAGTTTTTACTGTTCATTTAGTAATTTTCTTAATTTAAAATAGTTTAATTAGATAATTAGTAATTAAATAGTAATTAATTAATAAGAAAATCACAAAAAGACAAAAATACTTATTTTTAATTTTAAAACTTATTTTTAGTTATTTTATAATTTTAGGAATTTTATTTTCACCTTTTTAGTATTTAATTAATATTGTATTATATTTAAGTTGTTTAAATATTAATAATAAGTATTAATTAGTTTTTATTTAATATTAAATAATTAAATAGTGTAAAAAGTAATTTTAATTTTCTAAAAAGTTTCTTTTATTATTAGGATTGTGAAAATGTGATTTTCACTTTTGTAAGTATTTTATTTGGTTAAAACTCGCGTTTTATTTCGTACGTCTACGTTTATTTAAACGTAACGTACGCGTTTTTAGGTTTTAATCGTTTCTGGGTTTTCAAACATTCCAGTCTTGTTTATATAGCTTTTTTAAGCTATTTCGTTGTAAATTCCTTAGTTTAATCACACTCAAACCTTTTTCTCATCCAAATTCACCCGATCAAATAACCGTTTGATTACAATTCACACCTCATCGGGACATAACGACCCGGGGAAACCTTATACTTCCGCGGAGCATTGATTCTAGGCTATTTGACTTTGTTGACCATTCCTTGGTCAATATAAGTTAGGTGGTTTGGCATCAATCAACTTTTGGCGCCGCTGCCGGGGAGGTTGTGCGCGTTTATCTAAACGGTTTTTCTGATTAGTGTTTTTGGAATTCAATCCATTGTACATTTATCCACACTTGTTCATATCTTTCATAAAAAACCAAAAATATTTTTCCTTACCCTCTATCCGTTTGATTCTACCTTCTTATACCCCTCTCATGTATAATTTTATATGACATCTCTCGATGACGATTTCTTTGAACAATGGGCCTTTCAAAGCAAAATTGAAAAACTTATGGCCTTGTCAAAAATATCGAGATGTCGTAGTGATTATGATGGACCTTCGATTCCTATTCCCTCTCCGGTGAGGGAAATGAATCAAGAAACCGAGGTGACAAAGGACCCGGTACTTCCCTCTGACGGTGGAAGTGCTAAATACGTCCAACCTACGGTTGTCCAAGAACCTAAGCTCACAATTACTCCTAAACCTTCAAGAATTGATCCTAACCTTTCACGGTTTATGGTATAAGGTTTGTCAAGCATACGTGCTGAGCTTAGGGCAGAGACTGAAAAGAACGACTTACCTAACCTTCACATTTATCAAGAACCAAAACCCGAGACCATAACGGAAGTGGTGGAAATTGCTAGCTCTAAGAGCACACCACTTGTCCCACCTCCGGCTTTTATCCCTTGTGTTGGTTGTGGTGAGCCACTTTTTGGTTTGCCATGTCGTTGGTGTACATGTGTGCAATGTGGTAACGATATTCAAAACGGGAGTTGTTTGTTTTGTGGGTCGAGTAATTCATTTGCTTATGACCCTAATCAAGACTCATTCAACGACTCTTCAAATTTTTCCGATTACCCATCACATTCATACGAGCAAGAATCATATTATCCAAACTTCAATGATGCTTCGTATCAAGTTACACCAAGCCAGACTCAACAGTTTTACTGTTGTGAGTACTGTGGTGGTTCGCACTACAGTTCTGATTGTCAATCGGGAAACACGCTTGTCTATGAGCAGTTTCCTGATAACAATTATGACTTCAGCACATATGACTCACAGCCACATCAGTTTTACTGTTGTGAGTATTGTGGAGGTCCACACACTAGCTCTAATTGTCAAACAGGGAATCTGTTTCCTGGTAACAATTACGACTATTCGTATTCAGACCCATCCCCACAATACCAGATGTCCCAAGCAACTCCTCTTGTTACTGCGCAAGAAATTTTAATAGAGACTCTTGAGATATTGAAAGATCTTAAGGAGGAGTTGGCTACTACATCGTTTCAAAGCTCTCGTGAGAAATCTATGGCAGAATTACTTGCTGAAGAACGAGCAACGAGAAACGAAAAGAGCATGGAAGAATTACTTGCTGAGCAAAGAGCGGCTAAAATACGTGCCAATCTTCGCTTTGCTGCTCTTCATGATGACGACGATGATGAGGATTCTATTCAAATGAAGGAATATTACAAAGATTCATCCAGTTCATCAGTTGAGATTTCTTCCATGGAAGCACAGGGAGATAAGACTATGCAAGAATTGCTAGCAGAAGAACACATGAAAAATATAAATTCTATGTGTGCTAGTCTTTCTTATCCCCCTCAGTCTATTATCACACCCAAAGTTCACACTCACTCTCCGAACATGGGGGATGAGCATCTTAGCACTGTTCCTAATAAGGAATCGGACGAATTAATAAAGTCTAGTGTTGAGATCTTTGTCCCAATCCCAGGAGAGTCACAGGGGACTTTGGATCATGTGTGTGATATTCCTTCACCCCCTAATAATCCAAATGATCAAATTGAGACTGTCTCTGATTCCAGTGATGATTGTTTATCTTATGGAGACATTGAATTCGTTGATGCATCACTTCTCCACCCTGATGTTGACTTTCTTCTTGAAGAGTTCGCTGATGAACTCTCTCATATGGATCCCATCCCACATAGGGATGAAAATGAAGTCTTTGACTTTGATGCGGATTTGAGAGAGTTAGAATTCTTACTTTCTCGTGATCCTTCGATTGAACTTACTCAGATCAATCCGCTTACTCCGGAAAGTGAAAATGATCTGGACGAATTCGAGGCTTTTCTTACTGAAGATAGTTCAATTTCATATGAAGTTGATGATAATTATCTTGATCCTGAGGGGGACATTCTTTTTCTAGAGAATTTGTTAAATGAAGATCCATTCCCCCTCTCCCACCCAAACAACTTCATAATGAGGAAATTAAATCAGTTGAGGAAACTGATAAATTTCCTGAGATCAAACTTAAGGACTTGCCTCCTCCACTTGAATATACATTTCTTGAGGAGGAAGTCCTTATCTTAATTGCTATTCAGATCTCTCTTCTTTCTTTCACCTACCAGGTGATTTCTCCTCTTCTTCACTCCTTCGGGAGTGAGGACACTATATTTGATCCCGGCATTTTCATGTATCATTATCTTGAGCCGGTTACTTATCTCATCGGTGTGGAACTTTCACGTGCTTCATATGTTTGTCCAAACATTTTGAATGAAAGTCCGATTGAGATTGTTTCTTCCACATCATGCTTCCCCAAGGACAAATGAATTCGGGGTCGAGTCAAGCTAGCGACTCGGTAAACAAAAACAGTAGCATGCTTATAGGGTTTTCACCCTAAGTGTGGGGGAGTCCCCCATGTTATGGTTACAAGAGTGAAAAATAAAATGGTGTTTTCCACGCTTAGCTTGTAATGTTGCCCTTTTACGTTCAAAATGTCGGCATAATAGCCGGGATTTTGAATATTGAGGACAATATTCATGCTAAGTGTGGGGGGGGGGGGGGTATTCGCTATTCTAGCAAATTTTATCACATTTTACTATATAATACCCCCGTTTTTAGCCAAAATTTCAAAAATTTTTCAAAACTTTTTCACTGGTGCTTCAAAATTTTTGGTAATCAGTCCGCCTTGTCTAACCAACAAAAGGGATTGGCTAGTCCAGGAGCAAACGGCTCTTGGTAAAGACAACTCAAATCCGTTTACGGCTTGCAATTTGCCCAAAATTGTATGGTTCCTCAACTCCCCGAAAACAAATGAGTTGGCTAGCCCGCAAGATTATGGCTTGTGGTAAAGGCCGTGGAAAATCCATAATTGGTAATCAGCTCACCAAGATGTTGACTATTCCATCAAGAGCTGGCTAGTCCAGAAGCAAACGGCTTTTGGTAAAGACTACTCAAATCCGTTGACAGCTGGTGGTTTGCTCAAAATCACACGGTTATCAGGTGTGCCACAGTTCTTACACCTGGCTACTCCAGAAGTGATGGCTTTTGGTAAAGAGTTTTTCAAATCCATCAAGTTTTCAAAACAGTATTGCTAGGGACTAGCAATAGTTTAGTGTGGGGGATTGATGAGTGCTCAAACACTCATCATTTTTGGTCTAATCTGAACTGCAAAACATACAAAAACACTCAGAAATGCATCAAAATACTACAAATATTTCAAAATTGTGTTTTATATGTTTTAGATGCAAACGAGCAAAAACAAACGAAAAACGCACAAAGTTTGCAAAATTGGCAGTTTCAGTCCCTCAACTTTCATAAAATTACAAATCTAGTCCCTGGATATTCAAAATATAGAAAATTATCACCAAAGGTCATTTTGAAATCATAAAATGTCATATTTAGTCCTTTGGTGAAAAATTAGAAAAGTTTTGGAAATTTACAGTTTGGTCCCTGGAGTTACAGATTTTGGCAGATTCAGTCCCTGGTGGGATAATTTTGAAAGAAAAATCATTTTTTGCCCTTGGGAAATCTAAAGTTATCAAAATGGTCCCTGGGTGAAAGTTTTGTGGAAATTACATGTTTGGTCCCTAAGTTTGGTAATTTGTCATAAATGGTCCTCGGGAATTTTAAAAGTGGAAAATGTTAATTTATGGCATCTTGGGTCCTTGTATTATAAAAGTTTGGCAAAAGTGGTCCTTATGAATACTCTTGGAAAATTACAAAATCAGTCCCTATGGTTTGCTAAAATTACATGATTGGTCCTTATGGTTGTATTTATTAAACAAACAAACCAAACCACCTTTTGCCCAAAAACCAAAACCTGATCAAACCAATCCAGTCCACCAACAAAACCTAAACCCTAGCCCACCTAAGCCCAACATCCTACCCGGCCCACCTCCTAAAACTAATAACACCTCGTTGACCCCGGTCAAACCTACATCCCTCGCTCCACTGTTCATCATCTCCCAACACAATCCCACGAAACCAGGACCCTCCCCCTCTTCTTCTCCACAAAACCATCACCAAACTCATTAAAACTTCACCTACAACACACCAACCCCCCTCCTCATTTATTATCTCACCAAACCCACCCAATTTACTTACACCTGTTTTCCCGCCAATTCCCATTTAAACGGTTGCGATTAAATTGAAGCATCCTACGGCACAAGAAAGGTGGGAAAGAAAGAGAGTGGTACCAGGGAACTATAAAAGCAAAGAAGAAAAGCAGAAGCAGTTAGTTAGTTATTTAGTTGTAGTTAGTTTAATTATTTTTAAAATGTAATTTTCATCCCTGTGTTTGTTCAAATTTTAAATTGTATTCTTAAGAATTTTTAGTATAAAAACAATCTAATTCAAGTCTGTAACTCAGTTCAAGCTTTTATTTCCTAATTACAATTTTTATTTAAGAAATTTCTTTTCATTTGTGGTATTATAAAAGTGCTTATTTAGTAGTAAGTGGTGTTCACATAAGCCATTTATGAGCCTTAATAAGCTCAGCAAGGGTTGAAATAGGTTTAAGCTTCAAGATTGTGACTGGTCAACAAAAGTCAAACAAGGATCAATGTTGGTGTATCTGGTTCAGAAATGGTGTTTATTGGTTAAATAGGTTTTATTTGGTTGATATTAAGCTCATATGAGTGTTAGGCTATGGTCCTGAGGTCAGAATTCCCTTTGTCTCATCTTACTTAAAATCTCAGCTTATATATTGTCTTGTGTTCATTGTTTATTCTAGTTCTTATTTAGTGCTTATTTCTGGTTGAGTTGTGTTTATTTAATCTTAGTATAGCTTATTGATCTTCTGTTTGTGTTTGCATTGGGTGAATTGGCATTGTACCTACTTAAATCCAAAACTAGTAACATATAAAGGGGTGTTTGGTTATAGCCTGACTGATGTACTCTTGTTGTTATCTTATTGTTGTTTTAGCTTATACTTGCTTTGTCATGTCTAGTTAGGTCTTAGGATTCATATAATTGGTGCCTTAAACAAGAAAAAGTAAAAATCAAAACAAACTTCCCCACACAGTTAACTGTGTGGGTTTTGGAGTCCAAAAAGCTTGCACCCTGATTTGAAAGCTGATAAATTTCATTAGTTTAACTTCATTTTAGCTTATCAGTGAATTTTAAGTCATTTAATCAAGATCTAAATTGGCAAAAGTCAAAGATTTAAGTTTTCATAAATAGTCAAAGTTGCTTGATATTCATTTTTTACAAAAATTCAAAGAATTTTCTAGATTTTTGTGGGGTGATTCAGCCTTTGAGCTTTTGATATTTTGTAACCCCCCAGCTCAGCTTTGATTTCCTATCTTTACTTGATTTTTGTGATTTTATTTGTGGGCCCCACAAAGTGACCTGCAGGGCTGAGCTGTGCTCTGTCTCAGCAGATACACCTCCCCACCACCACCTTTGTGGTGATTTTCTGGCCACCATGGTGGCCTCACAACACCCAACTTGGTTCCTCCCAACCCCCCTCCTACCAGGCTTGGTAAATTGACCATTGGTTTGACTTCATACCCTCTGGGACCCACCTGATCCATCTCCACAAATCTGTCCCACTTTTCAGTCAAGTTCCAAGTTCCATGTGCTTATTCATAGCTTATCTGCTTATTCTGTGCTATCCCATTGCTTTTTCTGGCTTATATATGTTCCTTAAACTCAAGTGAATCAGATTTACTCATTGTGGGCCCCACTTTAAGCCATTTTAGCTCAATTTGCCTTTTGGTCAAACAAAGTCAACTGTCTTGACTTTTAGCTTATTTTGTGCTTATTTTTAGCTTCTAAAAAGTTTGCTTTTACAAAAAATTCTTGTTTTTAGTTATAAATCAGGTTTCTAAAAAGAAAATCCAGAAAATCAAAGTAATTTTTAAGTGATAGTTTCTATTTAATTTTATTTAAATTTTATTTTTCATTTTTAGATTTTAATTAAGTACTTGTCATTTTTATATTTTTATTAATTACTTCTTATATTAAAGTATTTATATAAATTTTCTCAGATTTTTATTTCATCATTTGGTATTTATTATATTTAATATTAGTTTTATTAGAAATTAATTAATAATTAGTTTAAAATAGCATAATTAGTTTTTATTAATCAAAACCAAGTTTTTATATTTTTTTATAGCTTTTATATGTTGTAAAATAGTTTTAGAAATTTTATTAGAGTTTTTACTGTTCATTTAGTAATTTTCTTAATTTAAAATAGTTTAATTAGATAATTAGTAATTAAATAGTAATTAATTAATAAGAAAATCACAAAAAGACAAAAATACTTATTTTTAATTTTAAAACTTATTTTTAGTTATTTTATAATTTTAGGAATTTTATTTTCACCTTTTTAGTATTTAATTAATATTGTATTATATTTAAGTTGTTTAAATATTAATAATAAGTATTAATTAGTTTTTATTTAATATTAAATAATTAAATAGTGTAAAAAGTAATTTTAATTTTCTAAAAAGTTTCTTTTATTATTAGGATTGTGAAAATGTGATTTTCACTTTTGTAAGTATTTTATTTGGTTAAAACTCGCGTTTTATTTCGTACGTCTACGTTTATTTAAACGTAACGTACGCGTTTTTAGGTTTTAATCGTTTCTGGGTTTTCAAACATTCCAGTCTTGTTTATATAGCTTGTTTAAGCTATTTCGTTGTAAATTCCTTAGTTTAATCACACTCAAACCTTTTTCTCATCCAAATTCACCCGATCAAATAACCGTTTGATTACAATTCACACCTCGTCGGGACATAACGACCCGGGGAAACCTTATACTTCCGCGGAGCATTGATTCTATACTATTTGACTTTGTTGACCATTCCTTGGTCAATATAAGTTAGGTGGTTTGGCATCAATCACTCGTGTCCGTTCGGGCTCGAGCCCATTTGACCCGTGCTCGTTCGAGCTCGAGCCCGTTTAACCCGTGCTCGTTCGGGCTCGAGCCCATTGCCCGTTTTGGCTTGAATATTTGTATAATATGTTTTATTATTTATATTAGTGATATTTAATGCAGGAATTGTGTTTAAGTTGGTTGTACAATATGCTTGATAATTTGTATTTTTTATGTAAGGGGTGTTTTAATAAGTGCATTAATTGTATTTATTGACCAGTTAATTAATTGTATTTAATGTACATAATGATTTATTTATTGTATTTAATGTTAGTATTAATTGTATGCTAGAATTAAATATGAGGGGAATTTATATAAGTAGCAATTGTGTTTGAATCAATTGTACTTTAAGCTTATTAACTTGTAAGGCTTAATTTTAAGTATTCTAATATTAGAAGGTCTTCCTCCATTATATATATATATATATATATATATATATATATATATATATATATATATATATATATATATATATATATATATATATATATATATACATACATACATATACTAGTTTAAGACCAGTGTAATACACAGGTTGTCAAAGGAGTTGTTCAATAAAATATAATGATTTAGCATTGAATAGTTTAAAGAACTGAATAATTCAACAACTCTGACTCAACCTGGTTTAGAGTGTTTAATAAATTAATGAACACTCTGAATCATAAAAGTTACCATTTTAGCCATTATTGCTTTATAAGCTTTTGATAAATATTTTGATAGTTATTGAAAGATTACAATAAAAGTTTTGCAATGTTTTTGCTAAACAACACAATAATCAAAACGTTTAATTTAACTACACATCCTCGAACAAATTTTAGAATTCATAATATGCTCACCTACAATCATCAAAAGAAAAGAAATAAACTTAGACAAAATCGAACCCAGTTGAGAACCGTTATCAAACATGCAAAAAGATTGCAACAAATTATCATTAAATTCTGTTGTTAAGTCTTGTAAATTGTAAGCATTGTTAAGAAACAAATTAGAAATTAAACTTTTTAAAAAAGGCAATATTTTACTGATTTATAATCATGTATAGTAGAAACTCTTCTAACCAAATCACCTTAGACGTGGCAATTGAAAAAGATGGCATTGGCGTTGTATCTTTGCATCAGCTAATTGCACGTATAAACGAATATCCGTACATAGCAACGAGATTTCATAGAAGCAGATAGTTTTAGTGATAAAAAAAGTTTATGGATTATAAACGAAAATAATAAAGTTTGAGGATTTGGGGAACATAATATTTTGAAACCTGGTTCGACCCGAGTGGTTTAACCGGTTGAACCGTTCCAGTCGAAAAATAGGTCAATTTAAACCGGGTCAACCTGACGGGTTGGATCGAAAGAAAACTGGTCAAATAAAATCGGATCAGTCCGTCGGGTTTGAAGCGTCCTGGGTCAACCCGGTTTTCGATGTGTATTAATAGTTTTCTTTTGAAACATATGTTTTCGACATTTTATTTTTATGTTTTTCAACATTTCATTTTTTTTTAACTTTTCACTTTTCATTTTGACATTTTTGTTTTATAGATAGTATAGAATATAGATATATATATAAAAGGGCTAATACCCTCATTAAGTAACCCACGAATATGACGAATTATTTAAGGTCATGAAGGTAGCAGCAAAAGAAAAGGTTGATCGATCTTTAACATTAATAGTAACTGATACACCAAAACATACATCCACAACAATCACACCACACCAAAATCTAAACACTCCTATGACATCCCAAATTATAAAGTTCAATCCAAACACCCTTTTAACAACAGTCACATAATCAAAAACTTCATAGGACCAAAAATTAAAACTTATGTGGCTTATGTGGCTTGCGGTTGACCAGATTCTCAATCCTATGTCCCTAAAATATCGACCCTTTTGTACATCTTGAACTACCAAATCAAAACACTTATAATGAATCTAGTTGCATAATATGGTACTAGTGAAAGTCTAATCAAACCACTGTTTTTTTACCATTAGACCATGCATGTAGCCACAAAAAAATTCTTTGCTTTAACATGCGCTTTTTAGTTTTTTAAGCGGGATCAATTAAATAAATGTATTTTAGATTTATTCCATCCTCTTTAGTAATTTTTAACTGTATTAACCAATGAAAGATTGACACATAGTCAAAGATTACATCAGCGATAAATAGAAAAGATATATAACGACAAAGAAAAGGGACATGGAGAAAGCAAAAGGCGGTTCCGAAGTCGACGATTTCCCTCCAACACAAACAAACATCGAGGTTAGTCGATCTAATTTTTAATTAATTACTACTAGTTGTTCTTAGCTAATTGATCATTGATTTGGTAGAGATAAAAAAATCGTACATGTCATATAACATAAATACAATTTTTTTAAAGGGTTTCTGATAAAATATATTACATCAAAAAACGTTGAAGTACAAAAGATTTACATCTCAGCAGATTTTTTTATTTACATGATTGATTGTTTTTATGAAAAGTATAGGGTGCGAAGTAAATAATGCCATGCATGCATGTTTTGGTTTTTATAGTACGTAGCAACTAGCAATGAACAGCTCTCGTCTTGTATGCTTCTTCTTCTTGGTGATTCTGCTTGCCAAAGTAAGTGGCCTTCCACAATGGGAATTATTAGAAGCCCTGGCTAACCGAAATGTGACTAACCTTGATCCCAACATGGAAGCTATAATAGGAATTGAGGATGACCTTTACCAGATGTGGCTCTTTAACGGTCGGTCTTCAAGTTCAGATATTATCGATTTTTTAACCCAATATGTGGAAAAGAAGAGTATATAAAAACAAGATTGATATGGTTGGGTCCATTCTTTTTGGAGCTGAAAAAGGTCGCTCAATCCTCCATTCGGCTACTAGCCTTTCGCTTGATGACATGCTGATGCAGTGCTCTCTATCATCCTTGCATTTATTTTCCCAACATTGTGGTTTCCAATATCAAACTTACATTAAGTACCGTCGACTCTTTGTAAATATGTGCAATAATGTGGGTGAAGACATGGCATCAATCAAGGAAGCAATCATTGCCACCTGTGGCAACAACAAATCATTTGGCGGTAACCACACTACCTTCTTTTTTACTTAGGGTGTGTTTGTTTCATTTAGATGTTTTAGGTCTGAATCTGACTACCACATCTTACTAGTAAGAGATGGCTAGAACGTCTAAATCTAAACGAAATAATGTTGTTTCTTTTTGTATAATTGTCCGAATAATTTTAAGTGCTCGTTTCTGCAATTTATTTAAATAACTTATGTAAATATGAAACAAGACCTTTTATCATAACTATAACATAGTTAATAAACCATCAAATATATTATATTAACACGAGTATTCAATCTCTCTTATCGAGTAAGAGGCAGTAAGACAAGTGTCCCACCTCTTACTGAGTAAGATGTTATATTTCTAGCTGGGTTTGACTCAAAAGAAAAAAAACAAACAAGCAAAACATCTGCCCACGGTAAGAGTAAGAGGGAGTAAGAAGGCTAGTAAGACTTTTTTTTATAAACAAACAAACACGCCCTTACTCTACTACCGTAGCATTTTATGTTACCAAATTACTACATGGATGATATTGGATGTCGATATTTAATTCATCTTTTCATGAATTGCATTTTTGGTACTATTATGATTACCTGCCCTTGTTTACAGTCACTTAGATTTCAGTATTGTGTAATACTAATTTTATCATCTAAATCTGCAGCTGTTGTTGATGTGAGGAATCCCACTATAACAGTCGTCCCCGCACCAACTCGTGGCTCTTCCGATTATTGTGAACGTGTCTTTGTGAACGGCGTATCCAGAAATATTCTTGGGAGTTTTGCCAAAATATATCTTTGGTTCATTCCCACACTGACCAGCCGTGACTAGCATGACAAAGCCCAAATTTGTATTCACGGGTATAGTAAAGAGTCATTTAAGTTCTACCCTTTTGCGTTTATTGGTAATAGGTGGCAGCATGGGCAGAAACAAGCTCGATTTTGTTTTTAATGCATTATTCATGATTCTACAATCTACTTTATTACTGTTTTTTTCTTTTTGCTAATTTCCTTCACTTGATCCATTCATAACTTGAAGAGTACCCATTATATGGCCTAAACACTGTTTTTCTACATAGTACTAATTTGCTGCCTCGGGATTTGTTACGCTTTTGGTTATTCTTTTTCAGAGTTTTATTGACACTCCTGTCGGAATGGTAGCGGTTGTTACTTGTTTGACACTCTATTGTGTGAAAAGTTTTATCAAGTAAGTTCTATTTTACCCAACTTCCTCTGATGCGATCAGGTTCATATGAAGTATTTTCAGGCTTAGTACCTTTTTTTTTTTCACTACACATGTAATGTAACAGTGCTGAAATTATTGTCATTTTTGCAAATGCCAACATTGTTACGCGGATGATTTACACATTATATTTTTATTGATAAGTAAACTTTGAATGCATCAGGAAATAAAGGAGATATCACAGTGGAACTGGGTGAAAAATGGCTTGCAAGGGGTTTCAAAAGCAAACGGTTCTTTTTGACAGATCGTGGAGTTCTCATTTCATCATTTATCTATTAGCGTTACAGTTACCGTACATCTAGCGGGTTTATTTAAGATATTTATATTTATTGTTGTGTAGAATTCCCTTCTAGTTAAATTTTATCTTTATAAATTATTTATTTTTGTTATGTAAACTTTCTTTTCGTTTACATTCTTATGTTCCGGGTTTTATATTTATAGAAAAGGAAAAAAAAATGATCACAAAAAGCAATAACATAATAATACATATGCGAAAAGACAGAATAAAAGAGATGGTTTGATATTTCAAAAGATAATTTTTCTCACCATATAAGCACTAGTGTGGTCAAAGAAATACAAGAGGCGTTAGCCTGTTCTTGACACGAATTAAAGAACAACTCTTGTGATCGCCCACTGCCTCATCCACAAGTTGCTCATTGCGGCATTTAGCTATTTCGTTTGACACACTATTAGTTGCTTCTAACATGTAAGAAAACTCGTTTAATGTTTCAAAATGGAACTCTTTGTGTGAATGTCTATGAGTCACCAGTTAACTTTATAGTTAGATTCAAAACACGCATGTGCTAAATACAAGACCAGGCGATGGCCTGATAGCTATAGTCTCCCTCCTCCCAGCGCCCACACATTTACCTAAATGTTATCCATAATTACGATGTTTACTAACCAAATTAAGTTCTTTAGCCTCCAGAGAAAGATGATAAAGTTATCAAATGACTCGTAATTTTTTTTCAAACATGAGATCAAGGATAAAAGTAGTTCAAGTTCTATTTTTATTTATTTTTTATATATTAAAATGTAATGTAAATCCAAATGAAAGTAGGTATTATATGTTGTTATGTCACACATAGTGGGGTTGGTGAAAGGGGTTGGTTTAATTCTGCTTGATTGGTTTTTGATATTATATTATTAGAAAGTAAACCAAATCATCGTCTTAGGACACTTTTGCATGTGTTTTTTTTTAATAAAGTGGATTTTGCATGGATGAGGAGTCAGTTTAAGCATGTCTGTATTACTTTTGACAATAAAGTTTGATATAAAATGACAATCATCCAGGCGAATGAGAAACTGGAAATCAGAAACTACTAAATTACCAATGGTCGCATGGATCTTCGTACCCTGTCTCACAAACCATATCATCAACAATAAATATTTACAACATGCATACAGATCTGAAAAGAAATATTTGGTTATAAACAAATTATTATACCTCTTCGTCCATCAGAATCATATCAATACCAGCAACTTTGGACTGATTAGTGACACCGTAGTACTGATTCCATATAGAAACTACTTTCACCTTAATATTAATCTTACCATTCCTGCCGTCAATATCCGAAAGGGAGGTGATCAACATAGTTTTGCATGCGCTAAGAAAACGAAAGCAAAAGAATCAGAAAACCAATGAATAATGAGCACCCACATTGGGCGAGTATATATAGGCTCAGGATTAGGGTTTCGCAACCGTGATCCAGAAGATAACGCATAATTCAAATATGGAAAAGATATCGGACAGGATAACTATCGTTTTTAAAACATTCTAGAAGGTGCCTCTCGTAGTACCAGAGACCCCAGGACACCAAAGTTTCAGAAAACACACCTGGTTCCAAAAGGTTTTTTTATTCGCGTTTTCGACATGTCTATGTTTGGTGAGGCCAAAAAAACACTTTTGGCGCTCCGACATTCTCTCGATTGCAAAACCAATTAACCAATGAGAGGCCTCGATTTCAAAATGGAGCCCTCCCATTGGTTAATCGAATCCCTCGATTTGGCCAAAAGTGAGTTCTCATATTATATAAAAGATTGATCCCCTTGCTCCACAAAACTCCAATAATTGACATTACTGCTCGACGAATTATGCAATCAATCAAGCTTATGTCGGTATGCATTGGTGTTCAACTCCTATTACAGGTAACTATATGTATAGTTTTCTTAATTAATGGTCGTTGTCACTTTCAAATCCCGAGTCACATTGGATTTCACTAATCATTATACTGCATGCTTAATTGATCTGGACCATGTCTAATATTAGAAACACGTTGTATCACTAATCACCCCACCTCTAAACCACATCAAATTTGATGATACACTTTGGCGATATTACCCACGGCCTTATAGGTCTTTTTGTCTAAGGTGGTTCCCCGGCACCACTGGTGTGTGCTTATTCACACATCATTTCCTGTCCATTTTAAGACCAAAACAGACACAAACTAACCATAAATGCCAAAGATATTGTGTTTGTGATCGTGCAGGAACGGATATTTCAGAAATTAGCACAAATCAGGCCAAAAAGGACAAAAACGAGCATGAATTTGGAAATCGTATCAAAAGCCAAAGCCAGGGAAGCAAATTATCATTTTTGAGCTTAGAATGTCAAAACATACTTTGAAGAATCATCAAATGCCAAAAATAGTCCTTAGAGCAAAAGTTTGCAAAATTGGCAGAATAGTCCCTCAAGTTTGAAATTTGGTAGAAATGGCCCCTGAGCATTTGATTTTGGAAGAAAAAGTCAACACTGGTCCTTGGAGTTCACAAATTGCCAATTTTAGTCCCTGGGTGAAAGATTTGAAGAAATTACAAGTTTGGTCCCTGAAGTTTTAGTTTTGGCAAAATTAATCCTTGGGATATTCAAATTTGGAAAATATCAAAATGGTCCTTGTACTATTCATCCTTGGCAAGTTTGGTCCTCTGAACAGCTTTAGGAAATTTACAAATCAGGCCCCTAAATTTTCAGAATTTACAACATTGGTCCTTGTGTCATTTCTATTACAAACCGAACCGGACCCCTTATTATTATTACCAAATCCAAATACCAAATCCAATCCAACACCTGATCCACCTAATCCCCAGCCCAAACAAAACATAAGCCCAAAACCACCCCTGGCCCAATTCCATTTTAATACAAACGCAGGGTCAAACGTTTGACCCTACTCCTTCCCTCCCACCTCCTCACCACTTGACCTGCAAAAACATCACATCCCACCACCCCCCCACTAGCAATTCCATCATCACAATCCCACACCCATATCTACATAACATCACTTCCACAATTAATGCCACCCCCTAATGATATTACAAAGCAATTTGCAAAAATCTTTTTGGAGCCAAAAATACGTGGAGGGCTGGGATTGCATTTCAGACATCCAATGGCTATCAAGAGTGATGGGATTTGATTAGAGAAATGCAAGGAACCCTAATTGGGGCTTAGAAAAGAAAGAAGAAGGATAGAAGTAGATATGTAGCTTAATTAGTTCAAAGTAGTATCGTATTTAGTGTAATCTTCAAATTATTTGTAATCTTTTGCTTTAAAAGCTTGTAGTCATATTTCCTGAGTATTTAAACTCATTTCAATCAATCACACACAAGGTTTCTATTTCAATTCTCATAATTGCATTTTTACTTTGAATTTTCAAATTTAAGTTATAGTGTTAATAGATGTTATTATGGACTTATTAGCTCATATAAGCTCTGTATATAGCTTCTAATAGCTATTAGTAACCTTAAAAACTAGTTTAGCTAAAATTAAAAATACAAAAAAATCATTCAAATAAATGAAAAAAAATACAGGTTAAATGATGTAGATGGCTAGAGCAGGGTGAATTCTGGATGGCCTTGGGTTAGAGCTTCTTGGGAAGCAATAGGTTTGGTTCAGTGGTCCTTGGTTCTTGGAATTTGGCAGGAAAGCTATTTGTAAGCCTATTTTCTCTTTTTAGCTTTTTACTATTCAAGTGCTTAATTTGTGCTTATTTTTGTGTTTCTGTGCTTGCTAAGTATAGTTTAATCATATTAAGGCTTACAATCAGTTGTTGGTTAATTAAAAAATCATTTTGCTTAAAATCTCATTTCCACTGATAAACCAGTATAAGTTGGATTCTTGGGGTATAGCCCTTGTGATCTTTGTTTCTATGTCCACTTAGGCTTATTTGATTATAATAAGGAGTTTAGAAGCAGTTACCAAGTCTCAGGCATCCATTTGTTTAAAAAAATCAAAAATCTAGTGGTTTCACAGGTTGTTTGGATTTGCTTGTTAGTCTGTGTACTAGCTTGTTTTTGTTGATATTCTTGGTACATTTAGGTCACAATAGGTTTCATTAGGTCATATCAATCATAAAAACCCACCCTCATTCAGTAAAAAGTCAACATCACTTTTAATCTCACCATAAGTAATCAATGTGAGGATTTAGAGTCTCAAATCCTTCATAACTATTCATAAGTAGTTGGAATAGCTTAATTTAGTTTCATTTTAACCTAAAACATCATTTTCAGTCATTAGATTAAGCTCAAAGTTCATTTAAGTCAACTTTGTAGTTTAAGTTAAAAAGTCAAAATTGCATAGTTAGGTAGAAACTCACTTTTTCCAAGATTTTTCCTGACTTTTGTGTTTAAAATTAAGCCCAAAGCTTTTTACAAGTTAAAATATACCAGCTTAAATTTTGAAATCCATCATTGGCTTATTTTTAAGATTTTTTCTGAGGCTTGTGCAAGTACTTATTTGGACTAGCAGGGCAAACACCCTCCCCTGCACCAGGGTATTTGCCCAATCTTCCTTGGCTTATTCTGGCTTAACCAGTGGGCCCCAGACCTCACCATTAGCTTTTTAGATAGCTTATCAGTCCCACTCAACAAACCAATGCTTATTTTGGATTTATGAACCCTTGCCCTTAGCTTATTTAGCCTTTAAAGTCATACTAATTACACCAAGTATAAGCCATCCAACTTCACAAGCTTGCCATAAGCTCATTAGTGAGCTATAAGCTCTGAACCTTGGCTTATTTGAAAACTTATCAGACCATCTTTTAGGATCAAGTTTTAGTTTGGGCTTCCAATCACTCCTGTGGGCCCCACATAGGGCTGCAAGTCTTTTATTTTGGCCTGTTTAGGCCTGTGGTTTATTGAAAAGTGCTTATTTGTGTCTCTGGCTTATTCCCTATGCTTATTTTGTTCATTTTAGCTTATTTGTATGCCATTTAGTAGATTGTAGTTTATTTACCCCATTTGTAGCTTAATAGTTGCTTATTGCATAAAAATCCAAAATTTCAAGCTTATTAGACCTTCTGTCTTGCATAGTGCTTATTTTTAAGCTCTAAATAAGTTGTCTTTGTAAAAGTTTAATATTTTTAGTAATAAAATAGTTTTGTAAAAGAAAAACCAGAAAAAGACAAATATAAAAATAGTGATAGCTTCTATTTAAGCCAATTGGCTTATTGCTCACCTTTTTCAAAAAGAAATTTTCCATTTTATATTTTTATTAGCTTTCTAATATATTAAAATAGTTTAAGAAAAAATTTCATAATTTTTTGAGTTAAGTTATTATTTATAATAATTAAATTAAGTTTAATTAGTTTTAATTAAAAAAGCCAAATATCAATTTTCCTTCTACTTATTTATAAGGAATAGTAGCTTTTTATATTTTTCCTAGGTTTTATAATTTGTAAAGTATTTTTAGAAAAAATTTCAGAATTTTCACTGTTCATTTAGTATTTTTCATAATTAAATTAGTTAAAATAGATTTTAATTAATAAATAAGTAAATAATTAGTAAATTAGTTTAAAAATAATTTTTATAAACTTTTTATAAGTTTTTAGGATTCCTGTGATGGTTAATTAGATTTGTAAAAAAATTCATATTTTTCTAAGTCATTTTGGTATTTTTCTTAAATTTAAATTGGATATAAATCAGTTTTTATTAATTATTAAATAGTTTAAATTAGTTTTTAATTAATATTAAATAATAAAATAAAAAAAAATAAATTTCTTTTTAATTAAATTTTCTTTTAATATTAAGTTTGTAAAAGTTTCATTTTCACACCATGTAGTTTTAATTTGTTCATATCTCACCTTTTAATCTGTCTGTAATCATATCAGATTTTTAATTTGGTTTACGTTTTTATAAATCTCTAATCTTGTGATTCTTAATACTGTTTCATTATCTTAATATCAAGCAATCAATAGTGTAATTAAATCCAAATCATAATTTGTTGTTATTCCAAATCACTGTATCCCTCAAACGTTTCCCAAAACGCAATTTCAATCTCGTTGGGACCTAACGACCCAGGGATTTCCCTGTACTTCCACGGATTTTATATCTTGCACTTTCTCCCTTACTGTTTGACCTATTGACCATTCTTGGTTAATCCTGACTGACTGTTTAGGAGGAGTTAAATTTGCGCCGCTGCCGGGGAGGTTGCTGCGTGTTTTCAAAAACGTTTAGGTTTAGTGATTTTTTAAAACCATCTTTGTATAAATTTCACCACTTTGTAAATTTTTTGTAAAAATGATAATCATATCAGAAAATGTTCATTAACACTTTTCCTAAAGTGTTAACAACACCAAAAAAAATCAAAAACAACAAAACAAATCTTGAAGTTAAATTACTTCGTATTCTTTAAGATTACAACCTACACAGGTGGTAAACGGAAGTTCTGACATTAAATTGCGAACTGAAGAGAGATCCATTCTTCTCTCCCGCCACCCTGCGAGTAATTTTAAAGAAAACGATTTCGGTTAACGAATCGATACCAAAAATATTTGCAAAAGTTTTTTGCACACACACCCAAAAAAGCCAAAAACATTTTGTTTTCTGTTAATAATAATTACATAAAATACACTGTCGAAAACCAAGGCTGAATACCTACCAACTGGGGTATGAACATTAATAAGTTCCCAAACTAAAGATTAAAACTTGCTTTTGTATCCCTGTGATTGGTGTACCTTTTTCAAAGAAGTCAGTCATACTGTGATTACTGGTTTAAGTTCTCTGTTGTTTTGCCTCGGTCTTGTTTTAATTGACATTGTTTTTAGTGCATGCGCACTCATTCACAATCAAGGCGTAATCATCAGAAAAATGTACCCGAGTTACGTACAGTTATTGAAGAACCCAAAATAGAAATGGACGAGCCCCCACCACCCCCATCTGACCCTCCCAAGGATGAGACAGCTCCCGATTCCCGAACGATGGAGGAGTTTTGTCAGCCTACCATGCACGGGAGAGGTGGACCTATTGCACCACTCACTATTGAGGCCATGGACTTTGGCCTCAAGCATCACATGATTCAGCAAGTCCGAAATTCGTGTCAATTTCACGGATTGCCGGGTGACGATGCTAACAAGCATCTCGATAAATTTTTAACCGTCACCCAGAGCATGAAACAAAATGCGTCATCGAAGACGGCTTTCATTTATATCTCTTCCCCTATTCTCTCACTCATCATGCTACTTCCTGGTTCGATCGTCTTCCAAAGAATTCGATCCACACTTTTGATGAGATGGTTACCAAATTCTTGGCAAAATACTTCCCACCATCCATGGTAACTAAGCTGAGGAATGATATCAGCAACTTCAGACAGCGTCATGACGAGTCCTTATTTGAGGCATGGGAATGCTATAAGCTTGCAATTGATCGATGTCCCAATCACAATATGCTTCTTGTCACCATTATAGATACCTTCTACAATGGTTTGACACTTCGTCATCGTGACATCATCAATGCTGCTGCCGGGGGCACCTTTATGAAAAGGACCCCTGAAGAGTGCTATGATTTGATCGAAAACATGACTGCGCATCACAATTTCTGGGATTCCTCAGCTGAGAGGAATGACTCATTTAAATCAGTCACTCCGGCAAGCAATGATATAGTTGTCCTTGCTAAAAAACTTGAAGATTTGTCCACTGCAGTTTTACGTATCCAACAGACAAATCAAAATCATCACGTCAAAGTTGTCAACCCAAGTTGTGAAACTTGTGGTGGTCCCCACCCGTACACTGAGTGTCCAGCCTCCGGTGGATTCGTTCATGAAAACGTGTACGCAGCTCAAGGTTCTTATAATGCGGGAGGTAATTCCTACCAACCACAAGGGGACCGTAACCTCTTGAGCTATCTTTCTAATAATTACCTTGGACCACCCGGGTTTAATCAATCTCAGAATTAGAATCAAAACCGGAATCAAAATTTTAATCAAAATCAAAACCGAATGAACCAAGGTTTCAAAACCAAGGGAATTTCAATTCCGGTTACAACCAGGCTTTTCAAAACCAAAACCAAGGAAATTTTAACCGTAATCAAGGTCATGGTAATTTTAATCAGGGTAATAATTTCCAACAGGGTAATTTTCAACAAGGAAACAATTTTCATGGTCATAATAATCAAAATCAAGGGAATTTTCAAAACAACCGTGCTCAAAATATTCCTAACCAAAATCAAGCCATTGTTCTAACCGGACCATCATCCGATGAGTTGTTAAAACAGTTTATGAAATCCCAAGAAGAAATGAACAAATTGTTGGCCAGCCAGATCTCAGAACTCAAGAAGTTTTTAATTGATCGACCCTTGGGCTCAGGTACACTACCAAGCAACACGATCGCTAACCCGAGGGGTGATGTTAAGGCGATCATAACCAGAAGTGGAGTTTCTTATAAAGGACCCACGGCTCTGTCTACTTCTTCTCCTGTTCAGATAGAGGAACATGAAACTGAGGCTACAACGGATACGGTACTTCCTACTAACAACGAAGGTACCAATGACATCCCTCCTCTAGTTATCCTGGTCCCGATCCATAAAACAAGGGTCGTATTTGAACCTCCCGAGACTCCAGTTGAAAATCCAAAACCCAACCCAAAACCTTCAATTGCTTATCCATCACGTTTACAAGACCAAAAGCTCCGTGAAAAAGCAAATCATCAAATGGAAATTTTTTTCCAAATTTTTCGATCTTCATTTTGATATCAGCTTCGCGGATGCTATTCTCCTGATGCCTAAATTTGCATCCAAAATCAAAAATTTGTTCAGCAACAAGGAAAAACTGTTCAAGATGGCAAAAACTCCCCTCAATGAAAACTGCTCTGCGGTTTTGTTGAAACAGCTTCCCGAAAAGGTGGGAGATCCCAGAAAACTTCTCATTCCATGTATATTCCCGGGAATGGTTGAATGCTATGCCTTGGCAGATCTTGGTGCCAGCATCAATTTAATGCCTCATTAAGTATGAAAGAAACTCTCTCTTCAAGAACTCACTCCCACTTGCATGACTCTTGAGCTTGCAGATCGTTCGATATCTCGTCCCCTCGGTATTACCGAGGACGTATTTTTCAAAGTAGGAAAGTTCCATTTTACAGCAGACTTCGTGATTGTTGATTTTGATGCGGATCCAAGGGTTCCTCTCATTCTTGGAAGAGGATTCCTGTGGACGGGTCGTGCTCTGATCAATGTATTCGATGAGGAAATCACATTACGCGTTGGTTCCGAAGCCATAACTTTCAACCTTGATCAAATCTCGAGATAATCTTCAAATTATGATTCTAAATCTGTTAACCGCATCGATGTCATCGATGTTGCAACAGATGAGTACTCTCAATAAATTCTTGGTTTCACTGATGATTCTCTGAGTGGCAACCCCACTCCTTCCTCTTAACCTATCATTGCCAACTCTTCTCCTTCCCTCACTCCGTTTGAGGGAAGTGATTTCGTCTTGGAGGAAATAGAGGCCTTTCTCTGAAGTGACTCAATTCCCGAGGGGATTGATAACCAAGAGATTGACCCGGAAAGGGATATACTTCTCCTTGAGAAGTTGCTCAATCAAGATCCCTCCCTCCCCCTCCCGTTCTTTCACATACATTTCATAAGGAGGAAATAAAAAATGTTGAGAAAACTGATGATTTTCCTGAGGTCGATCTTAAGGACTTGCCTCCTCATCTTGAATATGTATTTTTGGAGTGTGATGATAAATTACCCGTCATTATTGCTAAAGATTTAAAAGATGAGGAGAAGACTGCTCTCATAAAGGTCTTGAAATCTCACAAGCAAGCAATTGCCTGGAAACTCTCCGATATCAAGGGTATTAACCCAGAATTCTGTACTCAGAAAATCTTAATGGAAGATGATTTCAAACCGACGGTTCAACAACAGAGATGGGTTAATCCCAAAATTCACGAGGTTATCAAACAAGAGGTTCTCAAACTTCTTGATGCCGGATTGATTTACCCTATCTCTGACAGTCCTTGGGTTAGCCAATCCATTGTGTTCCAAAAAAGGGTGGCATAACTGTTGTCACAAATGAAGAAAATGAGTTGATTCCAACTCAACTAGTTACGGGATGGCGTGTATGCATTGACTATTGTAAGTTAAATGATGCCACCCGAAAAGACCACTTTCCTCTACCCTTCATGGACCAGATGCTCGAGAGACTAACGGGAAACGAGTACTATTGTTTCCTTGATGGTTTCTCGGGTTACTTTCAGATTCCCATTGATCCGCAGGATCAAGAAAAGACCACTTTCACGTGTCCCTACGGAACTTTTGCCTATAGACGTATGCCTTTCGGCTTATGTAATGCTCCAGGCACATTCCAAAGGTGCATGATGGCCATGTTCCACGACATGATCGGGAAAACTATGGAGGTCTTTATGGATGACTTCTCGGTCATTGGGGATTCGTTCCAATCTTGTCTCTCCCATTTAAAACACATGCTTAAACGTTGCAAAGAAACAAATCTATGTCTAAATTGGGAAAAGAGTCACTTTATGGTCAAAGAGGGCATTGTCCTCGGCCATAAGATTTCCAAAAGTGGGATTGAGGTTGATAGAGCCAAAGTTGATGTTATAGCTAAACTGCCTCCTCCCACTACTGTCAAAGGTGTTAGAAGCTTCCTTGGTCATGCCGGATTTTATCGTAGGTTCATTCATGACTTTTCCAAAATAGCCCGGCCTATGACCTATCTTCTTGAAAAAGATGCTCCTTTTATCTTTTCACGCGAGTGCCTCGAAGCTTTTCAAACCTTAAAGAAAAACCTTACTGAGGCACCGATTCGTGTTGCCCCCGATTGGAACCTGCCCTTTGAACTTATGTGCGATGCTAGTGACTTTGCAATAGGCGCAGTCCTGGGGCAACGTAAAACCATACATTTTCACCCTATACATTATGCCAGTAAGACTATGATTGAGGCTCAATGATGAGGCGAAAAGTGAACCACTTTTGGGGTCATTTAAGCCCGAATTCGAATTTATTTGATCAAATATTGCCCTAAATCGTTCCTTTTGTCATTTTAGGTACTTTTCGAGTGAAATCTGGAAAATGAAGCATTTTAGACATTTTTGGAACATAAAAATGAAAAAAACGGCAAAGTCTTAATTTTCCTTGCTGGGAACAGTACCTGACGGCGTCAAGAGCTTCTACATGACAGCGTCAAAAGTAACACAAGAGGTGGATGTGGACAATACACGTGACGATCCAGAGAGTTTTATGAATAGGAGATGACGGCGTCACCCAAGGCCGTCATGGTCCAAGTATTAGTGACGGCCCAGAACAATTTTACATATGACGGCGTCACAAGTGGATCTAGGCAATACAATTTCTATTATGGCGGCGAGTTGACAGCGTCACAACTCAATACATGACGCCGTCACCCTGTAAAATCTATATATAGTTTCCCAAATTTCATTCATTAGTGTGCAACTTTGAGGGAAAAATCCTAGGCCGATTTTTACAGCTTTTTCAAGGGTTTCAACCCTTTAAATCTTTCATGTTCTATTTGAGATAAGTACTCTTTCAATTCAATCAATATGTCTATGTGTTGCTTGAATATATCTTACCTTTGTCTTCTATTTAACATGCTTGGCTAAATTTCGTGTTTGCTTAGATGTAGTGAAACCTAGATGTTAATTATGGGTTGATTGTTTGTTTATAGTTGTTATGGATGATTGTATTCGATGTTAGGCTTAAGAAACTGGCAGACTTCCATTAGTAAGTTGCTTGAACCTCTTAAGAAACATGATCGGAGGTGTACTACGATATTTGGTTGTATTTAATGCGTAGGAGAATTCTAATGATCCCATGTTAGGTGCTTCTAACGGCTCGACATAGGAGTGAAGTAGGATCCTATAGAGTTAGGGAATATTGTACACGGCCCTACGACTAGTATTAAGGAATATGACCCGTCATCCATGCAATTGTAACAAGCTATCAACCTGTAAATGATATCTAGGGAGTAATGAAACCTAAGTAAACACAACTTTCCCCATCATTGTTTAAACCACACTAGTATAATTAGTTTCATTTTCATTTATGTTATTTAATTTTGATTGCATTTGTAGTTAATTGGGTTAGTTGGCTAGCAACTAATTCCGGCCACTCTTCCAAAAATCAAGATTTTACTTACTTTTATAAAATATAAAAATACAAAAAGAATCATCCCTCACCTCTAGACTTAGGTTAAGAGACTTTCTAATCCTAACGACACTATTCCTGAGTTGAACGATCAATCCCCCGGTACTTGTCACTATACTATACTACAACAATCATGTACACTGTCTGGTGGGGGTTGTAAGCTTCTCGAGATCCCTCGAGAGGTAAAGCCTGGTGCGATTCCCACGTATCAAGTTTTTGGCGCCGCAGCCCGGGGAATAGTTTTTGTCTAGGTTAGGATTTCTTTTTATTAGGTCTACTTGCTAGATTCCTTTATAGTAAGATTTTATTTTTATTTTAAGGTTTCTTTAGTCTATCTCATTTCTTTGTGTCTTTGTTCGTAACCTTTACCATCCGACATCATGGAAGGTGGTAACATCTTTGAACCCATCAACCCACCACAACAAAACCACCCACAAAACCCACCACTAGCAAACCAACCTCCTAGGCCCCGAACTTTAGGAGAGTATTCCCGTCCTAGCCACCAAGGCTATCGAAACACTATTGAGGTCACTCAAGGATCCAATGTGTCCCCCTTGCGACCCGACACCATCCGGTTGGTGCAAAGCGGATGTGCATTCCATGGACTTCGTTCCGAAGATCCTAATCAACATCTCAAGATTTCCTTAAAATAGTAGATTCCATAGACCTTGATGTTGTAACTAGAGAGTCGACCCGATTACGCCTATTCCAATTCTTTCTACGTGATCAAGCTAGTCAATGGCTTGAACGTTTACCCGCGGGTAGGGCTGTAAACGAACCGGACGAACACGAACGGAGCCTTGTTCATGTTCATTCATTTAATTTTAACTGGACAAATAAACGGACACGGACGCTTAAACGGACGGATTTTCTTGTTCATGTTCGTTTATTAAGAAAATGTGTTGTTCATGTTCGTTTATGTTCGTTCATTAAGACACTAAACGAACGCTAAACGAACATAAATGATCGAACATAAATAAAAATAGACAAACAAACATAAGCTTTATTGAATTCTTCACAATTTATTGTTTTATAAGTGTTGTTTTATTTAAACAAACCAATTTTTAGAATTATAAAATTAAAAGATATGATATATGTACATAAATATATAAATAATCATAAACGAATGTTAACGAACAAATAATCGGACGTTCACGAACATAAATGAATGGACGAGACTTTTGTTCATGTTCGTTCATTTGACTAAACGAACATAAAATATTGTTCATGTTCGTTCATTTAATAAACGAACGAACATAAACGAAATTTTTATCGAATGGTTCATGAAATGTTCATGAAATAACCGTATAATCGCATATCAACATAACTTTAAACGTCGTTACAAACTTACAATGGCAGCAATATTTAGCACAATACCATCTACTTATTCCAACACTAGCATAACGAGACCAAAACATGTCATCCAATCGACAGATTCAAACAACAAAAAAAGTGCAAATAAAAAATATCATATAGGAATACTAAAGAAAGCTGCAAGGCTTTTACCATTTACCCTTCAAATGACAAGTTTCAGAATTAACGTTATAGTTTTATGTTACCAAAAAAAACTGCAAGGCTTTGACATTTTAGGTACGACAACATAACTTTAAACAAGTACCTAAAAGTTGCAGGCTTGCAGCAATATTTACATTCTACTGCCTAGTGCCTACTACTACTAGTATACTACAAACTTATAATCGGCAAATACGCTTTCAACCCACAAAATAAGCTTTTCAATCTACATTCGGTTTCTTTTGCGGTTTTTTTCTTTTCTTTGTGTTCCTACTTTCAGCTTCTACTGTAGTTTCCACCGAGTTTGCGGTCGAGTTCGACATCTAAAAACAGTTAAAAATACATATTATGAGTTTATGACATTGATAAATTATGACTAACAAGCAACAAGTAACAACTAGTTATTAAAAATCTTAAAGAAACAGCCCATAAGACAAGAAAACTATAACAACACATATAACCCCTATTATTCTAAAACTGAGGATCGATTGAATTCATAAAGTTACATTAAAATAATTTTAAAACCCTATAAACCTTAACAAAAAATTCAACTAAAAGAGTAGTACCTTTAGTAGAAAAATGACAAATCTTTAGGGAATGTAAGAATTCAAGTTATCATGAAGTTATGTGCTTTGATCATTTGGATTTGGAACATCAGGTTTTGTTCTTTAGAATTGAAATTAGGTGGTGACTTTGTGATGACTTTGTGATGAAATTAGGTGCGTGACATTACATGGACTTTTAAGAAAATAAAAAGCATACAAAGTTTATATAAGAATTAAAAAAGAAAAAAAAATCAAACACGGGTCAGTCGGGTTGACCCGAACCCGAGAAAGAGACATATATTAAACCCGAACCCGACCTTGTTTAGAACTCGGGTCAATTCGGGTTGACCCGATTGACCCGAATATAATTTTGAACCCGATTGACCCGACCCGAATTGACTCGGGTCGTGTTCGGGTCAGTTCGGGTCAGGTCGGCCCGAATGACACCCCTAGCGGGATCCATCACCTCATGGGATGATCTCACCACTCGTTTCCTTGCTCAATCTTTCCCACCGGGGAGAACTACCAAGCTTAGAAATGATATCTTGATGTTCCAACAACGTCAAGGTGAAACTCTATATGAAGCATGGACTCATTTCAAGGACTTACTCCAAAAAGTCCCTCATCATGGCATAGATCTTTGGCTCCAAGTCCAAATCTTCTATGACCATATCGATCTCTCCACAAGGCGAACCATTGACCAATCGGCCGGTGGCAAGCTACGTGATCTAAGTGCGGAAGAATCATGTGAACTCATAGAAGATCTTGCTCTCTATGACAACGAAATTTGGAATGATCCCCGTGATTTGAACAAAATGGTCAAGGCAATATCTTTGCCTTCGAACAATTCTAGCACTCCCGACCGTAGGATCATGGAACTTGAGGACCAAGTCAAGTTTCTCATGAAATCCTACGAAGCTCCTAAGCCTTCAAGCCAAGTGAACAAAATCACTTCTTCATGCGAATTATGTAGTGGTCCCCATGACACTCGTGATTGCGTAGAACTGCCCGGACAAGCTTTTGCGGACTACGCATCCTCGCGTACCGACGAAGCGGGAGACAAGTGGTACACTTTCAAACCCGAGCCAAACCCTTACGGTGATTCCTACAACCCTTCTTGGAAAAATCACCCAAATCTTAGGTGGAAACAAAACCAAAACAATTATTCCAATCCACCTAATCATTACAAACCAAACGGTCCACCCTCTAACCGTACTTTCAACAACAATCCTTCCAATAACTATGGTAGTACCAATAATCTTGAAGGATTGATGTCCAAGTTCATGGCATCTCAAGAAGCTCGCATAGCTAAGTTTGAAATCGAATTCAATCAACAACAAATAGAGATGACCAATAAGATTGACAACTTGTTGAAAGCCCTCAACAACCAAGTGCTAACTACACCTAGGAAGGACACTAGGGACACTAATAGCGGAATCCAAATTAAGGACCCCTCGTCATCCAAACACATCCACTTTGTCAATGTTGTCACCATTAAGCCGATAGATAAGAATATGGAAGAAAGTGACAAGGATGAAGTTGGAATAGAAACCGAGACTAGGGATTAGATTAAGGAGATTGAGGATAATAAGGAAGTGATGAGACGAAAAATGAACCACTTTTAGGGGGTCATTTAAGCCCGGAATTGAATTTATTTGATCAAATATTGCCCTAAATCATTTCTTTTGTGATTTTAGGTACTTTGGGGGTGAAATCTGGAAAAGGAAGCAATTCGGACATTTTTGGAGCATAAAAGTGAAGAAAATGCCAAAGTCTTAATTTTCCTTGCTGGGAACAGTAGGTGACGGCGTCAAGAGTACCATCCTGACGGCGTCAAGAGTAAATTACATGACGGCCCTGTGCAAACATGAAGGCGTCACGAGGAAGAGCGTCAAGAGTTAACACGTGACGGCCTGGAAGAGCCTAATACATGACGGCGTCAGATGAAGATCAAGGCAGTCCGAGAATTATTTTGGCGGCGAGATGACGGCGTCACCTATTTGGTCTTGACGCCGGCAGCCTCAATTTCCTATATATAGTTTTCTAATTTTCATTCATAAAAAAAAGAGAAGTTTTGGAGAAATCCTAAGGCCGAACCTATTACGAATTTTGAAGGTTTTTCATGGGTTTTCAGCCCTTGAACCCTTACATGTGTAATTGAGATAAGTGTTCTTCTAATTCAATCAATATGTCTATGTGTTGGTTGTCTATATCTTGTGCTTGTCTTAATTCAACCATGCTAGCCTAGATTAATCTTGTGTTTGCTTAGATCTAATGAAACCTAAATGTTGATTATGTGTTGATTACTTGTTTATGGTTGTATTGGATGAATGATTTCGATGTTAGGCTTAAGAAAACTGGCAGATCTCCAAATGGTAACATGCTTGAACGTCTTAGGAAACATGAACCGATGTGCACTAGGTTTTATTGGTTGTATTTAATGCATGAGTAAATTCTAATGATCCCATGTTAGGAGCTTCTTAGCCGGCTCGATATAAGAGTGAAGTAGGCACTCATAGGATTGGGGAGTTAAGTGCGCCACCCCATGAATGGTATTAAGGGAATACAATCCGTCATCCACGCAACTATAACAAGTAATTAACGTGTAAAAGATATCTAGGGGGTAGTGAAATCTAAGTAAACACAATTTCTCCACTTATTGCTCACAACCTTAGTTTAATTTAGTTTTATTTTCATTTCTAGTATTTTATTTTGATTGCATCTTTAGTATTGGGTTAGTTGATTAGCAACTAATTCCGCCCAAATCCTTCAAACCCGAGATTTTTACTTGCTTTCATAAAAGTATAAAAAAATACAAAATAATCATCCCTCATCTTTAGAACTAGTATTTAGGTTTTCTAATCCTAGCGACACTATTCCTAGCTGAACGATCAATCCCCCGGTATTTGTCACTATACTATACTACAACGATCAGGTACACTGCCTGGTGGGGGTTGTAAGCTTCTTGAGATCCCTCGAGAGGTAAAGCCTGGTGCAATCCCCACGCATCAAGTTTTTGGCGCCGTTGCCGGGAAAATAGTTATTGTCTAGGTTAGAATATCTTTTTATTAGGTCTACTTGCTAGATTCCTTTCTAGTAAGATTTTATTTTTTTATTTATAGGTTTCCTTAAGTTTATCTTTTTCTTTGTGCCTTTGTTAGTAAATTAAAATTCATTGACTATTCCGTTGACCAATATGGAAAACGCGAATCCACCCCTTTCCCCTAGTGAAGTGGCTGTGTTACGTGAACAAATTGAGAGTGAGATTAGGGAACTTAGGGAGCTTAATAGGTTGATTAAGGTTGAGCTCTACCAAGCATTTAGTGACCTAGCGACCGCCTTGTATTCAAATGAGAACCTAGGGCCTAATGATTTTGTGAATGTCGTTGAGGAACTTGAAGAGGGGGAAATAGATCCGAAGCTAAATGATTATTTTAATCTATACCCCACTAAGGAGGAGATTGCATATTATAATAATCTTATTGATAACCCGCGATCTCCTTTCACTATAATCGAACCTAAGATAAAGATAGGCGATCCTAAGAATGCTAAGATACCATGTATGATTGGGTATAGACACGTTAAAAATGCTTACATTGACTTTAAATCCCCAATCAACATTATGTCCTCAAATGTTTATAACGATATAGTGAAAACAAGACTTGAACCTAGAAAAGATCCCAAATACCCCGGTGGAGTTTGTAACTTTGTCGGGAGAGTTAAAGGTTTACATGTCTTTGTTGGGAATTTCACTTTTATCACCGACTTTATGATTGTGGAAGATCTTGCTAATGTTATTGATTGTCGATTGTCCAATGTTGTGTTTGGTAAACCGTTTGTTGAGGAGTCCAAGTTAGAATATGATGAGATAGAAGGGACAATCCGATTTGCAAGCAACACCGATAGGATCACTTATAGGATGCCTAATAGAATGAAAGAATTTCGCTTTATATCCCGATTTGATAAGGATAACGTTGGTGCTTTTGAGGACATCAATGAAGAGGATAAGAAAAAGGGCATGGATTATGTATGGGAAAAAGGAGTCTTTTCTACAAATATTGCTTGGCTCTAGGACCAAGGTATAAAGTCGATAAGGAATTTGCCCAAAGGATTATGGGGGCGATTGAGAAAAAGGTGATTGGTTTCTACAAAGAATATTTACAATCGGAGAGTGAAACCAATGATGAGGTCACGTAGTAACCCATGACCTTGAGTCTAGCTACAAGACTCGTAAATAAAGAAAAGCGCTTCTTGGGAGGCAACCCATGCTTTGTGTGATTTTATTTTGTTTGTTTGTTACTTGCTGCCATATGCATTCTTTATTTTTATTGTTGGTAGATCATGTTTCTAAACTAAAAAGTGGAAATACTTTACTTTGTTGTTTTGGCCTAGTCTTAACTCCACCTAAAGGTATTTTTGCAAAAGATAAGTGTAAGGGGAAACCCCAAATATGTTTTTGAGAAACAAACCGATCATGATTCTCCACAATATTAAATGGACATGTATATTCGTATTTGTTAGAGTCAAATGCTTGTATTGAGTCATAATGAAGTTTTGCAGGATTTTCCAGGAAGTAGGACGAAGTTTTTCCAGAAACTTAACATAAGCATTTCTGCAGATCACTTCTGATGGCGTCACGAGTTTACTCTTGACGGCGTCACGTGTAAAAATCTGGAAATTTTACCGGTTTTGTTTTTCTAACGGAGTCTTAAGGTTTTTGTTGAATTATTAAGTTTTATAATCTCCAGGAAATCTGCAAACTTCATTCCACAAGCATTATATCTTACTTTGTTTTCTAGGATTTAGTAACTTATATAGATTGCCGCCGATTTTATACGAGGTTGCTTTGTTTGTTTTCTCAGGATTTACAGGTTATGTATGACAAGAAGATGATTTACATTCTGGATGGGAAGCTTTGATTGTTCATTTTCTTGGAGGAAGATTTAACCTGGCCACCTAATTATCCATACCTAGCGAATCAGGGGAGTATTTGATTTCATTCTTTTTACTTTTTTCACTTTTACATTCTTTACTTGAACATTCGAGACAATGTTCATCTTAAGTGTAAGGGGAGGGTAAAACGATGATACCTTACAGATACACTTTCGCTTGAGTTTGATTGTTTGATGGTAGGTGTGTAATAAAACTATGATAAATACTTGTTAGTGCAATTTTAGTGCCAAATTTAAAATTTTTTACAACATTTAGGAGTGAAACTTTAGCCATAGCAAGCGTCTCATGGATAGGAGATTGTATGACTAGCACATAACCGTACTTTCAGAAAAATTTTCCACCCAAATATGTGAGGTTCTCCTTTAGATTTGATAGGAAAAGCATTTATTATTAGTGCTTATGAGTGTACCGGTAGCATTTAGATTCTAGAACTTGTGTTAGTGATGCATCCCGAGACCGCTAGTGAGACTACATTCGTGTAGTAGGATTTACTACATGATAAGAGGCATTAGGATCACCCTTGTGTTAAACCCGTATCATAATTACTTGACCATTTAAGTCATATTATTTGGCTAGTTAAGTCAACTAATTTTCCGACACCCTTAGCGTTGTACTCATTTTTAGTACACGAAACCCCTAGTACACCCCTCCGAGCCTATCTTTTCATTTCTAACTTTAAGCATCTTACTTAAAGGAAGAATTTGTTACACCCCACTTAAATGCACAACCAAATTGCCTTAGCCTTCCGTGTATGCACTCATTTTTAGTGCATTATTGTTATTTGTTAAACCCTAAGTTAACTATCTAATTGATTACATGGTTGCTAAGTCGAGTCATATCCTTGTACATATTGTTTTGGGACGATTGAGACTCATGGGTAAATTACTTATTTTATGGAGTAATGGGGAAGAACATCATTTATTACCCCCATATGTGCGTTAATCTTAAAAGTGCTCCAAGTGTTTTGATTTTCTTAATTCGAGTCATTAGATTAGTTTATTGTAAAGTATGTAAAAATTCAAGTGTAAGGGGAATTGACATTCCCTATGATGTATTATTTTGGATGGTAGGGTAAGAGTGTATGCAAAAAAAAAAAAAAAAAAAAAAAAAAAAAAAAAAAATCGAAAAATCAAGAAAAAGAAAAAAAAAAAAACATACGGACTACCATCCCGTTTCATTCTATGTTTATTTTATGTTTTTGTTATTTTTCATTTATTAGCTTAAGTCGAGTCTAGTCTTGGCTTAGCAACGCCACATTGTACATGTAATTAACCAAGTTTGTTAACTCGCCACCAGTAAAAACTGCCTATATCCAACAAAACCGTGTTTTCCATTTTCCTACACCTAACGTTACAACCCTTTAAAAGACCTCTTTGATAGTTTATCCTAGGTGCTTACGCCATGTGGTGGAGGTTTGATCCTTTCCCAAGCCTATGGTAATCTATTTTGCTATGACAGGTAGTGAGAGATATCTTCCGTTTCCATATTGTAATTTATACTTTATTACACCCGAGAGATGTGAGTATTTAAACACTATTTGTGAGGTGCTTGTGTATGACCTCCGTGCTTGTCTTTGGTCTTTAGTGGAACGATTATTTGTTGTAATTACTTTTATATTAGTGTTAAATTACCCCTAACTTGTATTTTGAGTAGAATAAAAGCGCATTTGTTTGAGGACAAGCAAATCTCAAGTGTAAGGGTATATGATGAGGCGAAAAATGAACCACTTTTAGGGGGTCATTTAAGCCCAGAATTGAATTTATTTGATCAAATATTGCCTTAAATCGTTCCTTTTGTGATTTTAGGTACTTTGGGAGTGAAATATGGAAAAGGAAGCAATTCGGACGTTTTTGGAGCATAAAAGTGAAGAAAATGCCAAAGTCTTAATTTTCCTTGCTGGGAACAATAGGTGACGGCGTCAAGAGTACCATCCTGACGGTGTCAAGAGTAAATTACAAGACGGCCCAGTGCAAACTTGAAGGCGTCACGAGGAAGAGCGTCAAGAGTTAACACGTGACGGCCTGGAAGAGCCTAATACATGATGGCGTCAGATGAAGATCAAGGCAGTCAGAGAATTATTTTGGCGGCGAGATGACGGCGTCACCTATTTGGTCTTGACGCCGTCAGCCTCAATTTCCTATATATAGTTTTCTAATTTTCATTCATAAAAAAAAGAGAAGTTTTGGAGAAACCCTAAGGCCGAACCTATTACGAATTTTACAGGTTTTTCAAGGGTTTTGAGCCCTTGAACCCTTACATGTGTAATTGAGATAAGTGTTCTTCTAATTCAATCAATATGTCTATGTGTTGGTTGTCTATATCTTGTGCTTGTCTTAATTCCACCATGCTAGGCTAGATTTATCTTGTGTTTGCTTAGATCTAATGAAACCTAGATGTTGATTATGTGTTGATTACTTGTTTATGGTTGTATTGGATGAATGATTTCGATGTTAGGCTTAAGAAAACTGGCAGATCTCCAAATGGTAACATGCTTGAACGTCTTAGGAAACATGAACCGATGTGCACTAGGTTTTATTGGTTGTATTTAATGCATGAGTAAATTCTAATGATCCCATGTTAGGAGCTTCTTAGCCAGCTCGACATAGGAGTGAAGTAGGCACTCATAGGATTGGGGAGTTAAGTGCGCCACCCCATGAATGGTATTAAGGAATACAATCCGTCATCCACGCAACTATAACAAGTAATTAACATGTAAAAGATATCTAGGGAGTAGTGAAATCTAAGTAAACACAATTTCTCCACTTATTGCTCACAACCTTAGTTTAATTTAGTTTTATTTTCATTTCTAGTATTTTATTTTTATTGCATCTTTAGTATTGGGTTAGTTGATTAGCAACTAATTCCGCCCAAATTCTTCAAACCCGAGATTTTTACTTGCTTTCATAAAAATATAAAAAAATACAAAAATAATCATCCCTCATCTTTAGAACTAGTATTTAGGTTTTCTAATCCTAGCGACACTATTCCTAGCTGAACGATCAATCCCCCGGTACTTGTCACTATACTATACTACAACGATCAGGTACACTGCCTGGTGGGGGTTGTAAGCTTCTTGAGATCCCTCGAGAGGTAAAGCCTGGTGCAATCCCACGCATCAGGATGAAAAGTTAGATGAAGTAGAAAACATAGAAGAGTACTTTGATAAGTTGCCCACCAAGGAAGAACAGGAATATCACAAGGATTTATTCGATGATCCCGAGACACCATATATCCTTGGTTCACCCCTTATTAAAGTAGGTGATCCCTCTAACATCAACATACCATGCAACATTGGGCATATGCATGTGTGGAAAGCTTATATCGATCCTAGGTCTCCTATAAACATCATGACTAGGACCTATTATAATTGGGTAATAAAGAAGCAACTTGGTTATAGGATGATGCCCAACACGAATTGGATGAGCAATTTTGTAGGAAGAGTGAAAGGATTGCATGTTTTTGTAGGAAACTTCACTTATGTTACCAATTTTGTGATAGTAGAGGATACTCGTCCAGTAATAGATGATTGCCTAAGTCAATTAGTGTTCGGAAAACCATTTATTGAAGCCTCTAAGATGAGTTATGATCCGACCCTAGGGATAGTTAGATTCAAGGAAGAGAATGATGAGATTGCTTACCAAATGCCCTATAAGATTGAACAATACCGCCTTCTATCAAACATAGAAAAGGAACACAAACAAGCGGTTTACTATAGGAATGACGAGGATAGACGTAAAGGAGTAGATTATGCCATGAATAGAATACTTGGTTTCTAAAAGGAATGTTTGCTACTAGGTCGGGAATACAAAACTAAGATTGGAGATGACCTAGAGAATGAGACCAGCGATAAGGTCACGTAATTGCCCATGACCTTGAGTCTAGCTACAAGACTTGTAAATAAAGAAAAGCGCTTCTTGGGAGGCAACCCATGTTTTGTGTGATTTTTATTTGTTTGATTGTTATTTGCTTCCGTATGCATGCTTTATTTTTATTGTTGGTAGATCATGTTTCAAACTAAAATTGTGAAAATGCTTTATTTTGTTGTTTAACTTCGTCTTAACTTCATATAAAGGTATTTTGCAAAAGCTAAGTGTAAGGGGAAACCCAAAATTTGTTTTTAAGAACGAAATTGATCATGATTCTCCACAATATTAAATGAACATGTGTATTAGTATTTGTTAGTGTCAAATGCTTGTATCGAGTCATAATGATGTTTTGCAGGATTTTCCAGGAAGTAGGACATAAGTTTTTCCAGAAATTTTCCAGAAACTTAACGTAAAGATTTCTGCACGTCACTTCTGACTGCGTCAGGAGTTAACTCATGATGGCGTCATGTGTAAAATTCTGGAAATTTTGCGTGTTTTGTTTTTCTAACGGAGTCTTAAAGTTTTTGTTAATTCTTTAGTTTTATAAACTCCAGGAAATCTGCAAACATTCATTCCACAAGCATTATATCTTAGTTTGTTTTCTAGGACTTGTTAGTATATATAGATTGCTGCCGATTTTACGCGAGGTTGCCTTGTTGTTTTCTCAGGTTTAACAGGTTATATATGACAAGAAGATGATTTATATTTCTGGAAGGGAAGCTTTGAATGTTCATTTTCTTGGAGGAAGATCTAACCTTGTTGCCACACTATCCACACCGAACGAATCAGGGGAGTACTTGCTTTCATTCTTTTACCTATTTCACTTTTACATTCTTTAATTGAACATTAGGGACAATGTTCATCCTAAGTGTAAGGGGAGGGTAAATGATGATACCTTATAGGATACAATTGCACTTGAGTTTGTTTGTTTGATGGTAGGTGTGTAATAAAACTAAAAGAAATACTTGTTAGTGTAATTTTAGCGCCAAATTTAATTTTTTTTATAACATTTAGGAGTGAAACTTTTGCCTTAGCAAGCATCTTATGGATATGAGTTGTATGACTAGCACAAAACCGTACTATTCAGAAAAATTTTCCAGCCAAATATGTGAGGTTCGCCTTTAGATTTGATAGGAAAATCATTCACTATTAGTGCTTATGAGTGTACCGGTAGCATTTAGATTCTAGAACTTGCGTTAGTGATGCATCCCGAGACCGCTAGTGAGACTGCATTCGTGTAGTAGGATTTACTGCATGATAAGAGGCATTAGGATCACCCTTGTGTTAAACCCGTATCATAATTATTTGACCATTTAAGTCATATTACTTGGCTAGTAAAGTCAATTAATTTTTCCCACACCTTAGCGTTGTACTCATTTTTAGTACACGAAACCCCTAGTATACCCCTCCGAGCCTATCTTTTCGTTTCTAACTTTAAGTATCTTACTTAAAGGAAGAATTTGTTACAACCTATCCAAATGTGCAACCAAATCACCTTAGCCTTCCGTGTATGCACTCATCTTTAGTGCATTATTGTTATATGTTTAAACCCTTAGTTAATTATCTAATTGATTACATGGTTGCTAAGTCGAGTCATATCTTGTACATATTATTTTGGGACGATTGGGACTCATGGCTAAAGTACTGTTGTAATGGAGTAATGGGTAAGAACATCTTATATTACCCGCATATGTGCATCAATCTTAAAAAGTACTCCAAGTATTTTGATTATCTTGATTCGAGTGATTAGAGTAGTTTATTGTAAAGTATGTAAAAATTCAAGTATAAGGGGAATGTACATTCCCTATGATGTATTATTTTGGATGGTAGGGTAACAGTGTATGCCAAAAAAAATAAAAATAAAAAATAAAAAATAAAATAAAAAAATAAGAAAAAGAAAAAAAAATAGAAAAAAGAAGAGAGAAAAAACATACGGATTACCATCTCGTTTCATTCTATGTTTGTTTTATGTTCTTGTTATTTTTGATTCATTAGCTTAAGTTGAGTCGAGTCTTGGCTTAGCAACGCCATATTTTACATGTAATTAACCAAGATGATTAACTCGCCACCAGTAAATATTGCCTTTATCCAACAAAACCGTGTATTCCATATCCCTACACCTAACGTTATAACCCTTTAAAAGACCTCTTTGATAGTTTATACTAGGTGCTTGCGCCAAGTAGTAGAGGTTTGATCCTTTCCCAAGCCTATTTTAATCTATTTTGCTATGACAGGTAGTGAGAGATGTCTTTCATTTCCATATTGTGATATATACTTTATTACACCCGAGAGATGTGAGTATCTAAACACTATTTGTGAGATGCTAGTGTATGACCTCCGTGCTTGTCTTTGGTCTTTAGTGGAATGATTATTTGTTGTAATTACTTTTATATTACAGTTAAATGACCCCTTACTTGTATTTTGATTAGAATGAAAGCGCATTTGCTTGAGGACAAGCAAATCACAAGTGTAGGGGTATTTGATGAGGCGAAAAGTGAACCACTTTTAAGGGGTCATTTAAGCCCGAATTCGAATTTATTTGATCAAATATTGCCCTAAATCGTTTCTTTTGTCATTTTAGGTACTTTTGCAGTGAAAACTGGAAAAGGAAGCATTTTGGACGTTTTCGAACCATAAAAGTGAAGAAAACGGCAAAGTCTTAATTTTCCGTGCTGGGAACAGTACCTGACGGCGTCAAGAGCTTCTACATGACGGCGTCAAGAGTAACTCAAGAGGTGGATGTGGACAATGCACGTGACGATCCAGAGAGTTTTATGCATAGGAGATGACGGCGTCACCAAAGGCCGTCATGGTCCAAGTATTAGTGACGGCCCAGAACAATTTTACACATGACGGCGTCACAAGTGGATCTAGGCAATACGATTTTTATTATGGCGGCGTCACAACTCAATACATGATGCCGTCACCCTGTAAAATCTATATATAGTTTTCCAAATTTCATTCATTTGTGTGCAACTTTGAGGGAAAAACCCTAGGCCGATTGTTACAGCTTTTTCAAGGGTTTCAACCCTTTGAATCTTTCATGTTCTATTGAGATAAGTACTCTTTCAATTCAATCAATATGTCTATGTGTTGCTTGAATATATCTTACGCTTGTCTTCAATTTAACATGCTCGGCTAGATTTCATTTGTGTTTGCTTAGATGTAGTGAAACCTAGATGTTAATTATGGGTTGATTGTTTGCTTATAGTTGTTACGGATGATTGTATTCGATGTTAGGCTTAAGAAAACTGGCAGACTTCCATTGGTAACTTGCTTGAACGTCTTAAGAAACATCATCGGAGGTGTACTACGATATTTGGTTGTATTTAATGCGTATTAGAATTCTAATGATCTCATGTTAGGATCTTCTAACGGCTCGACGTAGGAGTGAAGTAGGATCCTATAGAGTTAGGGAATATTGTACACGGCCCTACGACTAGTATTAAGGAATATGACCCGTCATCCATGCAATTGTCACAAGCTATCAACCTGTAAAAGATATCTAGGGAGTAATGAAACCTAAGTAAACACAACTTTCTTCATCATTGTTTACACCACACTAGTATAATTAGTTTCATTTTCATTTATGTTATTTAATTTTGATTGCATTTGTAGTTAATTGGGTTAGTTGGCTAGCAACTAATTCCGCCCACTCTTCCAAAAACTGAGATTTTACTTGCTTTTATAAAATATAAAAATACAAAAAGAATCATCCCTCACCTCTAGACTTAGTTTAAGAGACTTTCTAATCCTAGCGACGATCAGGTACACTACCTGGTGGGGGTTTTAAGCTTCTCGAGATCCCTCGAGAGGTAAAGCTTGGTGCGATTCCCACGTATCACTCAAACTCACTATACCACTACGGTGAAGGAACTCTTAGCCGTGGTGTATGCTTTTGAGAAGTTTTGGCCATACTTAATCCTGACCAAGTGCATAGTGTATACGGATCACTCGGCTCTGAAATATCTCTTTGCTAAACAAGATGCAAAGCTGAGATTGCTCCGATGGGTTCTGCTCCTGCAAGAATTTCATATCATTATCCGTGATAAAAAAAAGGAGCGGAGAACCTAGCGGCTGATCATCTATCACGACTAGAGAACCCTCACCAAGATGTCCTCGAGAAAAAGGAAATAAATGAAACCTTTCCCCTAGAGACAATCAATGTGATCTCTACTCGTGGTGATTCCACTACCCCATGGTTTGCAGACTTTGCAAATTACCATGCGGGTAACTTCATTGTCAAAGGGATGTCGTCCTAACAGAAGAAAAATTTCTTCAAAGATGTTAATCACTACTTCTGGGACGATCCCTACCTGTTCAAAATATGTGCGGATCAAGTCATCTGGTAGTGTGTCCATGGCCTAGAAGCCATGGATATCCTTAAAGCTTGTCATGATGGACCCACGGGGGGACATCATAGTCCAAACTACACCGCCAAAAAAGTGTTTGATTCCGGGTTCTATTGGCCCACGATCTACAAAGACGCCCATGAGTTTGTCAAAACCTGTGATGCTTGTCAGCGTCACGGGAATATTTCAAAGAAGGATGAGATGCCTCAAAACGCCATCCAAGTCTGTGAAATCTTCGACATCTGGGGCATTGATTTTATGGGTCCATTCCCGTCTTCACGAGGGAATAAGTATATACTAGTGGCCGTTGATTATCTTTCCAAATGGCTGAAGCCAAGGCTTTACCTACCAATGACGCCCGAGTTGTTGTCAAATTTTTGAAAGCTCTTTTTGCCAGATTCGGAACTCCACGTGCCATAATCAGTGATCGTGGTACACACTTTTGCAACGATCAGTTTACAAGAGTCATGCAAAAGTACGGTGTCAATCACCGTCTTTCCACTGCATACCACCCCCAAACAAGTGGGCAGGTGGAGGTTTCAAATGGTGGTATAAAAAGAATTCTAGAGAGGACAGTAGGAGAAAACCGTGCCTCTTGGTCGGATAAGCTAGATGGTGCACTCTGGGCTTTCCGTACAACTTACAAAACACCCATCGGGTGTACTCCATACAAGCTGGTTTACAGGAAAGCGTGTCATCTACCAATTGAGTTAGAGTACAAAGCCTACTGGGCCTTGAAACATGCCAACTTCGAACTTAAGATAGTGGGTGATCACCACAAGGTTCAATTAAATGAATTAAACGAACTTCATGATCAGGCTTACAAAAACTGTTTGATCTACAAAGAAAAGACAAAGAAGATCCATGACTCAAAGATTAAGAACCGCGTTTTCAACGTTGGTGACAGAGTCCTTCTTTTCAACTCAAGATTGAAGATTTTCTCGGGCAAATTAAAAACCCGTTGGTCTGGGCCTTTCACTATCACCAAAGTGTTTCCATATGGAACCGTTGAGTTATCTCAACCAGACGGTCCCAACTTCAAAATGAACGGTCATAGGTTGAAGCACTACTTTGGAGGGTACATACCACCCATGGTTGTCCCGGATCTCCAAACTTTCCCCACGAACCAATAAATTCGGGGATCGAGTCAAGCTAGTGACTCGGTGAACAAAAACATTAGCATGCATATGGGTTTTCACCCATGTTTTTTACTTCTCTCTTCTTTCTAATAAAGTAACGGGTAGAGGGAAACCTCTTCTGCATCTTTTGTCTTGTGGTTGTTGTGTTTGTACAGGTAATTTCTCCCGATGCATGAAGGCTCTCGTGCTCATATTTTTGTCCTTACTTCATAAAAAGCTTCATCGTTCAAGAATTCTGATATCCTTTACTAATGTTATCTTTTGGCATAATTATTAAACGGCCTTTAGATACAAAGTAGGATGACCCTCGCCTTTGAAACATTGAGGACAATGTTTAACTTTAGTCTGGGGGTATCTTCGATTTGACTTGCACCTTTCATGTGCCGTTTACTCATGCAACTCTGTTTTTCTCAAAAATCCAAAAAAATGTGAAAAATTTTTATCAAAAAGTACCAAAAAATTGAAAAAATTTTGAAAATTTTCTGCAAAAATATAATAAGTTTTAATAAGTTTTGACACTTTGTTCTGACTTTCCGCTGGGTAGAGTAGGGATAGAAATTTTGACCTGACCGGGCACATTGAGCCCTAGCTGTCCCCTTAACTCTGTGAGGCTAAGCGTTCGCGAATCTCATTTCTTGATGTAGTGACCATCCGATTACTAGATTAATTGACTAATCCCGCCAGCGAGCTAATATATGACTTGGTGACCATCCGTTATGCAAATAACGCGCCAGCAAGCCAAGAAGTGCACTAGTGACCATCCGTTAGTTGAAGCGTCGAAATATTCGTGCCAGCGAGCTACTAATATAGGGTTTGTTTAGAAGTTATATGCTAAGCGTGGAGTAGTTAGTTCTCTTTAGAGCTCATCGTAGGTACTTGTGGCTTTTTGCTCCCACAAAATTGTCTCACCTTATATCTGTAAAAATAATAATTAAAGAGATTATGTTATGACAAAACTTAGTTTTGTATCTTTTTAAGAGAATCTTTGTTTTAAAAGTTAGGTACACATCAATGTGTGGGGTCTTGATCTTAAACCTTTGAGTCCTCATTTCAGAGAAGAAATACCAAGTGAAAACTCCATTATGTATGTAAAGTTATCCATTCCAAAAAGAAAATTGTGTCTGTGTTATGAATAAGAGTGAGTTATGTGCTTAAGTGTTAGACAAAAAGTTAATGGCGCGTGAGGTGCATGTACAGGGTCCTAGACCAGATACATGAGGTGCACGTGTATTTCTCCTCAACTCATGTCTATGAATCTACCCGAATCCTAACTCTTTGATATGGACCTCATTTTTAAAGCAGTGATTCTAGAGAAAAGATTGAAAACTACTTAGCGTCTTAATATGGTATCTTTATCGGAATAAAAATTATCGAAACGAGAAAATATGAAGAAATTCATCTCTCACCAAAAATAAAATAAATAAAGGAAATAGGAAAATGGGAGTCAGGAGTTTTACACAAGTAACTTCCATGAGTAGTATTAGCATCTACCTTGTAATCAAGCTATGGCTTCGTTTTTACGTTTAGCATGGGAATTGGTGAAAAATCAGGAATGATGAATTCTATCCATATGGACAATTTTGTGTTTTATACTCTGTGACCCTAAACGTTATTGCAAAATGATGAAAGTCAAAACATCCCGTCACCCAACAAGTGTAAAAAGTATGTAAATAGTAAGTGTAGTGTGGAAAACTAGAAGGGGGGGTTGAATAGTTTACCGCTTATTAACTTAATTATCTTTGAAAAGCTTTACGTGTAATTAACGATTCTAACTAATTAACAATAATAAGTATGCAAGTATAAAGAAAGAAACAATCAAACCACAACACGATTGTTTATCGTGGTTTGGCTACAAGGACTCTTTTTCCTTGCCCTACTCCACGCCCCGAGTATCCAACTCAAGATTTTCAAGCACTAATCAACAAGCTCCTTTCACCGGTGGAGAAACCATTACAATCGTCGCTTACACCTTTATCCAGTACAGAGCTAAATATCGGGTCCTAGTTCAAGGTAGAACCATCCTAACGTCGCTTATCCACTATTTCCGACACTAAGCTAGATGTCGAGTTCTTTTCACAAAGGTACAGCCACTCCTTTCACTTTATGTATTTTGAGGCCTAGAATACTAACCAATCACTTCAATACAAGATATAGATGAAGTATAAACTACAAGAGTCTATACACTACAAAGCTAACAAGTCTTGCAACTTTGAGTTGAAACTTATGACTTCTCGGATGAACTTGTGAACTTCTTTGCTACATAAGAGAATCACACAAGTGAGTTGCTACTGAGATAGATGAGAGTATATATGTAGTATATGACCTAAAGTGATGAGAGAATTCTTGCAAATGGCTTGGTATTTATAGCCAACCAAGCCAGCTGACTGGCGGATCCGGCGGAACCAAAACAAGGGTTCCGCCAGGTCTGACAGTCAAAGACTTAAGAAATCTTTCCATATCAAGCAATGTCAAATCATGTTTTTATAAGTCAACACACTATGGATTGAGTAAGAGACTATCCAAATGTGTAAGAGATCTTTATGGAAAGTCAACTACTAGATTTAGTAAGCTTTCCATAAATGCACATGATGTAAGTTATGATATCATATTATGTTTTCTATATTAAGTAATATAGAAAAGTTGTGTTTGGAATGAAATATATAGTCTAGTTATAATGAGACTATAACTAAAATGATGTTTTACTAAAAACTAAAGTTTACACTTTGTCGTTAACAAAACTTAGCAAAGATCGTAAAATATAAATAACGTTTTTAGACGATATTTGTATTAACAATCTCCCCCTTTTTGTTGATGACAAAACATAAACTTTGTTTTTAAGTAAATCACTAATTCTAGTGTTAAGTCTTATATAAGTTTGATTATAAACTTGTTTGACTTAATTCATGATATGATATGCAAGACATAAGGATGAGAACAAGTTAGAACAAGTTTAATATTACTTCTCCCCCTTTTTGTCGAAACAAAAAGAAGAGTTACGAAGCGGAAAACTACATGTGCTCCCCCTTGGATAATGCTCCCCCTAAATGGAGTGCCAAGGTAGGAAACATGTATTTTGAACCTACAATAAAAGAAGTTAGTTGCCGCACGAGACAAGTGTAGAACAAGTCATGAAAGCCCTTTTTGTCGAAATAAAAAGAAGAGTTGCGAAGCGGAATAATGCAATTCTCATGCTCCCCCTTGAATATTACTCCCATAAATTGGAGTAACAAGGAAGGGATACATGGATTTTGAACCTACACAAAAAATCGTTAGTTGATGATAATGACAATTTGCTTAGCCATAATATGAAGCGAGAATATGAGCAAATATATCAAAAGCACAAGCCATATATGAGCAACCAACAATGCAAGCAAAAATAGTAGAGAAGAAGTCATTTCAAGTAAAAGGCTGACTTGCAAAAGTCAATAACAAGAAACGAAAAATTCCAGCCTACTAAATAAAAGAAAATTAAACTAACAAAGAGAAATTCTTATTTCTATAAATAGAGTAGTCTCTAGGATTTCTTAAATGAGGCAAGGCCTCCACAAAGAATGCTCTAAGCTTGAGGTGGATGAGAGATGGTGTCTAAACGCTTTAAAATGTGGTTTAAGATAAACCTCATTTCGTATGTAAGTTCTCGGATGTCCTGTTGACATCCTTCACTAATATGAGCGGTTCTCTCACAATTTACGCAATTATGGCGAGGAAAGTTTGGTGGAAGGAGTTGATTGGTTGTTGGTGCATCATTTGATGGGGCAAAAGTGGATGGTTGAGAGTTGTTTTGATTTCCTACTGTAGATGAGTGTAATGCCGATTTAGTCTCTATGACATGGTTTAGACGAGAGTCAATCAAATGTTTGAAGGCATAGAGATGATTCAAACTAGTGTTGAGCTCTTTGTGGGTGTTTGAAGACTTGGATCCTATGGATGCTTCGATTTCTTCATAAGTGGGAAATCAGGAATCAAAGTGTTGAGAATGTGTTTGAGGTGGATTGTGTTGTTGGGTATGATTGTGGTTGCTTGATTCTCCGTAAAGAGGACCATGAATTTCTTTGTAGATTTTATGGAACAACAATGGTTTTGGTTGATCATGTGGAAAGATTGAGGGTCGAGCATATCGATAAGCCAAACACTCTATTAATGAAGGTTGATGAGGTTCATGATCTAATGGCTCATTTGGTTGAAACCTTGGTTGTTGTTGATGTAGAATATCAATAATTATAGCATACATGGTTTTGTAATTGGATATAGAATTATAGAAGAAGAATAATGGTAGAAGAGTTTAGAGAGAGAAAGAAGTGGGGAGTTTTCTAGAGAGAGAGAGGATGAGAGAAAATGTAGAATGTTAGAGTGAGAATGAAAAGCTCCAACCCTCTCCACATGTGGAGAGGGGTATATATAGTTTTCTACAAACGCCCACACCCGGGCTGTGGATCAGGCATACAGTGGGTAAAGGCCCGTCCTTCTTCTACGGTGTTACTTAAACTAATACTAACTAACTAATATATAAACTAACTACGAGCTAACTTAATGCTATTACAATAATTAGGTGACCGAGACTTTTACAGGAATATTTGTATTCCTAACAATCTCCCCCTAAGTGAGGTCACCTTTGAAATTAAGCTCTTTGGTCTTTAAGCATTCTTACATCTCTGTAGCTCGTAGGATCTGATTCTTCACTTTACTTCACACTTTGTACTTCAAGAAAGCGAACTTGTGATTAGAATTCCTTTGTGATATATGATCTTTGAGCTTCCTTTGAGATCATCAGCCAAAGTAAATCTCCAAGCTCATCCATAGTCGTATTGCCTTCATGTGATGTAGTGACTTTAGGATCATCATGCTCACACCCTTCTGGATCAGGAGACTTTGCATTAGAGTTGTGGATCAGGAGACTTTGTCATCAGAGTTACGGAAATGTTGTTGGTAGTCTCTCAACATTTGTTGTAGCAAGTCTCACATCTTCATTGATAGTGTGGAGGATATGTGAGCATGAGGTATGGATTGACCCGATTCAGCTGGAAACTGGAGCCATCAACGCCATCTTTATATGTGTTCCTGAAATAAAACAGTTAGCAATAAAGATAGAGAACGAATATGGCTTTGTCATTCGTTCTGCGAGGACAGACTACCCTCCGGTTTTGTGAAAACCGACCTGTGATCAGGTAGAGTCTCTTTTAAAGAAGACTCTCCTTGACAGGAATTTCCAGCTTGTAGTAATGAATTTTCCAAAGAATCCACTTTGGAATCTTCATACTTAGCATGTTCTCATACCGGAACGTCTCAAAGCAGACAGCACGATAGAGTGAATCGGTGAATAAACATTCACTGATTGATGAGAAATAGATTTATAGAAATTACTCGCGTGTCCTATGATAAACATTTTTGAGACACGACGAGAGTTTTATACTTTGAATCTCATTTCCATCAAAAATACTTTTGTTTGAAAGATATTGTACACATTCAATGTGCTCGAAGAATTAGTTTGTGAGCACATTGAAAGGTTTTTACAAAAGTATCCGTCAATCCATATCCTGGAACAAGTTTGATTCAATATTGAATCACACCATTGTTGCTTTCCAGTTTTCATTTGATCATTGATCCAAGATGGATCTCACATGTCACCTACCAAGAGCTTGAGTGATGTTCGCTCTAGAAGGATTTCCATCTTCATCGTGAATATTTTCATATTACTCGGATGTTCTGGCAATACCACAAGGATAATGCGTAGGACTCTAAATATTTTATCTTATTTTCCACATTATGTGAAACAATAAGCATATTTGGAACATGTCTGATACGTGGGAATCGCACCAGGCTTTACCTCTCAAGGGATCTTGAGAAGCTTACAACCCCCACCAGGCAGTGTACCTGATCGTTGTAGTATAGTATAGTGACAAGTACCGGGGGATTGATCGTTCAGCTAGGAATAGTGTCGCTAGGATTAGAAAACCTAAAAACTAGTTCTAAAGGTGAGGGATGATTCTTTTTGTATTTTTTATATTTTTTAGAAAGCAGGTAAAAATCTCGGGTTTGAAGGATTTGGGCGGAATTAGTTGCTAGTCAACTAACCCAATACTAAAGATGCAATCAAAATAAAATACTAGAAATGAAAACAAACTAAATTATACTAAAGTTGTGAGCAATAAGTGGAGAAAATGTGTTTACTTAGATTTCACTACTCCCTAGACATCTTTTACACGTTAATTACTTGTTATAGTTGCATGGATGACGGATTGTATTCCTTAATACCATTCATGGGGTGGCGCACTTAACTCCCCAATCCTATGAGCTCTTATCTCCTCCTATACCATGCCCAGCACAACCATAGGGATTATAAACAGTGGCTCATGCATTAAATACAACCAATAAAACCTAGTGCACGTCAGTTCATGTTTCCTAAGATGTTCAAGCATGTCACCAATTGGAAGTCTGCCAGTTTTCTTAAGCCTAACATCGAATTCATTCATCCAAAACAAATATAAACAAGTAATCAACACATAATTAACATCTAGGTTTCATTAGATCTAAGCAAACACAAGATAGATCTAGCCTAGCATGATGAAATTAAGACAAGAACAAGATATAGACAACCAACACATAGACATATTGATTGAATTAAAAGAATACTTATCTCAATTACACATGAAAGGCATCAAGGGCTTAGAACCCTTGAAAAACCTGTAAAATTCGCACCAAGTTCGTACTTAGGGTTTCTCCAAAACTTCTCTCTCTTTAATGTGAAAATTAGAAAACTATATATAGGAAATAGGGTTTGACAGCGTCAAGACAAAGCTTGTGACGCCGTCACCTCGCCGCCAAAACTCTTCTCGGACTGCCTTGATCTACTTTTGACACCGTCATGTGTTGTACATTTCCAGGCCGTCATGACTTTTACTCTTGAAGCCCTACTTCGTGACGCCGTCAAATCTGTACTGGATCGTCATGGAAAATTGCTCTTGACGCCGTCAAGGATTCCTTCTTGACGCCGTCACCTACTGTTCCCAGCAAGGAAAATTAAGACATTGGCGTTTTCTTCACTTTTGTGCTCCAAAAATGTCTGAATTGCTTCCTTTTCTAGATTTCACTCCCAAAGTACCTAAAATCACAAAAGGAACGATTTAGGGCAATATTTGATCAAATAAGTTCAATTCCGGGCTTAAATGACCCCCTAAAAGTGGTTCATTTTTCGCCTCATCATATACCCTTACACTTGAGATTTGCTTGTGCTCAAGCAAATGTGCTTTTATTCTACTCAAAATACAAGTTAGGGGTCATTTAACACAAATATAAAAGTAATTACAACAAATAATCGTTCCACTAAAGACCAAAGACAAGCACGGAGGTCATACACTAGCACCTCACAAATAGTGTTTAGATACTCACATCTCTTGGGTGTAATAAAGTATAAATTACAATATGGAAACGGAAGATATCTCTCACTACCTGTCATAGCAAAATAGATTACCATAGGCTTGGGAAAGGATCAAACCTCCACCACATGGCGTAAGCACCTAGGATAAACTATCAAAGAGGTCTTTTAAAGGGTTGTAACGTTAGGTGTAGGGATATGAAATACACGGTTTTGTTGGATATAGGCAGTCTTTACTGGTGGTGAGTTAACAATCTTGGTTAATTACATGTATAATATGGCGTTGCTAAGCCAAGACTAGACTCGACTTAAGCTAATAAATGAAAAATAACAAAAACATAAAATGAACATAGAATAAAAAGGGATGGTAGTCCATATATTTTTTCTATTTTTCTTTTTCTATATATATATATATATATATATATATATATATATATATATATATATATATATATATATATATATATATATATTTTTTAATTTTTTTTATTTTTTGTGTGCGCATACACTCTTACCCTACCATCCAAAATAATACATCATAGGGAATAAACGTTCCCCTTACACTTGAATTTTTACATACTTTACAATAAACTAATCTAATGACTCGAATTAAGAAAATCAAAACACTTGGAGTACTTTTAAGACTAACGTACATATGGGGGTAATATATGATGTTCTTCCCCATTACTCCATACAATAAGTACTTACCCTTGAGTCCCAATCATCCCAAAACAATATGTACAAGGATATGACTCGACTTAGCAACCATGTTATCAATTAGATAGTTAACTTAGGGTTTAACAAATAACAATAATGCACTAAAGATGACTGCATACACGGAAGGCTAAGGCGATTTGGTTGTACATTTAAGTGGGGTGTAACAAATTCTTCCTTTATGTAAAACGCTTAAAGTTAGAAACGAAAAGATAGGCTCGGAGGGGTGTACTAGGGGTTTCGTGTACTAAAAATGAGTACAACGCTAAGGGTGTGGGAAAAATTAGTTGACTTAACTAGCCAAGTAATATGACTTAAATGGTCAAGTCATTATGATACGGGTTTAACACAAGGGTGATCCTAATGCCTCTTATCATGTAGTAAATCCTACCACACGAATGTAGTCTCACTAGCGGTCTCGGAATGCATCACTAACGCAAGTTCTAGAATCTAAATGCTACCGGTACACTCATAAGCACTAATAGTAAATGCTTTTCCTATCAAATCTAAAGGCGAACCTCACATATTTGGGTGGAAAATTTTTCTGAATATACGGTTATGTGCTAGTCATACAATCTCCTATCCATGAGACGCTTGCTATGGCTAAAGTTTCACTCCTAAATGTTGTAAAAAATTTTAAATTTGGCGCTAAAATTGCACTAACAAGTATTTCTCATAGTTTTATTACACATCTACCATCAAACAAAACAAACTCAAGTGAAAGTGCGTATGTAAGGTATCATCATTTTACCCTCCCCTTACACTTAAGATGAACATTGTCCCCAATGTTCAAGTAAAGAATGTAAAAGTGAAAAAGTAAAAAGAATGAAATCAAATACTCCCCTGATTCGCTCGGTATGGATAATAAGGTGGCCAGGTTAGATCTTCCTCCAAGAAAATGAACAATCAAAGCTTCCCTTCCAGAATGTAAATCATCTTCTTGTCAAACATAACCTGTAAATCCTGAAAAAATAGACAAAACAACCTCGCGTAAAATCGGCTGCATCCTATATAAGTTACTAAATCCTAGAAAACAAGGTAAGATATAATGCTTGTGGAATGAAGTTTGCAGATTTCCTGGAGATTATAAAACTTAATAATTCACAAAAACCATAAGACTCCGTTAGAAAAACAAAACTGGTAAAATTTCCAGATTTTTTACACGTGACGTCGTAAGGAGTTAACTCTTGACGCCGTTAGAAGTGACCTGCAGAAATTCTTATGTTAAGTTTCCGGAAAATTTCTGGATAAACTTGGTCCTACTTCCTGGAAAATCCTGCAAAACTTCATTATGACTCAATACAAGCATTTGACTCTAACAAATACGAATATACATGTTCATTTAATATTGTGGAGAATCATGATCGGTTTGTTTCTTAAAAACATATTTGGGGTTTCCCCTTACACTTATCTTTTGCAAAAATACTTTTAGGTGGAGTTAAGACTAGGCCAAAACAACAAAGTAAAGTATTTCCACTATTTATTTGAGAAACATGATCTACCAACAATAAAAATAAAGCATGCATACGGAAACAAATAAAATCAAACAAAATAAAATCACACAAAACATGGGTTGCCTCCCAATAAGCGCTTTTCTTTATTAACGAGTCTTGTATCTAGACTCAAGGTCATGGGTTACTACGTGACTTCATCATCGGTTCCACTCTCTAGGTCGTCTTCTAAACCAGTTTTGTATTCCGGACCTAGTTGCAAGCATTCTTTGTAGAAACCAAGCATCCTATTCTTTACATACTCTACTCCTCTTCGTCTATCCTCCCCATTCCTATAATAAGCTGCTTGCTTGTGTTCTTTTTCGAAATTAGAGAGAAGGCAGTATTGCTCAATCTTGTAGGGCATTTGATAGGCAACTTCATCATTTTCTCCCTTGAATCTAACTATCTCTAGAGTCGGGTCATGACTCATCCTAGTGGCCTCAACAAATGGTTTTCCAAATATTATTTGGCTTAGGCAAGCATCTATCACCGGACGAGTGTCTTCAACTATCATAAAATCGATCTCATAGGTGAGATTCCCTATAATCACATGCAATCCCTTCACTCTTCCTGCAAAATTACTTATCAGATTCTTACTAGGCATCATCCTAAAATTAAGTTGCTTCTTCATCACCCAATTGTAATAAGTCCTAGTCATGATGTTCACAGGGGATCTAGGGTCGATGTAAGCTTTCCATATATGCATGTGCCCAATATTGCATGGTATGTTAATGTTAGAGGGGTCTCCCATTTTGATAAGGGGGGTGCCAAGGATATATGGTCTCTTGGGACTATCGAATAAATCCTTATGGTATTCCCGTTCTTCCTTGGTGGGCAACTTATCAAAGTACTTTTCTATAGGCTCTACCTCCTCTAATTCCTCTCTCCTATTAACCTCAACTTCCCTACTCTCATCCTTAGTCTCGGCTTCTACTCTAACTTCATCCTTGTCACTCTCTTCTATCTCCTTATCTATTGGCTTAATGGTGACAACATTGACAAAGTGGACATGTTTAGATGATAAGGGGTCCTTAATTTGGATTCCGTTATTGGTGTCCCTAGTGTCCTTCCTAGGTGTGACTAACGCTTGGTTGTTGAGGGCTTTCAACAAGTTGTCAATCTTGTTGGTCATCTCCGCTTGTTGTTGGTTGAATTCGGTTTCAAACCTAGCTATGCGAGCTTCTTGAGATGCCATAAACTTTGACATCAATCCTTCAAGATTGTTGGTACTACCATAGTTGTTAGAAGGATTGTCGTTGAAAGTATGGTTGGATGGTGGCCCATTTGGTTGGTAACAATTAGGCGGATTGGAAGAATTAGGTTGATTTTGTTTCCACCTAAGGTTTGGGTGATTTTTCCAAGAGGGGTTGTATGAATCACCGTAAGGGTTTGGCTCGGGCTTGAAAGTGTACCACTTATCTCCCGCTTCGTTGGTACGCGTGGATGCGTAGTCCGCAAAAGCTGTTCCGGGGAGTTCCACACAATCATGAGTGTCGTGGGGACCACTACATAATTTGCATGAAGAAGTGATTTTGTTCACTTGGCTTGAAGGTTTAGGAGCTTCGTAAGATTTCATGAGAAACTTGACTTGGTCCTCAAGTTCCATGATCCTACGGTCGGGAGTGCTAGAATTGTTCGAGGGCAAAGATATTGCCTTGACCGTTTTGTTCAAATCACGGGGATCATTCCAACTTTCGTTGTCATAGAGAGCAAGATCTTCTATGAGTTCCCATGATTGTTCCGCACTTAGATCACGTAGCTTACCACCGGCCGATTGGTCAATGGCTCGCCTCGTGGAGATATCGATATGGTCATAAAAAATTTGGACTTGGAGCCAAAGATTTATGCCATGATGAGGGACTTTTTGGAGTAAGTCCTTGAAACGAGTCCGTGCTTCATAAAGAGATTCATTTTGACGTTGTTGGAACATCAAGATGTCATTTCTAAGCTTAGTAGTTCTCCTCAGTGGGAAAAATTGAGCAAGGAAACGAGTGGTGAGATCATCCCATGTGGTGATGGATCCCGTGGGTAAACGCTCAAGCCATTGACTAGCTTGATCCCGTAGAGAGAATTGGAATAGGCATAATCGGGTTGTCTCTCTAGTTTCAACATCTAGGTCTATGGAATCTACGATTTTGAGGAAGTCCTTAAGATGTTGGTTTGGATCTTCGGAACGAAGTCCATGGAATGCACATCCGCTTTGCACCAACCGGATGGTGTCGGATCGCAAAGGGGTCACATTGGCTCCGGTGAGCTCAATGGTGTTTCGGTAGCCTTGGTGGCTAGGTCGGGAGTACTCTCCTAAGGTTCGGGGCCTAAGGGGTTCTAATGGTGGGTTTTGTTGTGGTGGGATGACGGGTTAAAAGATGTTCCCGTTGTCCATGATGTCGGGTGGTGAAGAGTTACGAACAAAGACACAAAGAAATAAGATAGACTAAAGAAAACCTAAAAATAAAAATAAAATCTTACTAGAAAGGAATCTAGCAAGTAGACCTAATAAGAAGAGATTCTAACCTAGACAATAACTATTCCCCGGGCTGTGGCACCAAAACCTTGATACGTGGGAATCGCACCAGGCTTTACCTCTCAAGGGATCTTGAGAAGCTCACAACCCCCACCAGGCAGTGTACCTGATCGTTGTAGTATAGTATAGTGACAAGTACCGGGGGATTGATCGTTCAGCTAGGAATAGTGTCGCTAGGATTAGAAAACCTAAATACTAGTTCTAAAGGTGAGGGATGATTCTTTTTGTATTTTTTATATTTTTTAGAAAGCAAGTAAAAATCTCGGGTTTGAAGGATTTGGGCGGAATTAGTTGCTAGTCAACTAACCCAATACTAAAGATGCAATCAAAATATAATACTAGAAATGAAAACAAACTAAATTATACTAAAGTTGTGAGCAATAAGTGGAGAAAATGTGTTTACTTAGATTTCACTACTCCCTAGACATCTTTTACACGTTAATTACTTGTTATAGTTGCATGGATGACGGATTGTATTCCTTAATACCATTCATGGGGTGGCGCACTTAACTCCCCAATCCTATGAGCTCTTATCTCCTCCTATACCATGCCCAGCACAACCATAGGGATTATAAACAGTGGCTCATGCATTAAATACAACCAATAAAACCTAGTGCACGTCAGTTCATGTTTCCTAAGACGTTCAAGCATGTCACCAATTGGAAGTCTGCCAGTTTTCTTAAGCCTAACATCGAATTCATTCATCCAAAACAAATATAAACAATTAATCAACACATAATTAAAATCTAGGTTTCATTAGATCTAAGCAAACACAAGATAGATCTAGCCTAGCATGATGGAATTAAGACAAGAACAAGATATAGACAACCAACACATAGACATATTGATTGAATTAAAAGAATACTTATCTCAATTACACATGAAAGGTATCAAGGGCTTAGAACCCTTGAAAAACCTGTAAAATTTGCACCAAGTTCGTACTTAGGGTTTCTCCAAAACTTCTCTCTCTTTAATGTGAAAATTAGAAAACTATATATAGGAAATAGGGTCTGACGGCGTCAAGACAAAGCTTGTGACGCCGTCACCTCGCCGCCAAAACTCTTCTCGGACTGCCTTGATCTACTTTTGACGCCGTCATGTGTTGTACATTTCCAGGCCGTCATGACTTTTACTCTTGACGCCCTACTTCATGACGCCGTCAAATCTGTACTGGATCGTCATGGAAAATTGCTCTTGACGCCGTCAAGGATTCCTTCTTGACGCCGTCACCTACTGTTCCCAGCAAGGAAAATTAAGACTTTGGCGTTTTCTTCACTTTTGTGCTCCAAAAACATCCGAATTGCTTCCTTTTCCAGATTTCACTCCCAAAGTACCTAAAATCACAAAAGGAACGATTTAGGGCAATATTTGATCAAATAAGTTCAATTCCGGGCTTAAATGACCCCCTAAAAGTGGTTCATTTTTTGCCTCATCAGTGTCCTATCGAGATTTATGGATGATCTCTTTGGCTCTAGACTCAATAGTGCGTTTTGATCCGCTCCAAGAGACTGGGGAGGCGTCTCCTGTTTTAGGAATCAACATAGCTCGCAATGAGCGGTTGATACATTGCACAGGGTTCCCCGTGAGAATGAAACTAGTTCTTTTAAGAGAACTTGAGTAGTTAAGAATTTTAGTGCAGTGCGTCACTGGGTCCATGACGTCTTGTCTTCAATACTAGTGTTACCTTAGTAATCACTAGTAGATTATGAATTGAACCCGGTTTCTGCCCTAAGGTTGAATATATGGAGGGCTATTTCTTTTCACCCTTTCTCATTTCATTTCTTTTTCATTCTTAAACCCCTTCAGTGCTTACCGAGACTTCACCACTAGAACCTTGTTGGGTTTGTTCCAGTCCTAGCTCTATCTAAGTCCGCACTCTTCCCTTTCTCACTTTTCTCCTTTTTTCAATCATTCCTAAGGACTTCTAATCTATCTAGAGGATTGTCCCTGGGAAGATCCTTCCGGTTCTGGTGGATCATGGGAACTCATACCTAACCTTAACCAACCTTATAACTCCATGCATAAAGATAAATGGTCGGTCTTTGGTATAACTTCCACAAACGCCTTTTGCTCCCCCTCAATATGTGCATCGATATTCGAAAGTGTTTAGCACATATGTGGGAGCCTATTTATTGAGTCCAAAAGATCACTTTTGATTATCAGATTTCATATTTAAATCACATTCTCTCTCCCGATCAAAAATTTCAAATCTTTTGAGATTTTGGATCCCAATTGATTTAAATAAGTTAGAAAACGTTTTGGGAGAGAAATGCGGTTAGTTTTTAATATTTTCTGATAAAAAGGAACCTTTTTCTTGCTCCCCCTCAATCTGTGAGGGAGGTTGTTATGTGTCAGATTTGAAGAGTTTGCAAAAGATTTGAATTTTTTAACGAAAACTCATTGAAAATTTACTCATTCTGACACATAACCATCACAAATCGTTTTGTTGCTTTTGTTTTGTACAAAGTGTGGGGAGTTTTGATGATACATAAAATTTTGAGAAATCACTCTCCCCCTCAATCAATGACAGATGTTAACACATAAATAAACTATGGCATTGATTGAGTGAAAAAATTTACCAAAGTTTGAGTTCAAATTGATTTCCAAACAAAATCTCATGGTACCACCAAGTTTTGCACAAATACTATCCGGAAAAATCATAGAAGGGAAAGTATTTGGTGATAAAAAGAAGACTTCTCTTCTTTATCAAGAAATAATGCACTGAAACGTACATTAGATCGAGGGTGCATGAATATAAAGTAATTCACGCTCGGATGAACGGCACCCTTTGCTAGGAACAACCGTCTTTTTGGCGACGTGTTTTCCTCATTTTTGAAAAACGGGTTGCTATCTGAAGTAATAGCAAGCCATATTTTTGAAGTCCGGGTTGTAGCCTAAAATGACTACAAGCCATAGTTTTAAGTTCGGGTTACAGCCTGAAATGACTGTAAGCCATAATTTTAAGAATAGTTTGAGAGGCGACATGTTTTAGAAAAACATTATTTGGAAAAAAATAGAAAAACTCTCGCTCAAGCATATGTATGTTTCCGTGTCATTATTGAATGACATTTCTAGAAACGTACATAATATTGATTACACGAGAGACATGTCGCGAGAAGAATATTTTTGAAATTTTTATGCTTTTCCGTTTCTATGGATTTTATATGTTTTATATTTTTTCTATTTACAATTTGATAAAGTATATATACAAAGGATATTATGCAGTTTAAGAGGATGTTGACCAAAATACCGAAAAGAGGATATCAGTCTGCAAGTTGTAGAAGTCAGAAGTCAACATCTCTTAAACTTTCACCACCAAAGCTTTCGAGGCTCCTGAATAGTTGTCAGAACTTGAGCCTTCTCAATAAGAAGCTTTGATAGCTCAGCAACGTATCATCTCACGCTAGACTAGTTCTTCTCAACTTTCGTCCCTGCTGAAGGCTGAAGTAGTGTGTACCAAAAGTATCCAGAGACCACTTCCCCCTAAGTATTAGAAATGATGCAATTAGTCTCATTATATGAAGCTCAGAAACCCGAAGTACACACAATCCATTGTGTACGTCTTTTGTCATCAGAAACTGTTTCTTACATCTCTTCCCCCACGTAGTTGGAATAACACACCAAAAGAACGAGTTAAAACACTGATTTTCTCTGCGGTTATGACATTTGTCTTCCCGGAATAACTTCAGTTAAGATGAAGTATAAAGCTCATCATGTGTACTCGTTGTGCGTTCCGATGTATGTCTCCTTCCCCCTTGCTGGTTTTGACACCTCAGAATCAGCAACACATTTTATGCACATATTCTTGAAATCTTGTGAGAAGAACAAAATTAGCTCAAATGTATCATGTGAGAATCAACTTGCTGAAGATCAATGTGAGCACATCTAATTAGGTATTAACTTAGACTTATCACTCTCCCCTAATTGGTGCTCTCCCCCAAACTGGCAACCTTTCAGATGAGTGCCTTGAATATGAAGAAGTCTTTTGATAATTAATTGCATATCATCTTTAGTCTTCTAACATGCAGAAGAAAATGTAGAACAGACTGTGGATTTGACCTTCTTCACGGTTGACCATTTGGGGAATAGAATATCAACATCTTCGTCTTGCCAAATGCATTCCAGTCATATTACATATAACAAATCAGCCCATAACGTACACATGTACCCAAAGACAAGAAGAAACGATAACACCAAAGTAACAGGTTGAAGCACTGGTCATCTCTGCAGATATCAACTCCGGAATAATTGATTAAGCTCGATCATGTGAACCTGTTCTGTGTCCCTGATGTACACATTTTTCTCTCCCCTGATGGTTGCAATTAATCAGCCCGTGGCGTGCACATGAAATGATAATACCAAAGTAACAAGTTGAACCACTGATCATCTTTAATTTGTTTCATAAGACATTAAGCCCGATCACGTGAACTCATTGTGCGTCCTTGGTGTACACATTCCTCTCCCCTAATGGTTGCGATTAATCAGAATCATCATACTGATGTGTACATGAAGCATTAATTGAAAGCCCTTCATCACTAATAATATCAGCCTGGAAGAAGATGTCGATAAACCCTCATGAGTCCTGAACTGAAGATTTCAGGAGTCATGAAATGATGACTAATTGAGTTTGCTCCCCCTCAATTAGGCCATCGTATGTAAAGAGCCTTTTCGAAACTTGTGAAGTTTCTGAATCAGCTCCCCCTCAAGCTGACCATCCTCTTTTATGGATTCGATACATTAAGTCATGATCATGTTTGAGGGTCTTGATGTTAACCATCTTCTTCTTTATCTCCCCCTCAACAATGGCAAGCAAATGACATTTTTGCCATAGTTGAGATTCCATGATGGTTGAGATTTAATCATGTGCAGCATAAATATACATGTAGGCCCAAACACTACTGCGAAGAAGATGATGATTAAAGCTCTCTTGTAGCAGTCCCTCTTTTGTCTCCTCATCAGTGGCTTAGCAAATGAAGAGTTCAATTAAGCATATAATATGCTTAAACCACTTGTAGAAGTATGTTGACCCTTAGAGGGAGAAAATATCTGCGTACAAGAGCCGAATGACCATTCTTCACACATCATCAACATGTAGTATCTTCATCCTTTCCCTTCTCCCCCTCAAAAATTGCATATGCCTGTTTGCAATTTTTGATTGAATAAGTGAAGCACAAAAATATAATCCAATGTATATCGATCCACTTGATGACTGTACAAACATGGGAAAAGCATGAAAGTTGTTGATGAGAATGGTCATAAATAAGAAGATTTCTCTTCTTTCTAAGGTAAGGCGCACTGACACGTACACCTTTCTTTTCTTTGAGGAATGGGGCCTGAAGTATTATCTGCAGACGCCATAATGTTGAAGAACGAGGCTTGAACCATAGTGTCCAAACGTCATAGTCTTTGAAGAACGTGGCCTGAACTGTTGTGAACAGACGTCATTGTCATAAGCATCAAAGTTGAGCTTCTTTAACCCCTGATTGATAAGATATCACTCTTTTCGGCAACCAAACTCTGAGTCTTTCCTTAATTGTATTGAGCGATGTACCTGCACTTAAGTAGAGACTACCTGCACTGACATTGGGAGTTTGTTTGCATTTATATGGGTTAGTGATATCAGCATATATACCATTTGGGGTTCTACTGTCAACCTTGGCTTTGCAATCAGTGAACATCTTTCTCATAGGTATCCATCTAAGACCAACAATCTTAAAAATTCTCCCCGTCGGTATCCACCTAAGGCAAGTTCTGGGAGTGTTTGGTTTCTCATGTAAAGTGGGAGTCTTGTTTAGAGAAAACCTTTGTCCTAAATCAATCTGCCTGCCAGGTTTCTGAGTATAACACTTTGATTCTACGGGCTTGTTGTAGTTTCTAGTCTTAGATGGTAGGACCTTATTACAAGTATTCACATCCTTCAGGAATTTTGTAGCACACTTATCATGATTTGCCTTAACAACACATTTTAGACAAGTTGAACAAACAAGGTTTTTGGATTCCGAACAAGGTCTAGGTTTCTTAGAGTGATTTGCAATGGGAATCGCTTTAATCAATGTGCAACTACTCTTGGACACTAGACAATTCATATATGTTTGTTGAGTGCTCACAGATTTTGGTTTGCTGCAACTGGCCGAGTTCTGCAATAAGCTAGAAGGCATCCTATGAGGTCGTGAACCTAAGATTCCATCCTTTTGAAGTAGAGCCCCTTTCCAAGCCTTTTCAAGATTATAGTTCTTGTACAAGTCATTTATATCATAAGAGATTTGAGTTTTAACGCTCGGTATTGACACAGTTTTCGAACTTATCCCAGAAGAGTCAGGTGTAGGTGAAGCTATGTAACCTCTCGTAAATTTCCCTTACGATTAGTAAATGCATACGAATAAATAAAACGATGTTACGATAAATTAACACCATTTTACGGGTAACAAATTTTTTTTTTTATGATATGGCTTGATATTGAACCACTACGATAACTATGATTGACCATTTACCCAGGAACGATGCTTACACACGACCTACATATCCTATGATTATTGCGAACGATAAATATATATAAAATGTTTATATTTATAACAATACGTTTCGTCTAAATAACGTATATTATTTTTATATTCCCCGAACCTACGAAACTTCCCGAGAACGCTCACTAATATTTTTGAACTTCGACACGATAATCGAGACACACCATGTGGGCCCCCAACACTCTTTGGTCCACGGTTACAATATACAAACCAAACGGACTCCTTATTTTTCTTTCTATTGTTTTGGGCTGACACAAATCCTGAGCCCAGTTACAAGCCCAAACGCACCCTTATATTTTTTTTTGTTTTCTTTTCCTTGTTCCCAGTCGCGACACTCCCAAACGCACCCTATTACTAAACAATTTTTACACATAACGACTCAATATTATTGCACATCTTAATTTACCTAGTACCCAAGAAACACACGAGACCAAAACATTACATACTCACCCTCGTTCACTACCCTAAAAATGTCCAAAGCAAAGCTTGAATACTTCCATGGAGATAAGACCAAAAGGTGTCATAAACCCTCTTCCATGCCTCCCCTCTTCCCCTATGATGAGTTAATGAACAGGAATTATGTCAGGAATGAATAGGAAGAGATCTTACAAGATCTTGGCTTTGTAAGAAACCGATTGGGCATTGTTTGTGGCAATACTATTCGTTTACATGCACCCTCAAACTCTTGTGATCTTATCTTGTCTCTACACATTCGAAAACTGCCTATATAAGCCTTACATGCAAAGCTAAGTCACTACATGCACTTAAACGAATCATATCACTAAAAATATTAACGAGAGAGAAGTTGTGGAGGGACGAACGGATTCTCAAGTGTACCACACCTTGAAGTGTACCTAGGAAGCAAAGCTTGGAACCTCTTGAACCTTGGTGGGATGTGAAGTGAACCACGGAGCTTTTGAACCATTCCACGAACCATACGCTTTGTTTTACTCCACCTTTTGAGGTGAGGTGAGACTTCAAATCACTAGTTTCTTATATATATATACACGTACTATTTATTTTTGCACGAACACTTCACCTAGATAAAACCTAAAACTTGAACGCGACATATATATATTAACTATCGTATTACATGTTTACTAAGTCACAAACGAGATTCTATAAGTATTTCAAGCTTATATTTATGCATACATACTAAAAATCACACGTTCCTAAGTCGTATGCACTTATACGTTTTACTCTAAAACACTTAGTTTATTTTCAAGTTTTATAAAGTTTCACGTATTGAGTTTTTAGCTACACTTTGACCTCGCCATTTAAAAATTTGACACACGACCCATCATTATTTTTGTACGACCTATTTGTATACTTGGAAGACTAACGAGAATGATAAATAATACGACTTGACAACTTTGTTTGACCACTTGATCGAGCCTAAAGCTAAACGAGTTTACTTAAGAATTTTCAGAAATTAAAAACCTTACGTGGGTCAGAAAGCCCAAAAAGCTAATTTTAGCTTATTGCGATAAGCTAAGCATATAAGCTCTTTTGAAATGTTATTGTAACTTAAAAAGATGGATTTCGACAAACCCAATGTCCCCCCAAACCCTTTGGATCGAAAATCCTTAACGGGCCCTTAATATGATTCGTTAAGGCCCAATTTGAGAAATAAGAAGAGATTAAGCAAATAAGCTGTGAAAATAAGCTGTTTAAGACCTTATGAGCTTATTGAAATAATAAAAATGATAAGTTTTAAATTTGGTAATGTTTGGACTAAATTTGCAAATATTCGAGAAATAGGGACTAAAAGTGTCAAGTTTGTAAACTTCGGGTAAAAAGTATAAAAACTGTTTTTCTAAGGGTATAAATAGTTAATATTGAAACTTAGGATTTAAAAATGTAATTATTGATATACTTGGACTTAAAACGTAAATATATATAATTTTGGACTAACGACGTAAATGTTTTCCGTTAAGGGTAAAAAGTATAAAATTGAGAAACATAAAGGATTGAATAGTAATATTGATTTTATTTTAAATAATAAATTTTATACATGATTTTATATATATATATATATATATATATATATATATATATATATATATATATATATATATATATATATGTATATAAATTGAAATGATATAAATAATAAATGTAACTTTATATATATATATATATATATATATATATATATATATATATATACACGTATAAAATTTATAACGATAAATAAATTGAGACAAATAAAACGATACGTAACCATTATCTATTTTATATACGACGTAACACATCGCCTATACACTTTATGGTTTATTCGTAATAAATAATAAACGTTCGCAATACAGCGAGACTTAAGAACTAAAACGTGCCATATCTTTTAGGTTGTGTGTGAAGCCGTTGCCTTGCATCGTTGAGAATACGACCATTCTACTATACTACTAAGGTGAGTTCATAGCCCACATTTAACTTATTTTGTGGGGGGATACATGCTCAAAAACCGAACACAAGTCTTTTCCTGATCTTATTATTGCTTAAGTAGCTATTGCCAAAAGTCCCTCGATCATGAAGCTTAATCACTTGAAGGGTGAACGTAAATAATTGTGGATAGATCTATTAGGGATTGAAAATCCCCATTTGGTTGCTAGAGGAAAGTCACCAAATGCACATTATTTGAATATAATAGGTTACTGGCAAATACCTATCTTGGGGGCTATATATTTTACATCATTATTACAGAAAATATTGATGTTTGTTGAACCGTTGAGTGTCATGAGCTTAAGGCAATAATGAATGCGACTTTCTAACTTGTTTATTCGTATTTATATACAATAAGCACCTATCTCTTGTGTTCAAACTCTTAATTATAAACCTATGAATTTCACTCAACTTTTGTTGACTTTTAGCATGTTTATCTCAGGTAACTAAATGGAATGGATGGCAAAGGCACGAAGTGGGCAAATAAAGAAACGTTTATTTCTCTTTGAATAAAAACTTGTTGTTGAATAACGAATTCTCTTGGAATTATGAATATTTGGTATTTTAAATAAAACTTAAAACGATCACTTGAATCGTTTTCTATAATTGTGACAAAGATCCACGATATAATATCCCAAAAGTCTTCCGCTGACATTTTAAGTCTTCCGCTGTATTGATCAATTTTGGGGGTGTTATAGATTGGCATCAGAACTACAGTTATAGTGAACCAAGTGTTTTTGGAACATTGGACTATAACTACACTTTAAACGGGACAAAATTTTCATAAAATACCATCCTACGCCCTTCGTGCCTATGCATTCCAATAATTGGTAAAAAGTATTATTTACCTTATAGCATTTTAAATTGATTATAATTATGCTTACATTTACTAATCGGGAAATTTATTACAGTGTCATGTCTTCGAACACCCACCCTATCAGCTTGTCCTCAAACTCAGGAACTGAAGATGTTACTTCAGCCTATGCTACCTCACCTATGCCTATGTCTCCTGCTACTGACAGATACATGCAAAGCCAGCAATTTCTGCCAGCATCTCACACAGAGGCTTCTCCTCTGGCAACATCTGGTCCGATTCGCCGATCTAGGCAAACTAGACAACTTCAACCGTATGAAGCAAGTACTGCTGTACCAGCACCAACTCTTGTCATACCACCTGAACAGTTGTGCCATCACTACCTGCACCACCAGTGATACCACCACTACCAACTATCTTCTACAGCCAAACTACTACTGTGCCACTAACACCATCACCCATAGCATCACCTGCACTAGCATCACCACCTACACCTTACCGAAGTGTCCCAATATCACCTCACCAAAGGACTTACCCGATCCGCCCAACCACCTCAGAATCTTGTGTTCAACGCAGACGCCGAAGGACCCACAAGCGAGTAGATGCGAGTAGATGGTCTTTCTTGTTGCCCATTATGCGATATTGGAGATCTCAAGAAGGAACACCAACAACAAGGGAACTTGGGGAAAGTTCTTACTCTACTTCCCGAATTCTGCCAGTCACTGGGGAACCCATACATCATACCATACCATTGTTAGCTGCAAGAATGGTTCACCACGAAGACCGACTTGATTCCATCGCTAGTATACTCAACAAGATTCCACATGAACTTCTAGAAACCTTTGAAGATGATATGAACAGTCTCATAATTGGTCATCTTGCAATAGAAGATAAGGTTGAAAAGTTGGATTCTCTATTTTGGGAATCAATGGAATTCATAGGAGCACTATGTGGGGCTAACACTTCAACAGAAATAACATTGGGAACTTTAGACCGAGAAATTGAGAGGATCAATACTGAAAACCTACGTCTTAGGCAAGCCCTGTTAGAATCTCGAGAAAGGGAAAGGACTCGAGATCAAACCATGGAAACCATGTCCACTGCCATTCAAGAACTCCAAAACCGCCTAGACAAAGCCTTAGGAAAACTATGAGACCATCACCTTGTTAAGTAAAAATCAATGTCCTACAAATAAGAGTATCTTGTCGTGTTTTGTAAACATTTGCACAAGTATCAATAAGTGTTGTAACACCTTGACATTGATTTATGGAAGTTTATTTTATCTTTATTTACGTTGCAAACTTTATACATTATATCGTAATATATTAGTTCATGCATGTCAAGCTTATTCGTAATGTGTGTCATTCCAACATACGATAATTTACGATTTAAACCTTTTCAATGATCGAATCATTGTAACTACGACCTATATTTAACTATTTATTACTTGATATGTATTTTCAACGTGATAAGATTATTATAAATGTTCTAATAATATACCTTCTTTTATAGCAACATGGCTAGAACTAGGAGAACAACCACGAAGGCCGCACCAATAAACCCCGAAGTTATGACCCCGGCAGCGATCCAGCAAGCAATTGCTGATGGCGTTACTGTCTTTTTAGCTGGACAAACCCGTAATAGAGATGGAAATGCACCGGCACCCCGCTACTGCACATACAAGGACTTCATAGCATGTCAACCAACGTATTTCAAAGGAACTGAAGGAGTGTCGGAATTAGCTCAATTGTTTGAAAGAAGTGAAACTGTTTTCCAAAGAAGTGGATGCTCGGAAAACAACAAGGTAAGCTTCGCAACGGGAACACTAATGCAAGACGCTCTATCCTGGTGGAACTCTACCATTCAAACACTAGGAGCAAAGGCAGCACATCAGCTTACTTGGATGAGTTCCAAACTGCGAAAACTCAAGGATGAGTTCCATGCCTTAATAGTGAAAGGAGTTGATTTGAGAAGTTACAACCGGAGATTCCAAGAACTCGGGATACTATGCCCTACCATGGTACCCGATCATGAGAAGACATTAGAGAAATATGTCGAAGGACTCCCTAGGAGTATTGAAGGAAATGTCACCTCAGCAAACCCGCCAACCTTGGAAGCAGCAATGGAACTTGCTCAGAAAATTCTAGACCGAGAAGTGAAATGCAATGAGCTTAAAAGGAAATTGGACGATAAGAGAACCACCTACCATCACAACAACAACCAACAAAGCTACAACAGTCATCACCGCAACAACAACCACCGCAACAATAATCGAAACCACCAACAATATCACAACACTCGAAGCACTCAACAGCAGAATCAAAGACAAGAAAAACCCCGAGTCTACGCCGCCACGGAAGGTGTAGGGTACAACGGACAGAAACCCCAATGCCAGTGATGCAAACTTCATCACGAGGGTCGTTGTACAGTCTGATGTGACAAATGTCTTAAGATCGGTCATCAAACCAGAAACTGTAGGATTCTGGCTATAGGAAGCAACACACAGGTTATATCACCCACTTGTTATGGATGCGGAGAAGTAGGACACATCCGGAGGAACTGCCCAAAAGGAAATGAACCAGCCAATGCCCAAGCTAGGGTATACCTACTCGGAGATGGAAACGGACCCGATGTAGTCACCGGTACGTTACTACTAAACCATCATAATGCTAGAGTATTGTTTGATTCGGGCGCCGATAAGAGTTTTATATCAGATACGTTTGCCCCTTTACTTAATGTTACCCCCTCTAAGCTAAACACCAACTACGAAGTCGAAATGGCTAACGGGAATTTAATAGATACCAATACTATCATGAAAGATTGCACCCTAACCTTATCTGAAAAACCTTTTGCCATTGATCTTATGCCGGTTCAACTTGGTAGTTTCGACGCTATCGTCGGCGTGGATTGGCTATCCCACCATCGTACTAGGATTCACTGTGATGAAAAGGCCGTCCATATACCACTCAAGGATGAAACACTCATTGTCCAGGGCGACAAAACCAAACCTCGATATGGAATTATCTCATATATGCGAGTGATAAAATACATGAAGGAAGGATGTCAAGTATTCATGGCTCAAGTTATGGAAAATAAGTCATCCGAGAAGCAGCTTGATGACGTCCCTATCGTTAGGGATTTTCCTGAAGTATTCCCTGAAGAATTACCCGGTATTCCACCCGCACGTCAAGTAGAATTTCGGATTGAACTAGTGCCTGGAGCGGCACCAGTGGCTAAAGCACCTTATAGGCTAGCGCCATCTGAAATGGAAGAGTTGTCAGAACAACTAAAGGAATTGTCAGACAAAGGATTTATTCGACCAAGCTCATCACCTTGGGGAGCTCCAATTTTATTTGTTAAGAAGAAGGATGGATCCTTTAGAATGTGCATCGATTACCGGGAGTTGAATAAACTTACGGTAAAGAATCGATACCCATTCCCTCGAATTGACGATCTGTTTGATCAATTGCAAGGATCGAGTGTGTACTCAAAAATTGATCTGAGATCAGGATATCATCAGCTAAGAGTTCGAGAAGATGATATCCCAAAAACTGCATTCAAAACGCGCTATGGTCACTACGAATTTCAAGTAATGCCGTTCGGTCTGACCAATGCACCAGCAGTTTTCATGGATTTAATGAATCGAGTATGCAAACCTTACTTGGATAAGTTTGTAATAGTATTCATCGACGATATTTTGATCTACTCTCGCAACGAAGAAGAACATGCAGAACATTTATGAATCATTCTAGAACTACTCAAGAAAGAAGAACTGTACGCTAAGTTCTCCAAATGCGACTTTTGGATTCGCACCGTACAATTTTTAGGACACATCATCTATAGTCAAGGCATTCACGTAGACCCTGCAAAGATTGAGGCTGTTAAAGGTTGGTCATCTCCTACAAACCCCACAGAGATACATCAATTTTTAGGTCTCGCAGGTTACTACCGAAGATTTATAGAAGGATTCTCCAAAAATGCAAAACCTTTGACTAAGCTAACCCAAAAGAATGAGAAGTACATCTGGGAAGAAAAGGAAGAAGCAATCTTCCAGTTATTAAAACGAAAGCTTTGTGAAGCTCCAATATTAGCCCTCCCAGAAGGAAATGAGGACTTTATAGTATATTGCGACGCATCTTATCATGGACTAGGAGCAGTCTTGATGCAAAGAAGCAAAGTAATAGCTTATGCATCTCGGCAACTGAAGAAACATGAGGAAAACTACACGACTCATGACTTGGAATTAGGAGCTGTAGTGTTTGCGCTCAAGTTATGGAGGCACTACTTATATGGCACCAAATGTACCGTGTACACAGACCACAAGAGTCTTCAACATATTTTGGATCAAAAGGATTTGAATATGAGGCAACGTCGCTGGCTAGAGCTGCTGACCGATTATGATTGTGAGATCCGTTACCACCCAGGAAAGGCTAATGTAGTAGCAGATGCGTTAAGCCGAAAAGAACGATTGAAACCCCTTCGAGTTAGATCACTAGGGATGACTATCCACTCACCCCTTCCATCCCAAATCCTTACCGCACAGAACGAAGCGCTTAAAGAAGAAAACCGACCCAAGGAAAAGATTTACGGTATGCCCGAGAATAAGAATGGTTTCGTGAAGAAATCCGATGGAACACTGTGTTTCAAGGACAGAAGTTGGATCCCTATGGTTGGAGGTATTCGTGAGCTCATCATGTATGAGTCCCACAAGTCAAAATACTCCATTCATCCAGGTTCTAACAAGATGTATCAGGATTTAAAGAAACTATATTGGTGGCCAAACATGAAGGCTGACATCGCAGAATATGTCGGTAAGTGTTTGACATGTTCAAGAGTAAAAGCAGAACATCAGAAACCTTCAGGTTTACTTGTACAACCAGAACTTCCTATGTTGAAATGGGAACGAATCACTATGGATTTCATCACCAAACTCCCAAGAACCTCATCCGGATACGACACAATATGGGTATTGTGGATCGTCTCACAAAAACCGCTCATTTTCTACCCATCAAAGAAACCGATGAGATGAATACACTAGCTCAGCTGTATGTGAAGGAAATTGTCACTCGACATGGAGTACCAATTTCAATTATCTCGGATCGAGATAGTCGTTTCACCTCTCACTTTTAGAAATCGTTACAGAAAGCCTTAGGAACTAAACTAGATATGAGCACCGCATACCACCCTCAAACTGATGGTCAAAGTGAAAGAACTATCCAAACCTTGGAAGATATGCTCCGAGCACGCGTTATTGATTTTGGAAAAGGTTGGGATAAGCACTTACCATTAGCATAGTTTTCATACAACAATAGTTACCACGCCAACATAAAAGCAGCACCCTTCGAAGCACTGTATGGTAGAAAGTGCAGATCACCCGTTTGTTGGGCAGAAGTCAGAGAAAGACAACTTATAGGACCTGACCTTGTTCGGGAAACAACCGAGAAAATCGTTAAGATTAAGCAACGCTTACAAGCAGCCCGAGACCGACAGAAAAGCTACGCAGACCTAAAAAGGAAACCCATGAAATTTCAAATAGGAGACAGAGTCTTATTGAAAGTATCTCCCTGGAAGGGAATGGTACGATTTGGAAAGCATGGAAAGTTGAACCCCAGATACATCGGTCCATTCAAAATCCTGGAAAGGATAGGACCCGTGGCTTATAAACTAGAACTACCCGAAGAACTTAGTCGGATCCACGACACCTTTCATGTGTCAAACCTTAAGAAGTGTTTATCCGATGAATCTCTCGTGATTCCATTGAAAGAGATTCGACTAGATGATAACCTTGTCTTTACCGAGGAACCCATTGAAATAATGGATAGAGAAGTTAAACAACTCAAACAAAACCGTATACCTATTGTCAAAGTTCGTTGGGACTCCAAGCGAGGACCGGAATATACTTGGGAGCGCGAGGATCAGATTCGCTCCAAGTACCCACATCTCATCACCTAAGACACCCTTGGCAACTATCTTAGACTAGAATTCCGGGACGGAATTTCTTGTAAGAGGTAGGTAATGTAACCTCTCGTAAATTTCCCTTACGATTAGTAAATGCATACGAATAAATAAAACGATGTTACAATAAATTAACACCATTTTACGGGTAACAAATTTTTTTTTAATGATATGGCTTGATATTGAACCACTACGATAACTATGATTGACCGTTTACCCAGGAACGATGCTTATACACGACCTAGATGACCTATGATTATTGCGAACGATAAATATATATAAAACATTTATATTTATAACAATACGTTTCGTCTAAATAACGTATATTATTTTTATATTCCCCGAACCTACGAAACTTCCCGAGAACGCTCACTAATATTTTTGAACTTCGACACGATAATCGAGACACACCATGTGGGCCCCCAACACTCTTTGGGCCACGGTTACAATATACAAACCAAACGGACTCCTTATTTTTCTTTCTTTTGTTTTGGGCCGACACAAATCCTGAGCCCAGTTACAAGCCCAAACGCACCCTTATATTTTTTTTTGTTTTCTTTTCCTTGTTCCCAGTCGCGACACTCCCAAACGCACCCTATTACTAAACGATTTTTACACATAACGACTCAATATTATTGCACATCTTAATTTACCTAGTACCCAAGAAACACACGAGACCAAAACATTACATACTCACCCTCGTTCACTACCATAAAAACGTCCAAAGCAAAGCTTGAACACTTCCATGGAGATAAGACCAAAAGGTGTCATAAACCCTCTTTCATGCCTCCCCTCTTCCCCTATGACGAGTGAATGAACAGGAATTATGTCAGGAATGAATAGGAAGAGATCTTACAAGATCTTGGCTTTGTAAGAAACCGATTGGGCATTGTTTGTGGCAATACTATTCGTTTACATGCACCCTCAAACTCTTGTGATCTTATCTTGTCTCTACACATTCGAAAACTGCCTATATAAGCCTTACATGCAAAGCTAAGTCACTACATGCACTTAAACGAATCATATCACTAAAAATATTAACGAGAGAGAAGTTGTGGAGGGACGAACGGATTCTCAAGTGTACCACACCTTGAAGTGAACCTAGGAAGCAAAGCTTGGAACCTCTTGAACCTTGGTGGGACGTGAAGTGAACCACGGAGCTTTTGAACCATTCCACGAACCATACGCTTTGTTTTACTCCACCTTTTGAGGTGAGGTGAGACTTCAAATCTCTAGTTTCTTATATATATATATATATATAGATATATATATATATATATATATATATATATATATATATATACACGTACTATTTATTTTTGCACGAACACTTCACCTAGATAAAACCTAAAACTTGAACGCGACATATATATATATATATATATATATATATATATATATATATATATATATATATATATATATATATATATATATATATATTAACTATCGTATTACATGTTTACTAAGTCACAAACGAGATTCTATAAGTATTTCAAGCTGATATTTACGCATACATACTAAAAATCACACGTTCCTAAGTCGTATAGACTTATACGTTTTACTCTAAAACACTTAGTTTATTTTCAAGTTTTATAAAGTTTCACGTATTGAGTTTTTAGCTACACTTTGACCTCGCCATTTAAAAATTTGACACACGACCCATCATTATTTTTGTACGACCTATTTGTTTACTTGGAACACTAACGAGAATGATAAATAATATGACTTGACAACTTTGTTTGACCACTTGATCGAGCCTAAAGCTATACGAGTTTACTTAAGGATTTTCAGAAATTAAAAACCTTACGTGGGCCAAAAAGCCCAAAAAGCTGATTTTAGCTTATTGCGATAAGCTAAGCATATAAGCTCTTTTGAAATGTTATTGTAACTTAAAAAGATGGATTTCGACAAACCCAATGTCCCCCCAAACCCTTTGGATAAAAAATCCTTAACGGGCCCTTAATATGATTCGTTAAGGCCCAATTTGAGAAACAAGAAGAGATTAAGCAAATAAGCTGTGAAAATAAGCTGTTTAAGACCTTATGAGCTTATTGAAATAATAAAAATGATAAGTTTTAAATTTGGTAATGTTTGGACTAAATTTGCAAATATTCGAGAAATAGAGACTAAAAGTGTCAAGTTTGTAAACTTCGGGTAAAAAGTATAAAAACTATTTTTCTAAGGGTATAAATAGTTAATATTGAAACTTAGGATTTAAAAATGTAATTATTGATATACTTGGACTTAAAACATAAATATATATAATTTTGGACTAACGACGTAAATGTTTTCCGTTAAGGGTAAAAAGTGTAAAATTGAGAAACATAAAGGATTGAATAGTAATATTGATTTTATTTTAAATAATAAATTTTATATATGATTAAATATATATATGTATATAAATTGACATGATAGAAATAATAAATGTAACTTTATATATATATATATATATATATATATATATATATATATATATATATATATATATATATATACGTATAAAATTTATAACGATAACTAAATTTAGACGAATAAAATGATACGTAACCATTATCTATTTTATATACGACGTAACACATCGCCTATACACTTTATGGTTTATTTGTAATAAATAATAAACGTTCGCAATACAACGAGACTTAAGAACTAAAACGTGCCATATCTTTTAGGTTGTGTGTGAAGCCGTTGCCTTGCATCGTTGAGAATACGACCATTCTACTGTACTACTAAGGTGAGTTCATAGCCCACATTTAACTTATTTTGTGGGGTGATACATGCTCAAAAACTGAACACAAGTCTTTTCTTGATCTTATTATTGCTTAAGTAGCTATTGCCAAAAGTCCCTCGATCATGAACCTTAATCACTTGAAGGGTGAACGTAAATAATTGTGGATAGATCTATTAGGGATTGACAATCCCCATTTGGTTGCTAGAGGAAAGTCACCAAATGCACTTTATTTGAATATAATAGGTTACTAGCAAATACCTATCTTGGGGGCTATATATTTTACATCATTATTACAAAAAATATTGATGTCTGTTGAATCGTTGAGTGTCATGAGCTTAAGGCAATAATGAATGCGACTTTCTAACTTGTTTATTCGTATTTATATACAATAAGCACCTATCTCTTGTGTTCAAACTCTTAATTATAAACCTATGAATTTCACTCAACTTTTGTTGACTTTTAGCATGTTTATCTCAGGTAACTAAATGGAATGGATGGCAAAGGCACGAAGTGGGCAAATAAAGAAACGTTTATTTCTCTTTGAATAAAAACTTGTTGTTGAATAACGAATTCTCTTGGAATTATGAATATTTGGTATTTTAAATAAAACTTAAAATGATCACTTGAATCGTTTTCTATAATTGTGACAAAGATCCACTATATAATACCCCAAAAGTCTTCCGCTGACATTTTAAGTCTTCCGCTGTATTGATCGATCTTGGGGGTGTTATAAGCTACTTGTTGACCTTTAACCGACCCAGAGGCATTTTTCTTAGGCAGAATATGTGAAGTGACTGGTTTTGTCAAAACTTGTTTCGCATCAACTTGGGAGGCAAACCGCAATTTTGAAAATTTTGGTCGTTCAGATCTAAACGCAGTCGGTTGCCTAACAACACTTTGTTTCCTAAGAGGTTGTGAAAGTGGTTTTCCCAAGATTGATGGTTTTCCAAACTTAGTGTTCACACTGTTTCTTGTTAGTTTTCTTAAATCATTTCTTAATGCCACAATTGCAAAACCCTTTTCCTGAAGTTGAGCTTTGTGTTCATCATTTTTGGCCTTTAAAGATATTGTTTGTTCTACATTTTTAGTCCTGATTACTTTGATTGAGTCATTTAGATCCTTTTGATGCCTTTTCAAAGACTCATTTTCCTTAAGTAATTCAGCCACATAGATTGACAGTTCACTAATCCTGGACTTAGTTGCATCAATGTCCTTGCATGTTTCGACTAAACTACTCTTCACATTCATAGCAGAGATATGTTTCTTCAAGTTTTTGATTGTCAAGTTTTTGGCTTTAAGCTGTGCTTTTAAATCATTTATCATGAAGAATTCATTGAAATCGGGAAGTTCCGGATTTTTACATGGTTGGTTAGTTTGAAAACTTTCTTCCTTTTCTTGCATTGCGATTTCAAGTGAAATACAATGTTTTTCAAGTTGTAAGAATCTGTTTGAAAGTTCATTAAAAACTGCTTTATCAACCATATCATTTGATTTAAAAGACTTAGCCGAAAGCACAGAACTTGACTCATCATCACGTTCAGCATCCTGATCACTTTCTCCCCCTTTATGACTCATATTTGTTGAATTAGAAATGGTATTGCTATCAGTCTTCTCCAACAAATGTGTATCATAAGTGGGTTTAATTTGATCAGGGTGCTGGCGTTCATTAGAAAGCACATTATGTAGATCAGTTATGGGTACCTCAGCACATGACACATGTTCTTTTACCGGTCTGAAATTTGCATCCATATCATGTGTGACAAGAGTCATTGAACTGCTGGTTGTGTCAAGCTTATCAGTCTCTGATCCTTTGCATTCATTGACAACTGACCCAACATCCGATGCTTTACCCGAGTCACCAACACCATCACATGATTGTACCCTACATGCCTTCACCTTGTCATCATATGCAGGTATATGTTGTGCCTTTTCGTTAATGAAACTTTTCACTTTATCCATAAGCTGGACAAGTGTGTCTCTGAACGTGTCAACCTCAATTCCCGTGTGATCATCAAAGCACTTTTTCGTCATCTCACTATAATGGTCATACTCCAGAGTGAGTTTCGAATCAAAGAACACTTGGAGTTATTTGTTGATCATACAAAGGGCAGCCATGGATCCAGTATTGGAAGATTCTTCTTGGTCCAGTTGTTGTCGTAATTGATCCAAATTAAGAATCATTATGTCTGTGAAAGTTTGAACATCTTGACCAAAGAGAGTTGTAAATGCACGTTCAAACCCCATTTTGAATCCATTACCCTCTAACAGTACAGAGAGATGTGAGTGAAGCAGTCGAAAGCATTCAATGTGGCATTCCCTTGCATAGTCAAGTAATTTACTTGGCTGATGAATCACATTCTCTTGAGAATCTGAGCACGAATGTACGATTGAAACATTATCAGGTACAAGTCCGTTCATTTGTAGAGAGAGAATTTCGGGTATCACTGAATCAGAAGAATTTGACATGATGCGGACGTGCACGGGATTTTACACTTCTATGATTTAAACCGAAAAATAATTCTTTCGCGGGATTTTACAAAATCAAGAAACCGGGAAACACCGAAGACTTGAGATGAACTTTATGATCAGTTGATGGACTTGATGATCAGTTGATGTTGTTAAGTTGTGATCTTGGTTCGGTTGATGCAAGTTTGGCCTCGAAAATTCGGTGAAGATTAGGTCTAAAAACTTAAAACCTCAATAACTTCACTCTGGAGGTGATTTGGGACTCGAAAAATTCGTTTCACGACTTCGTGGTGAAACCTCACTATATTCAGCCTGTTCCGGACGTTTTGACAGCTAATTCGCTGAAAACACAGAGTTACGGTTCAAAAGTTATGGCCGTTTGAAGTTTTGACGTAAAAAGTCAACTTTGGGCAAACTGCAACTTTAGCAAATCGCTAGAAGAGGTAAATGCTAGTTGGAGGTAATCGTAATCTGAAGGTAAACGCTACAATAACCGCATAATGAGTTAATCGCAGAGTGAGCAAACCGCAAACCAGAGTTAACCGCAGAATGAGTTAACTGAAAAAAGAGTTAACCGTAGAATGAGTTAACCGCAGAAAGAGTTAACCGCAGACTGAGTTAACCGCAGAAAGAGTTAACCGCAGAATGAGCAAACCGCAAACCAGAGTTAACCGCAGAATGAGTTAACCGCAGAAAGAGTTAACCGCAGAATGAGCTAACCGCAGAAAGAGTTAACCGCAGAATGAGTTAACCGCAGAAAGAGTTAACCGCAGAATGAGCAAACCGCAAACCAGAGTTAACCGCAGAATGAGTTAACCGCATAAAGAGTTAACCGCAGAATGAGTTAACTGCAGAAAGAGTTAACCACAGAATGAGTTAACTGCAGAAAGAGTTAACCGCAGAATGAGCAAACCGCAAACCAGAGTTAACCGCAGAATGAGTTAACCGCAGGAGCTAACCGCAGAGACTTAACCGCAACCCACTAGAGTCCAAAACAGTCACTATCTTGCGTTTTGTCCTTATACCCAATAAAGTAAACGCAAACAAGCAAACCGCAGGAACCAGTAGCTAACCGCAACCAAGAAATAAAATAGTAGAGCTAACCGCAGTCAAGAATAACGCCCCAAAATCAATCCCAACTTCAAATACACGTGCGATGTAGCATAACCAACTGAAAAACTATGTAGTACTAACACCAATGATCACAAAAGTACACCCATAACATATTAAATAACACTAGAAAGATCAAACCATGATGTTTTCAAAGAAAACTCTTCTAACTCACAAAAACCACACCAAATCCGAATATCCAAGACCCTAAGATGAAACCTTGGCTCTTGATCCCAATTGTAGAATATCAATAATTATAGCATACATGGTTTTGTGATTGGATATAGAATTATAGAAGAAGAATAATGGTAGAAGAGTTTAGAGAGAGAAAGAAGTGGGGAGTTTTCTAGAGAGAGAGAGGATGAGAGAAAATGTAGAATGTTAGATTGAGAATGAAAAGCTCCAACCCTCTCCACATGTGGAGAGGGGTATATATAGTTTTCGACAAATGCCCACACCCGGGCTGTGGATCAGGCATACAGTGGGTAAAGACCCGTCCTTCTTCCACGGTGTTACTTAAACTAATACTAACTAACTAATATATAAACTAACTACGAGCTAACTTAATTCTATTACAATAATTAGGTGACCGAGTGTTGGGTCTGAAACTGCTGCTGAGTGAAACTGCTGCTATGAACGAAACTGCTGCTAGTGGTAATGATTCTGCTGCTGATGTCAAAGTGCTGCTGAGGTTAAATGCTGCTGACAGAATCTACTGCAGATGGGATAAGGATGTATACGGTTTAGATAAATACAGAATAGATTGTGTAAATATTATATTTATCTAGAATATTCTTATCGTGTAAAGAAAGGTATTGTAAACCTAGTAGGATTCCTTAGTCTATAAAAGGAGGATCCTAGGGTTAGTTTATGTACATATTATTATTAACTTCAAGGTTGTAAAACCCTAGCATTTTTGAGTGCTCGTATTAATAATATTGAAGTGTTGAAAGTGAATCATTATTCTTCTTAAGTTAAGCTTTTACATTCCGCATATTAGCTTAAGTGTTTAATCAAGTTAACTTCTATACAAGATCGTTTAAGCTCAACTGGGATCAACAAGTGGTATCAGAGCTTGTGATCTAGAAGTTATTATCAAGAAGAGTTTGTTTCTTAAAAGTTTGTTGTTCCAAATCTATTGCTAAGATGGGTGATGAAACTCATATGGTGACTGCTTCAAGGGTGCCCATGCTAAATCCTTCTGAGTATGAGCTATGGAAGAGAAGAATCAGACAGTACATTCGCATGATTGATTTCAACATGTGGAATGTGATTGTTAATGGTGATTCTGTACTTGAGAAGAGTGCTGATGGTAAGGAGATACCAATTAAGTCTGTTGAAGCCAACACAGTAAGGAAGATGGAAATCAAAGCACACAGTATTCTCTTAATGGGAATACCTAATGAATTTCAAATGGACTTTGATGACTGTGAATCTGGAAAAGAATTGATGGATGCTGTTGAATTCAGGTTTGGAGGGAATGATGCTACTAAGAAATCCAGGAAAAACATGTTGAAGCATCAGTTTGAGAATTTTACTTCTGAAAGTGGAGAGAAGATAATTGGCACATACAACAGGCTAAACCAACTTGTTAGTCATCTAAAGCTTGTTGGTTATGTGGTTCCACAAGAAGATGTAAACCTAAAGTTTCTAAGAAGTCTTGCACCGGAATGGAGTATGCACACAGTTGTGTGGAGGAATAAGCCTGATTTTGAAACTATGAAGTTGGAGAGTCTCTACAACAATTTAAGAGTGTATGAATCAGAACTATCTATCTCTTCTACTTCATCTTCTGGTACTCAAAATCTTGCCTTTGTATCCTCTAAAGGAAAAGGATCTCAAGAATCTCACTCTGCTGCTCATTCTACTGCTTATGGAGTATCTGTTGCTGATGAATTTGCTGCTAGTTCAAATGATAAGATTTCTACCAGTGATATTGCTTTGTGTGCATTCTTGGCTGAGCTCACAACTACTATAAGGTCACATGTCATTAATCAAGACGTGGATTATATTGATCCTGATGATCTTGAAGAAATTGATCTTAAATGGCAAATGGCTATGTTAACCTTGAGGACAAGAAAGTTCTTGAAGAAGACTGGAAAAGAAGTCAAGTATAAAGCTAAGGACAGTCCAGGCTTTGAAAAATCAAAGATAGAGTGCTACAATTGCAACAGGAAGGGACATTTTGCCAGAGAGTGTAGAGCTCCAAAGAAAAATGTTGATGTTACAAAGAAGGTTGCTGAAGAATCAAAGACTGCACTGGTATCTTGTGATGGACTAGGAGATTATGATTGGAGTGATATGGTTGAAGAAGAACCAAATTTCTCTTTGGTAGCTGTTGCTCAACCCAAGGTGCAGAACTTTGCACTTATGGCCTATGGTTCATCATCAGGCTCTAACTCTGAGGTATCAAATGATTCAGACTTATCTGTGTGTTCTTTTAGATCTTGTGCTGACACCATAGAAGAACTTAAGTCTATGAATGAGAGTTTAAATAGAGAAATTGAACACCTAAAACTTGATAACTTAGGTTACAAAGTAGGTATTCAAAATGTTGAAAGAAGGTTAGAATATCTCAAAGAGTGTGAGAAGGAATATGTAGATCAACTTAATCTTAGAGATATAGAAATTTTTAAGAAAAACAGTGAAGTAGAAGTTCTTAAAAATAAGTTTGAAGAAGCAGAAAAAGAAAAAGAGGAAGCTCTTGCTGAAAAAGATAAACATGTAGTAAGAGTACAAAAACAACAATATGCTTCTGATTTGGTTCATAAATCTATAGAGAATAACTTGATGAAAAAAGGTAGTGGAATTGGGTATAATGAAGTGGCTCCTCCAGCCAGAAGTGCTTTTGCTCCACCAGGAAAAGAACTATCCATCATTAGTGAGCTAAATATTGAAAAACCTGCAGGTGAATGTAGCACAAGTGTTAATGAAACACCTAAGGTTGAGGCTAGAAAATTTCCTGAAGCTCCTATTATAGAAGATTGGTATTCTGATAGTGATAGTGATGAGGAACAGGTTAAACCAGAACAAAGTGTGAAAAAGGAAGAAATTCCTACAAAGTTTAAACCTAAAATTGAACAGGTTAAGTTTGTCAAACATGTGTTAGGAAATAACTTCTCTAGGAAAATGGTAGAGTACAATGAAGTACCTAGAGAACATATGGAAAGGTTCAATAATAAGCCTAGGGGTAACCAGAGAAACTTCAACAACCTAGTTTGACACAGATTAGGTAATCAGTTTCAATTACAAAAGAAGGCTTGTTATAAGTGTGGTAGCTTTGACCACTTGATTGTTAGATGTCCTGAACACCAAAAGCCTGTTTGGAATCAATACACTAGGGTGAATCACAAATATGTAACTAAACAATCTCACCAACATCCTAATAGAAATATGGTTCCAAGAGATGTTTTATTGAGATCTGGTGTAACTAGATCTATTTATGCTGCTAAATCAAATGGTGTTTTCAAAACCACAACTAGTTCTTCTACTGGCTCTACTGCTAGTAAGCATTTTGCTGCTAGTATGCACTCTGCTGCTAGTAAGCAACCTGCTGCTAGTACAAAACTTTCTACTTCTGGGCCAAAAGATTTAACAAATACAGTTGTTGGTAATCACTTTTATGTTGTTAAGGCCTCAGCTTGCTGTACTTGGAAACCAAAAACTATTGGTTCAAACTCTGTTTCCAAGAATAGTAGTACATCAAGTGATTTAAAGAAATTTGATTATGTTGATGCACATGGCAGATCCAAGTCAGTAATGGCTTGGGTCGTCAAGAGGAACTAATGTCTCTACTTTTCATGTGTAGGTCAATCTACTGGATGAGCTTAAGGATATGGTTATTGTTGACAGTGGATGTTCTGGACACATGACAGGAGATGAGTCTCAACTTGAAGACTTTGAGGCTTTTGATGGTGGTTATGTTGCTTTTGGGAATGATCCAAAAGGTGGAAAGATTGTTAGAAGAGGAACTCTAAGAACTGGAAATTTGGACTTTGAGAAGGTGTTTCTTGTGAAAGGACTTAAGTTTAACCTTTTTAGTGTTTCACAAATGTGTGACAAAAAGAACTTTGTTCTTTTTACAGACACTGAGTGTATGATCCTTTCTCCTGACTATCAGTTGCCAGATGACAAATCTGTGCTTTTGAAGGTCCCTAGAAATGAGAATATATACAGTGACCATATTAAGAACATTGTTCCTAAGAGGGCTTTGACTTGTCTAATTGCAAAGGCCACTGTTGATGAGTCCAAATTATGGCATAGAAGATTGGGACACCTGAACTACAAGACTATGAACAAATTGGTAAAAGGAAATCTTGTCAGGGGGATGCCTACAAAGACTTTTGAAAATTGTGAAACTTGTATTGCTTGTCAAAAGGGTAAACAACACAGAGTTTCATTCAAGTCCAAGACTGTGAACACAAATACTGAGCCATTACACTTACTTCACATGGATTTATTTTGGCCTGTATTTGTAAAAAGCTTGAACAAGAAGTCATATTGTCTTGTTGTCACTGATGACTTTAGCAGGTTTACTTGGGTATTCTTTCTAGCCACCAAAGATGAAACTCTAGAAATACTCAAGGCATTCATTACAAGAGTTGAAAACCTGTACAATCACAAGGTGAAGATAATCAGATGTGACAATGGTACTAACTTCAAGAACAGTGTGATGAATCAATTCTGTGTGGGAAAAGGAATTCTTAGACAGTATAGTGTAGCAAGAACTCAACAACAGAATGGTGTTGCAGAAAGAAGAAACAGGACATTAATTGAGGCTGCAAGAACAATGTTATCTGATTCAAAACTACCTATATCTTTTTGGGCTGAAGCTGTGAACACTTCATGCTTTGTGCAGAACAGGAGTAAGGTAGTCAAGCCTCATAATAAGACTCCATATGAGTTATTTCATGGAAAGAAGCCAATGATTGATTTTCTCAAACCATTTGGATGTCCTGTTATAATTTTGAACACTAAGGATCAGCTAGGCAAGTTTGATGAAAAAGTTGATGAAGGAAATTTGGTTGGTTACTCTGTAATTAGTAAAGCTTTCAGGGTATACAACAAGAGAACCAAACATGTAGAGGAGAATTTGCATATCAAATTTTTTGAGAACACATCTAATCCTGAAGGAAAAGGACCAGAATGGCTGTTTAATGTTGATATGCTTACCAAAACAATGAATTATGTACCAGTCATTGCCAGTGTTGACAAACCACAAGAAGAATTTGTTTTGGTTGAGAAACTAAAGGTTGGTCCTACTTTACTACCATTTCAGAGTGATCTAAGTCCTAAAGAAGATGTTGTTACTCAAGAGACACCTAAGGAAACTGAAGAAGGTATTGAAATACCTATTGAAGCAGAAAAAGAAACTAATGAATTTCCCAAAGTAGTTGTTGATGTCTCTCCTACACAGCCAGAAGACTCTACTGCGGACTCAGAAGACTCTACTGCTAGGCCAAAAAATACAACTACTGCTCCACCTAATTCTGCTGCTAAGCCTACTAACTCTACTGCTACTTCAATGTTTCCTAATTTGGACACTCAGGGTAGATCTATTGATGATTCTATCTATCCTGATGATCCAAATATGCCTGCTCTTGAGAATATTTATTATGACACAGATGATGATGCACTTGATGGTAAGTTATTTGGAGCTGATGTAGACATTACTAATTTGGAACTCAATATTCCTGTTAGTCCCACACCTACCACAAGAGTACAAAATGATCATCCCAAAGACCAAATTTTGAGTGATCCACAATCATCTATTCAAACTAGGCAGATGACTAAAGCACTGAAAGATCTTCAAAATCAAAGTTTCTTTGCCAGATCTCTGCATCAAAGAAATAGTCATAAAGATCTTCAAAATTTCCTGTTTGTATGTTTTCTTTCTCAAATTGAACCCAAAAACACTTACAAAGCCCTACAAGAAGCAAGTTGGTTGGAAGCAATGCAAGATGAGCTTCTACAATTTAAGCTACAAGAAGTTTGGACTTTGGTTGATCTGCCAAATGGAAAAAGAGTGATTGGCACTAAATGGGTGTTCAGATGCAAAAGAGATGAGAGAGGAATAGTCATAAGGAATAAGGCAAGGTTAGTAGCACCGGGATACACACAACAAGAAGGTCTTGATTATGATGAAGTATTTGCTCCAGTGGCAAGAATAGAAGCAATTAGATTATTCTTGGCTTATGCTTCATACAAAGATTTTGTAGTGTATCAAATGGATGTAAAGAGTGTTTTTCTGTATGGGACCATTACAAAAGAAGTTTATGTGTCTCAACCACCAGGCTTTGAAGACCCTGATCATCCTGACAAAGTTTACAAGGTAAATAGAGCAATGTATGGCTTACATCAAGCTCCTAGAGCTTGGTATGACACATTATCTACATACTTGTTAGAGTCTGGGTTTAGTAGAGGAAAGATTGATAAAACTTTGTTTCTCAAAAGACAAAAGGATGATATCTTGCTAGTTTAAATCTATGTTGATGACATCATCTTTGGGTCTACAAACAAAGCTATGTGTGTTAGTTTTGAGAAACTTATGAAGGACAAATTTGCTATGAGTTCTATGGGAGAACTCACCTTCTTCTTAGGTCTGCAAGTCACACAAAGAGATAATGGTATATTTATCAGTCAGGATAAGTATGTCAATGATATTTTGAAGAAGTTTGGCTTTGAAGATGCTAAGCCTGCCAAGACTACCATGGAAACCAACAAACCATTGCTGAAAGATGAATATGGAAAGGAAGTGGATATTCACTTGTACAGGTCTATGATTGGCTCATTGATGTATCTCACAGCATCAAGGCCTGATATCATGTTTGCTGTATGTGCCTGTGCAAGATTTCAAGTGTGTCCCAAGGAATCACATCTCAATGCAGTGAAGAGAATTTTTAGATATCTAAGGCATCAACCAAAATTGGGCCTTTGGTATCCTAAGGATTCACCATTTGATTTGGTCTCCTACTTAGATAGTGACTATGCTGGAGCTTCTTTGGATAGAAAGTCTACAACAGGGGGTTGTCAATTTCTAGGAAGCAGATTGGTGTCATGGCAATGCAAGAAGCAAACAGTGGTGGCTAATTCTACAACTGAAGCTGAGTATGTGGCTGCTTCAAGTTGTTGTGGACAAGTTCTATGGATGCAGAATCAATTATTGGATTATGGGTACAATTTCATGAATACCAAAATTCATATTGATAACAACAGCACACTTTGCATAATTAAAAATCTTGTTTTTCATTCTAAAACAAAACATATTGAGATAAGACATCACTTTATCAGGGATTGCTATGAAAAGAAGTTGATCCAAATTGTTAAAGTTCATACTGATAACAATGTTGCTGATCTTCCCACTAAACATTTTGATGTGGGGAAGTTTCAATTTTTAATTGCAAACATTGGTATGATAAATCTTTGAAAAACGTATCTCTTTGTTTTTGTACAAGTATGTAAAGGAATTGTGCTGCTTGTTACTCGGTTGCTTATCTTAAAGCATCTATTTGTTATGGAATGTACTATGCTGCTATTTCTAACTCTACTGCTAGTACATATGTTTGTTTGCTTTGTGGTGTTTGGTCTAATATTGTGCAGGAATAAGTCTAAATGATGATTTGCAACAACAATATTATGATAACAAAGAAGAACATCTGGCATTCATCATTTATCAAGAACAGAGGTTCATACATCAAAAGAGAAATTACAAAGACTATTGCTGAAACCACAAAAGAGTGCAACAACCTAAGATGAAATTAAAGACTACAAGCACTACTTCCTAGGGCATGGAAGTCCAAGAACAATCTTTCTTTCCTTAGAGAGAGGAGGGTTTGTCTTCCTTGTCTTCTTTGCATTGGTAGATTTCTTTGGTCGTGGCCTTGATGACTGAGGCCTCTCAGGAGTGGAAGGTGGTTCATTTGGAGGCTCATCCTCATCTGATGAAGTGTAGATGAAAGGGGAAACAATCTCCCTTAGAGATGGTTGCCTGACAGGGATCCAAGCTGTGTCTTCTGATGACTCTGAAGTAGATGGAGATTTGGGGGACATCACAGCTTTACCCCTGGATGTGCTTGGGGTTTGATTCAAACTGAGGAGATCTTTGAAGACAGGGAGATCATGCTTTCTCTTCTTAGCTTGCTCCTTGGTTCTACAACCATTATGAGGAGGACGGAAGGGAGGCACATATGTTTCATACGGGGTTTCATCTTCTGATGATGAATCGGATGAGATATTGATGATTTCAGGTGTTGATTTCATTATGATTTGATTGGATTTGGGTAATGGATGTTTTGATTTGGTTGATTGGCGTTTTGATTGCGATTAGGGTTTGATAGTGATGTTTTAGGGAAAATATTTAGTCCGCTTTTATAGGGATTACGGCATATCATCACATTAATTGCGGAGGATTCTTGACTTTTTGACCAAGCTTATTTTGTCAACTCTGCTACTGGATTATTTCAATCTGCTGCTAGTTATATAACTCTGCTGCTAGTGTTATTGTGCTGCTATGGTTGAAAGTGTGAGGGTGGGATGTGTAACTTCTTCAATCAGTTTAAAACCTAATTGATCTTCCTAATTGGTTTTCTCATGTTTCAAATTGAAGTTATCACAAACCCTAACACTCCATCTCTCTCAAAGTCAACTATTCCCAATTTCCCTAAACCATAAATCATGGAGTGCGTTCGTACCTGGGCAAAGCAACACAACAGTGTGGTCGTTCTTGATGCAGAATCAGTTAATGAAGATTTCACAGACATGGTAAAATTTTTGAATGCTACTTCTCTTAGGTATGCACTCACTGTGAATCCTACTATATTTGTTTCCCACATCAAACAGTTTTGGCTTACCGCTAAAATCAAAACTATGAATGGGGACAAATATGTTAGTGCCTTAGTAGATGGGCAAAAGGTTCGTGTAACTGAATCATTAATAAGAGAAACTCTTCTCTTAGATGATGAAACAGAGACCACTTGTCTTGCCAATTCTACTATTTTTGCTGGGTTAAAAGATTCGGGATATGAGGGGAATCATACAAATTTAAAATTTCAAAAATCTCTCCTCTGTCCTCAATACAAGTTTTTGGTACATCTTCTTCTTCATTGTTTGAGTCCTAAAACTTCTGGATGGCATGAGTTTAGTACTACTATTGCTTCTGCAATGGTATGCTTAAGCAAAGGTCAACCATTCAATTTTTCAAGAATGATATTGGAAGGGATGTTTCAAAGTGTTAAAGAGTCTGGTTCCTATTTGCTTTATCCAAGGTTTATACAACTCTTTGTTCAAAATCAACTTACGAAGTTTAGAGGCCATGTTGCTACTTATGATGCTCCAAAATTGGTTTCTAAAACCTTTACTTTCTTGGTTAAACATGGAAAAGGTTTTTCAGGCACACATACAAATCTTACACCTCACATGGTGCAACTTGTGCAAAACAATCAGGGTGAAGGATTAGGAAATCCCACTGACTCCCATCACACACCCAATTTTACTGCATCTGCTACACAACCTAAAATACTCTATACCCGTAGGAAAACCAAAAAGAACACTGATCTTCCTCGGGATAGTGTTAGTATGGCTGTACCAGATGAGGTTGTCCTAGGTGATGCAGAGGACATGTTGGCAAGGGCTGTCACTACTGCTTCTAGCTTAGCAGCAGAGCAGGATAGTGATAACATCATTAAGACCCAAACCAAGGCAACATCTAGAGATGCTGATTCTTCTGAATCAAATTCTCAGGATGGTAACCCTAGCCAAATAGAAAATACAGGGGGCTCAGATGATCAGACTAGGTTTGATACTGAGTTTATGTCCCAAGATTCACATCTCGGACCAGGTTACACAGGTCGAAGTGATGAGGACAGGCCAGTGACCAATGAATTGACGGAAACTCTTGTACATGATGACAATGTCCATGATTTACCTCTCGGACCAGGTAACACAGGTCGAAGTGATGAGACTATTATGAAACTTATTCAGGAATTGACGGTTACTTGTACCAACTTGGGGGTGAAATGTACTACATTGGAGGACAAAGTTCTTAGTCTCTCATCTGTTGTTGCTGATCAGGACAAGACTATCATCAAATTGCAAAAATAGATTAAGAACTTTCAGAAATCAAGATCTTCAACCTCTTTGAAAAGATTGAAGAAAGTGGGCACTTCTCAGATTGTTAGTTCTCCTAATGTCTCTACTCACTTGGAAGAGGATGCTTCCAAACAGGGGAGGAATGAAGAGGCAATGGGTTCAGGGGAGGCAGCAAATTTGGAAAAGATTGATAGTGCTCTGGGTTTGAATGATGGAATGGTTTCAGGGGAGGCTCCAGTGATTGGTGATATGGATGTTGAAACTCCTCAGGATGCTGAAAATTTTGTGGTTACTGATAAATCAGGGAATGAGGTTGTTATGGAAGAGGTGATTGCTACTCAAGAGAAGGTGGTAGAACAACTTACAACTTTGGAGCCTGAGCAATTAGTGAAGGCAACAGGGTTGATGGGTGAAACATTGATGAACTTGGGAGATTTGGTGAAAAACAAAAGTCTTGACTCTGCTGCTCAAGATTCTGCTGCTCAAGAATCTACTGGTAAGGATCTCACTAACTCTGCTGCTAGTGGATCTGCTGATGCACAAGACTCTGTTGTTGGGTCTGGTGACAATGCTGCTGCTGAAGCCATGGTATTGTTGAGCAAGAAGACTACTCCAGTATCAACTCCTTCACTACCACAACAATCAACAACAACAATCAAATCATCAGCAACTAGAAAACCTGAAAAAGGGACTGTTATTAAAGAACATGCTGCTCAACAAAAGAAGGTTATTTCTTCATCTTCTACTGTAAAGGCAAGGGCAAGCAAGTTGAAAAACCAAGGATTATGTATAAGGGGATTGATTTCACTGATGTACCATTTGAGTCTTGGCCTAAGGCATTACAAGTTGAACATGATACAGCTGTTGCACTTAAAGCACAAGAGTTGATTGATATGGAAGATCAACAGTTAGCTGAGAAAGAGGCTGAAGACTTGAAGAGGTATGATAATTGGATAAATGAGAAGATCAGAATAGAAGTTGATATTGAACTCAATAAGCTGATCAAGATTGAAGGAAATTAAGTTCCAACTTTTGATGTGCAATCTTGGTTAACAAAGTTTACTACAAAGAAGAGAAAAGAAAATGCTACTGCTAGAAGAAAGATAAAGATACTTAAAGGTCCAACTGTTAAGCAACAAAGAAGAGAATATGAAAGGTATCTAAAGAATATGTGATACGTAGGAATCGCACCAGGCTTTACCTCTCAAGGGATCTTGAGAAGCTTACAACCCCCACCAGGCAGTGCACCTGATCGTTGTAGTATAGTATAGTGACAAGTACCGGGGGATTGATCGTTCAGCTAGGAATAGTGTCGTTAGGATTGAAATTAATCTAACCAGGTCTAAAGGTGAAGGATGATTCTTTTTGTATTTTTATATTTTATGAAAAGCCAGTAAAAATCTCGGGTTTTGGAAGAAGGGGCGGAATTAGTTGCTAATCAACTAACCCAAAAGCTACTAATTAAACTAATTAACAAGAAAAGTAAACTAGGGTTCTACAAGATAAGTGAAGCATGTCTACCCATGATATGTTACTCCTTGCTAGCTATCCAATCCTACCTACTGAATTGTAACCTTGTTTTAATTGACGGGTTGTATTCCTTAATACCATTCATGGGGTATCGCACATAACTCCCCAATTCTATGAGCTCTTATCTCCTCCTATACCATGCCCAGCACAACCATAGGGATTGTAAACAGTGGCTCATGCATTAAATACAACCAATAAAGACCTTAGTGCAATAGGTTCATGTTTCCTAAGACGTTCAAGCATGTTACCATTTGGAGATCTGCCAGTTTTCTTAAGCCTAACATATAAATCATTCAATCAAAACAAGAATCAATAGGAAACAAGGATTATAAACTAAACCAACTAGATCTATTGAAGTTGTCACGCCTTAATTGATGGAGATAGACACAACATCAACAAGAAATCAATGAGATCTAATCAATTATATACAAGTTTCACATAATCATAAGTAGACACAAGGTGGATTAGCAAATCATCATCAAAGAAGAGCAAACAACAATGATAATGAAAAACATAATTAAGATAGAATCATCAAACCAATACATGATGTTTATGGAGTGATTGAAACCCTCTAAGTTGCTGGAAAAACACCCACCTAAACCTAGGAATCGACCTTAGGGTTTAGGGCTTAGAAAAAGTGAAGTTATGATGTTATATTTATAGGCATGTTTTCTGTCGGCAAGGCTTGACGCCGTCAGGTCGTTACTCTTGATGCAGTCAAGACCATTTTTTCACCAAATTGTAGATCTCTTCGTCCTCTTCGCGTGGGCTTTTGAATCACCTAAATCCGAGTTCGTATGCAAAAGTTATGACCAAAACAATATCATCTACTTCGCGCGCAAGTTTTGACAAGTTAACACGTGACGGCCTTGGGTGACGCCTTCAAGTTCTCTCTGGGCCGTCACCACTTTTACTCTTGACGCCGTCACCAAAGTGCTCTTGACGCCGTCAGGTACTGTTCTCAGCATGGAAAATTAAGTCTTTGGCGTTTTCTTCACTTTTATGCTCCAAAAACGTCCAAAATGCTTCCTTTTCCTGAATTCACTCCCAAAGGACCTAAAATCACAAAAGGAACTATTTAGGACAATATTTGATCAAATAAATTCGAATTCGGGCTTAAATGACCCCTAAAAACGGATCATTTTTCGCCTCATCAATATAGCTGGATGGACATTGGTACAGTTGAAACCTTATTCTGATAAAGAAGTTTTTGACTTATATCAACAAGCTAAGAGGAGAACAGATACTTTTTATTCTATGGGATGTGCTGAGGATTTGGAACAAATTGCTCAGATGAACAAGAAGTTGGTACCTGAAAAAGTAATTGAAGTAGAGTATGTTCAAGAAGCTGATGTTGTTAAGCAGCTTGATGATGCAGCTAAGACTACTTCTTCTGTGCAAAGTGGTAAAAGAAAAGGTGTAGTTCATAAATCATTTGCAAAGAAGAAAAGGAAAACAGGGGAAGGAAGTAGTTCTAATCCAGAAAGAGATGAGTTCAAGAATGATTGTGATCATATTCCTCCTGAGCATCTAAAAGAACAATTGAAAGTTTACACTATGGTTGGCAAGATGGAAGATCCTGAAGTAGTTGATGCCAAACCAATAGGAGTCAAATATCCCATTATCAAAGTAACTACAGGATATGATACTAATATTGGAGCATTTCATGATGTTGAGAGATCTGATGGTAAGTCTCATAGGTTTCTTAGACTTCAACAGATGCTATATTACTTTGATAGGGAGATGTTGATGACTTGTGGAAGTTATACAAGGCAAAGTTTGGAGCAAAGAAGTTTGATGGTGAAAAGTATGAGAAAGATCAAATTGATCATATCATAACTAAGACTGATAATGTGCTATGGAGAGCTCTAAAACTTATGTATGAACCTTCCATGGATGATTCTGAATGGGCAGAGATAGTGCAATATAAGGTAAAGCAATGGAGACTTTTTCAAGACTCTGGAATTCATATGTTGACTATTGGGCCAATTATCTTATATATGTTAGCTGAAAAGGATTACCCAGTGGTAAGATACTGGAATACTGTCAATCAAATGGTTAATGGTGATAGATCACTTAAGTTGCAGAAAGACTATGATTCTGATGATCAAGCATTCAATTTGCTGTCAAAGTATAAGAAGATATTTGATCAACTGAATTCTCAAGGTTTGTAGTGTTTGGAAGCATCCTCCTAGAGATTAATTATGCTTTGAAGAAACTTATTTATTTAGAAATAAATAATAAGTTTAGGGGAGGATTGTTGGGTCTGAAACTGCTGCTGAGTGAAACTGCTGCTATGAACGAAACTGCTGCTAGTGGTAATGATTCTGCTGCTGATGTCAAAGTGCTGCCGAGGTTAAATGCTGCTGACAGAATCTACTGCTGATGGGATAAGGATGTATACGGTTTAGATAAATACAGAATAGATTGTGTAAATATTATATTTATCTAGAATATTCTTATCGTGTAAAGAAATGTATTGTAAACCTAGTAGGATTCCTTAGTCTATAAAAGGAGGATCCTAGGGTTAGTTTATGTACGTATTATTATTCACTTCAAGGTTGTAAAACCCTAGCATTGTTGAGTGCTCGTATTAATAATATTGAAGTGTTGAAAGTGAATCATTATTCTTCTTAAGTTAAGCTTTTACATTCCGCATATTAGCTTAAGTGTTTAATCAAGTTAACTTCTATACAAGATCGTTTAAGCTCAACTGGGATCAACACCGAGACTTTTACAGGAATATTTGTATTCCTAACAGTTGAGTTTCCAATTAAGCAATGGTGTAAAAAAGAGGCAATGGTGGTGGATTAGATGATCTTGATGGTAGGTCTTCTAAGGTTTCTAAATGTGGATGTGGTGATGTTGGAGGTGTTTGGTAGAGTTCCATCGGTGTTAAAGTTGGTGATAGAGGTGATGAGCCTTTTGATGGTTGATTTGGTGCCAAAGATGATGTGGGATCACTAGGTGTTTTAGTTGGTGGTGGAGTAGGGATAATGTTGGTTTTGCAAGATTTTGGAGATGGTGTTGGGGTGACAAGGTTAAGGAAATTAGTATTATGGATGGGTGATGAAATGTTGAGTGATGAATCACTTGATGATGATAAGCTTAGTTGGATGGTTTTGTTGAAGCAACATGGTTTTACACTCATTGTATTTCTAATGGACTTTGATGATTCGGATGAGGTGTTGGATTTAGTAATTTCAAGGTTTGAGTTAGCTAGACTTGAAAGATTAAGATATGTGATGGTGATGGTGTGAATTGGAAGTGTGAATGTTAGTCAATTTATAGGAAGATCATGGTATGGAAAGAAGTGTTTGGATTTGATGTTGTGCCATACAAAAATGGAGGTTTCTAATGATTTGGGAGATTTATGAAGGTTGTTAAATCATTGGAAGTCAATAATGGAAGAGATGGAGTAAGAAGACCAAGATATGCACTAAATGCTTAGTGGTCTTATCATTGTGTTTTGACTCAGATTTTTCACGGATACGAAGGAACCTTTTTGAGGGTTCCTTGCCTTATGAGTGAGGGTTCCTAGGGTTAGTTATGGTTTAATTTGAATTTTGGTGGGAAATGGGTTTTTATTGATTCTAATGTCTAAGAATGATCCTATTCCAGGTAACTAGTTGTTAGGCATAAGTTTCTAATCTTATAAGATGATTTGGAGGAATGTGGAAAATGAAATATTAAAAATCTAAGAAAAATTTCCAGGTAGTCTGTCGAAACCCTGGGAATACATGGACGGAACCCTCGTTTGGGTTCCGCCATTTCCGTTGGACGAACCTGGGTTTACCCAGAATTCCTACTGGCGGAACCATCTTTTTGGTTCCACCAGATCCGCCAGTACCCAGAATTAACACAGAGCGTATTTTTAGTGATTGAGACGAAATCGAAAATTTCCAAAAATACTTGGGACAAAAACTTAGAGTCATATCTGGTTAGGAAATGCAAAAAATGAATATGGAACACTCTTTCCGTTAGACTTTGACGGGGGGCTAGCGAAATTCACTATACTTAGTGAAATTTTTCATATACTTGAAAATTTGACAACATTTTAAATGTCGTCGATTCTACATAAGAGTTAGTTCAATACATTGTCCAACCATAGTAATAGAGTATAAAAGTACAAAACAACATAAGTCACAAAGTTTAACAATATCAACGTTCTAAAACTTAGTTGTGCCAAACGCTCCTTACAAGCTATCCAACTTCTTCTTAATCTTTCCCAAGTACCTTCCAAACACTTCCACATCCATTTCGTTTGTTTGAATTCTTCGGACTCATTCTCAATAGTGGGGAGTTCTTGAAGGTAATCAAGAGGGGCGAGCTTAGAGTTGGGAAGATCATCATTTTCACTCATTGGTGAAGTTGAGGATGAAGGAGAAGGAGAACGACGACGTTTCCCTTGAGTCTTAAAGACTCGTTTACCACTAAGAGGAACAAAGGTGTGAGGAATGAGGGAGTAATCGAGACGAATACCTCTGTCATTTGGTGGAATGGGTGAGATGGCTCTAAAGAGACGGGTGAGAAACATAACATATGGTCACGAATCACTTCTTTGCTAACAAGAGGAGTGTAGTAAAGGGGATGACGTTCATCGGTGACTAAAGAAGAAAGTGGCCATTTGTCCGTGTAAAGGCAAGTGCCGTTGGAACACTAAGGATTTTTGCAAACTTATCAAGAGATCGGATAGTTTCATGTTGATTGATAGTAAATTTTACGAATATCTCACCATCATCATCACATGTGAGCACAACGGTAGCATAGAATTCTAGAATAAACCTAGGACAAATAGACTCATCAATATCTAGGAGACAATCAAAGTTGATAGTAGCTAAGTTTTGACGGATGGAGTTTCCTTCTAGGAAGAATGGGTCAATGGTTCTACCCTCATGAACATAGCGCTTCTCTAACCCCTTAAAGACATCGACTTGGTGTGGAGTAAGACCTTTGGTCATATGGTGTTTGGGTAAGTACTTGAGGGTACCTTTGTGATCGGAGAGAGTTGCGGGACGCATGTTTGTTCCTAGAAATCATAAAATTATGGTTATGATTGTTATTTTTGAGTATGCATTTTTATGCAAGCAATGTGAAGACTTGGTTGTCTATGATGCGTTTTAATGTTCAAAAACATTTTTATGATGCAACTTATTATCTTGAAACATATTATGATCTTTAATTAAATGTATTTCTAAAATGTAACCAAAAAGTGCATATAGGATTATGCATTTTAAATGAATTTGGCCTAATGTTTTTATTTGTTTTAACAATGTGATGAAGTGTTATGTCCTAATTATGAATGTGATTAAAAAAATGGTTTTACAAGGGATGTTTGGCAAATCATGATGTTGTAAGAACATAATCAAGTGAGGGTATGATTAGTTTAGTTCTCAACTAAGGTTTTATAATTTTTCATAACTAATAACATAAACCCTAAGATTTTAGAGGTTGAATGTGAATAAGAATGCAATGCTTAAATCGGGTATGCAATTAATTAGACAATACTTACAATGTTGATAGGAATGGAGAATGATTGAAGAGAATACCCAATTTTCATGTGTGGAGATGTTTTGGTCGTGAATAGTGGCAGTGAATGAGTTGTGGTTGTGGATTAGGGAGTGTTTGGTTTAAACTAGAGATAAATTTGACTGCAGAGTTGGCGGATCCGGCGGAACCAAAAGGAGGGTTCCGCACGTTTAGTCGCAGGGTTCTGCCAGTTCAACAGAGGTGGAAAATGTCATGATTTGTTTTGATTTTTGTGATTTTATTCTAATGTTCAGAACTGTGGTTTTAGGTTACATGAGTCCTAAACTAAGTCTAAGAAGGATGAATGATTCTTATTCAAGAGGTTTTGTGAAAACGTCGACAATGTGGTTATCATATGAAACTTTCGTGGTTGAAATGTTCCTCAATGAACATTTTTACCAAGGCGATGATGATGGATCTCAATATGTTAATTGAGAGCCCATTGGATTAGATTATCACCGAGGTAGATGCTTCCTTAGTGGAATTCCGTTGTAGACGTGAGTATGTGTGTTCTAACCGAGCTTGTTGACATGCTTTTCCGTACAATACTTATTTGAGATCCTCAAGCTTCTTAGATAATCATTGGGTAAGTAAGTATTTATCAAAAGTGCAAGTACCACTTGTGCTTTTTCAATCAACTTAATTATCGGCATTATCCGAGTGGGCATACACTATGGTTTCTATTCCCGTTCCTTTGGGATACCATAATCCTAGGTGTGTAGTACCCTTTGATGTATCCAAACAATCTCTTCAAATTGAATTGTTTTAGGATCTTCTCTAAAACGAGCACATAGACAAGTACTAAACATAATGTTGGATCCATTTATTGTGAGAACAAGTAAACTTCCAAACATTTCTTTATGTTTAGTTTTATCTACGGATTCACTAATCTCATTCTTGATAAGTTATATAAAACTTAATCATTGTGTACTAGTGAATAACTAGGAATGTCTTTGAGTGATTATTTCTTGCTTTTGGAGCTTGCTTAAGTTATCAAAAATTCTTCCATAGATTAACACTATAACTTCTTTATCTATTTTGAAAGATCTATTTTGTTTCAATTGTTGTTTTACTCAAATGTCCAAAAACAATTTTTATCAAATTTGTTTAATCACAACTATGACCCATACTTCAAGTTTTATGACCTTGTCTATATTACTTGATTCAATGTTTGATACAAGATGAAAGATGTTATTTTCATTTTGAGCTTTTATCCTTAACATTATGACACTAGTTAGTATATGACTTTTGTATCCTTGAACATTTATATTTTCTCTTTTTAATAGTTCATCTTCCTTGTTATTTTTCTTAATTTTCTTGTCTTACCATCGTTGGATTTTCAACTAATCATCATCTACCAAAGGTGATGTCTTAGACGGAGGTGGTCTTTCATCGAATGTTAAATTCAATGATTCCTCGAGTCTTTAGGTTTCTTTATATATAACAAAATATAGGATTTGTTGTTTTGCAAATATCCAAGAGACACATCTTCATAAGACTATGTGTCGAGTTAGATGTGCAAATCCTTGATGATTATAAAGCATTTTCTCTCATTCATCCTAACGTACTCTAGTGTGATTTATTACCTTTGTATATCATATATGAAATTTTATTGAAAGAGTAGTTGAATTAAGACACGATTGAAAATATAAGGTATAGTATTAAAAGATGTTATGTTACAAACATTTGTGAATTGTTTTGTTTTACTAAATTTGCAAGCATCACAAAAGTGTTGGACATCTTATCACTTAGGAGATTCTTAGTTAGCTCACTTGTAGACAAATATTAAGTAAGACTCACTCAAGAGTTTCTCGTGTCTATTCATGATAGTTTAAAGACCCAAAGCACCTTATATCTCCTATTCATTGTAATGTGGAAATCCTTTGATCACAGAGGATCTAATCCTCGTTATTACTTACAAAACAGAGACAACTTAGGGTATGAACTACTAATACTACACACGATAAATCTTAATGCTAATAACAAGAGACAATAAAAGGTAAGTTGAAATAACGCGTACCTCTTAAGATCCATAGAAAGGATACCAAGAAGACAACCATAAAGCGTATTATCTTGACTTGAAGGAAAGCTTGGAAACTCAATTACTCATGATCCAAGGAGGTTAGACAAACATATAAAAGCATAGAACTTGATATTATTAATCATAAGTTTCTATTTGAGATTAAACTACTACTAAATCTCTCTCCTAGGCTTAACAAACTTTACTTGCTTTGTTTTACTTGTTGATGGTGTATTTAAGTTAAATCCTAATCCGGTTTTATTTCTAAATGACTTTTGACTTTTCAACAATCTTTCAAGATATTTTGAACTTTGTACAGATTTAACTAACATTTTTCCTTTCTCATTTTGTCTTTTAATTTCATGTTTGTAATCTAGATCAATTTCAACATTACTCTCAAGTCTAGACATTTTATCTTCTAACATGATTTCCTTTTCAAAATTATTCACAAGAAATTTTGAAGGTTCATTGTCAAAGATAACTTTTAGGTCCATATTACATAAAAGTTTAGACTCATTTTCTAGTTTAGGAAACTCTAGTATAAATGTGTCAAAGCAAAAGTGTTTGGTTTTAAAATGTACCTTACTTGTTGGTTTATCAAAATGACACTCACAAACCGGAAAGATGTAATCGTCTTTGTCCATGTCACTCCATGATTCGTATAAGAGTTTTCTTTGAGCTTGACACATGTTTTCTTCGTCACTAATACCCTCATTGAAAACATTTAAACTCGTAGTACTTGTATTAATTTCAACTAAATGTCTATCCATTAGTTTTTCAAATATTACTAACTCATGTGTAAAATCAAATTGATCATCTTTGACTTGACATTTTTCATGATGGAAGTTTAATATATTTTTCCAAATATCATTAGCCGTTTGACAAAAATATACTCTTTCATATTCAATCCTTGGTAGAACTTTATAGATCACTATCTTAGCTTTAGTGTTCTTATCAAATTTTAGATAGTCATCTTGATTTTCAAAACTTGTTTTTGTTAGTTTAAAATCACCATTGGAAATAACATGCCAAAGATCTTGATCAATTGATTTCACATAGTTTTCAAATTTACTTTTCCATTCTCTTTTTCAAATAGCGGTGGCCTTTTAAATAGATTTCCCTTATTTGAGATTTTCAAAATCCATGGATCGATCCAAGTTTTAAAATACAATATATTTTAAAGATCTTGAGTAACGTAGTTCTTGATGTCAATTATGGAAAACTAGAAGGGGGTTGAATAGTTTACCGCTTTTTAACTTAATTATCTTTGAAAAGCTTTACGTGTAATTAACGATTCTAACTAATTAACAATAATAAGTATGCAAGTATAAAGAAATAAACGATCAAAGCACAACACGATTGTTTATCGTGGTTCGGCTACAAGGACTCTTTTTCCTTGCCCTACTCCACGCCCCGAGTATCCAACTCGAGACTTTCAAGCACTAATCAACAAGCTCCTTTCACCGGTGGAGAAACCTTTACAATCGTCGCTTACACCTTTATCCGGTACAAAGCTAAATACCGAGTCCTAGTTCAAGGTAGAACCATCCTAACGTCGCCTATCCACTATTTCCGACACTAAGCTAGATGTCGAGTTCTTTTCACAAAGGTACAACCACTCCTTTTACTCTATGTATTTTGAGGCCTAAAATACTAACCGATCACTTCAATACAAGATACAAATGAAGTGTAAACTACAAGAGTCTATACACTACAAAGCTAACAAGTCTTGCAACTTTGAGTTGAAACTTGTGACTTCTCGGATGAACTTGTGAACTTCTTTGCTACATAAGAGAATCACACAAGTGAGTTGCTACTGAGATAGATGAGAGTATATATGTAGTATATGACCTAAAGTGATGAGAGAATTCTTGCAAATGGCTTGGTATTTATAGCCAACCAAGCCAGCTGACTGGCGGATCCGGCGGAACCAAAACAAGGGTTCCGCCCTTGTACCCTGAGGGTTCCGTCAGGTCTGACAGTCAAAGACTTAAGAAATATTTCCATGTCAAGCAATGTCAAATCATGTTTTTATAAGTCAACACACTATGGATTGAGTAAGAGACTATCCGAATGTGTAAGAGATCTTTATGGAAAGTCAACTACTAGATTTAGTAAGCTTTCCATAAATGCACATGATGTAAGTTATGATGTCATATTATGTTTTCTATATTAAGTAATGTAGCAAAGTTTTGTTTGGAATGAAATGTATGAAATGTAAAGTCTAGTTATAATGAGACTATAACTAAAATGATGTTTTACTAAAAACTAAAATTTACACTTTGTCGTTAACAAAACTTAGCAAAGATCGTAAAATATAAATAACGTTTTTAGACGATATTTGTAGTAACATGTAGGAAGTAAAACTGAAAAATGGAGCGTTCTCTGAAATAAATGATTTTGTACTCTCTTTTGAATATTTTGCTACTTCTTCAACATTAGTAAAAAGAGTTATGAAAGTCATTTATCTTGGAGGGCATGAAATGATCCCATTGCGTGAGCACACGCCAATACCTTAGTCTGGGGGGATTTGGTGTGTGCTTATTCACACACCTTTTCCTGTCCATTTTAAGACCAAAACAGACACAAACTAACCGTAAATGCCAAAGATATTGTGTTTGTGATCGTGCAGGAACGGATATTTCAGAAATTGGCACAAATCAGGCCAAAAAAGGACAAAAATGAGCACGAATTTGAAAATCGTATCAAAAGCCAAAGCCGGGAAAGCAATTTTGAGCTCAGAATGTCAAAACATACCTCGAAGAATCATCAAATGCCAAAAAAGTCCTTGGAGCAAAAGTTTGCAAAATTGGCAGAAATTGTCCCTCAAATCAAACCAAACCGGACCCCTTATTATTATTGTTGATATAAATAATGTATAAAAACGTTATTAAAATCTTTCGATATCCTTAAGTTTTGACGACCACAAAATATAAGAACATTAAACGCAAAGTTAATACGTAAACAAGTTTTAAGCAAGTTTATATCATCTCATCCAACATAATCACTTAAGTTATGAATAAACAAGTGACTAATAAATTCTATGATCAAAGGGATGTTTATTTAAATAATACAAAGTTTATAAAATTAAATAAACTTATTATATATATTTGAAAAACATTTTTGGTAATAAAGGAAAATGTTTTATTCATAATAAATATATGAATTCAAAATTTTAACCAAAATCAGTTAGTTTTTCACCAAATAAACTTTCCACAGAAAAAGACAAGAAAACTGTAGTTTTCGTCTGGGCGGCCCCCTTAATTATAAGGGCGGTCCCCTTAATTTTAAGGGGGCCGGCACACGATTAAAGGGACCGGCCACGCTCCCCTGTCAGATTCTGTCAAAAAATTTTCCCTATAAATACCACCTCAAACCTGGAATTTTTCTCACCTCTTGCACGAAAATTTTCAGATCCAAATCTCTCTAAACATCCTCCTAAACACCCTTTGATCATATAATTGTTAATCCTTGTTTCAAGTTATTCATTCCCTCACCTCTCATCTCTCAAAGTGCAAGAGAAGAATACTCCTTCAACATCAAGTTGTGAAGTATTGTAGATTTGTGTATATAGTCTAGTTGTTGTGTACATTCATTGTAAAGGTGTGATAGTATTGTAACTAGATAGATCTAGGAGTAGATGTTGTGAATACAAGTAGTGAGATATAAGTAGTTTGTTGTGAAGAAGAAGAGCGAGGAAGTATATAGTTGTGAAGAAGATTGTTATGAAGTAGATAGTTGTGAAGCTAGATAGGTGTGAAGAAGTAGTGTTGTGATTAAGTAGTGACTAGGTGTGAAGAAGGTGTGAAGAAGGTGTGTAGAAGGTGTGAATAAGTTGTGAAGAAGTTGTGATGTGTTTATTGGTGTGTAAGGTTTTCTCCGCCATAAAGGAGCTTGTTGACATAGTGAAGAAAACTCTCGAGTAGGTGACTCGAGGAGTAGAGTAGGGCAAGGAAGGTGTCCTTGTAGCCGAACCACTATAAATCCTTTGTCTCGCGGTTAGATCTTTCCATATCTTACTTATTATCTTGTTTATATCGCTATTATTTTTGTAGACGTAGACGTTTATATATGTAGTTGCTCATATAGTGCTAGTATTGATTTTACTTAAAGATCAAACAAAAGTTTCATTCACAAAATAAAGTTTTTACAATCAAACAAAAAAGGTAACATACATATAATTGATCATTTCGATCAAGTATAGTTTTCATACAAAATATAACTAAGGTTTATAAAATAAACGTTTACTTACTTGTCTCTCGTATATAACTACAATTGTTTATATTATGCATGTGTTGATTTCACATACTTAGCTTACATTATTATTATTGTTCATACTTAGATATAGTTGTTCATATTGTTCAAGATTTGAGTTCACATAAGATAGAATCAAAGTTTTTAAAAGCAAACAATACTTTAAAACTAAATTAAGTTTTCATAATAAAATTAAAAAGACGTAAAACTATTCAACCCCCCTTCTAGTTTTCCACAATTGGCATCAGAGCTACGTTAAACAAGATTTTTAAAATAAACTTTATTTTAAAACTTAAAACGATCTATGGAATCTGAAAAATATTTAGAAAGGCAATCTATGCAAAGACCACCACTATTTGAAAGTGATGGTTTTCTTTATTGGAAAAATAGATTCGAAACTTATATGAAATCAAAAGATCTTGATCTTTGGCATGTCATTACCTTTGATGATTTTTCCCCTATTCAATATAATTTTGAAACTAAAATGGATGAAATTGTATCTTTTGAAAAACAAAATGATTATTTGAAAAAGAAACTAGCAAAAAATAATGAGGCTAAAATGGTTATTTATAATGCGTTACCACGCAAAGAATATGAAAGAATTTTTATGTGTAAAACCGCAAAAGAAATTTGAGATTCTTTACTAATCACTCACCAGGGTAATAGTCAAGTTAAAGATAACAAAATAGATCTTCTTGTTCAACAATATGAACAATTTACGATTCCGGAGGAGGAATCAATAGATAATGCTTTTGCTAGGTTTAACAATATCATCACAAGTTTAAAAGCACTTGATGAGAATTTTTCTAGTAAGAATTTTGTTAGGAAATTTCTTAGGGCTCTTCATCCAAAATGGCGAGCTAAAGTTACGGCGATTGAAGAATCGAAGAATTTGTCAACTCTTCAACTTGATGATTTTATCGGCAACCTGAAAGTCTACGAAGCAATAATAAAGAAAGACTCCGAGATGGTCAATGGAAAAAGAGAACAAAGCAAGTCAATTGCGTTGAAAGCTAGGAAGGAATCTAGTAACGAGGATAGCTCAACCTCCGAAAGTGATGACGAAGAATATGCGATGGCTGTAAGAGACTTCAAAAAATTCTTCAAAAGGCGAGGAAGATTCGTTAGACAACCGCATGATGAAAGGAAAGCAAACCAAAGAAATAAAGATGACAAAAATGGCAAAAGTGATAGGAAGTGCTTCAAATGTGGTGATCCAAATCATCTCATCGGAAAATGTCCAATGATGTCAAGAAATCAAAATCAAAAGGCGTTTGTTGGAAGAGCTTGGAGTGATAGCGATAACGATGAGAAAGAAATCACAAATGAGGAGAAGTGTCTTATGGCTAAGACATTAAGCGAGGTACGTTCCAAAACCGAATACTTTAGTGACGAAAATTTATCATTAGACGAAAAAGACCTAGATAGTGAATATAATAGGTTATGCAAAATAGGTCAAAAGGTTATAGCTAAAAATAAGTCACTAAAACATATTAATAATCAATTAGAAAATGAAGTACTTGAATTAAAAATTAAACTACAACATTTGGAAAAAGAAAAAGAAGTTTTTAAAGAATGTAAAACATGTTTAGAGGTCAAAAAGGAAAACAAAAACTTAAAGATGAAATTTTCAAACTTGACAAGTTTAAAAATAGTAGTAACTCACTTAAGAAAATAGTAAATGTTCAAGAAACTTTGGGAGATAAAACTGGTCTAGGATTCGAATTAACTAATGTTTCAACTAGTGAAAATAAAAATGAAAAGTTTGAATGTGAATCTAGTAAACAAAAACCATTAGACTCAAAACCTAAGTATGTACCTATAAAATTTAGAAAAATACCTATTGCGAGTGACGAGGAAGTAAAAAGTTTTTATAAACCATCATTAAAAGCGAAAACCGGATTTTCTAAACTAAAATTAAGATCTAAAACTCCACCTCCAAATAGACCAAATAATCCTCATCCTCGGTCTAAAACCCCTCAACATAGGAGAAATCAAGGTAGACAAAACTTTTCTAATAATAGTCACCCAATGTGGATTTATCCACATCAACCAACCTTTAGCCCATGGGGAATACTTCCACCATACATGCATCCTAGTCAATTGCAAACCATGTTTGGTTCAAACAACTTTGGACCAATGAGACCATGGGAACCAAGTGGCTAAGTTGTCACTTTTGGAAAATATTGGTATCTCATCTACAAATGGCTTCTATAAGTCAACATGGCCACTTGAAGTGCTTGAAGATATTCCATTGAAGACTAAAAGGTACGCGTTTCTTTTAAATTCACCGCTATAATTTGCATGCTTAGATAAACAACAAGTTAGATTAATGCTTAGTCATATAGCTAGTTATACTTACTTACTCGCACATTATGAACCCCTCTTAGTTGGCTTTCCTAGGATTATAATAAAATTATTCGTTGTCGAACAACATAGAAAATGGAAATCTTCTATGTCCACTAGTAGAAAACTCATGGTGATGAAGTGAAATGAATCAAGTGGATTAATTATTAACATAGAAGTAAGATTAGATTTCTCGTGTTAGAAAACTATAGATGAAACAAGCTCTCGTAGACTATGGCATTAAGTTAGATAAGGGTGCGACAACAAATGAGCTATAGAAGTTAGGATATACCCTATTCAACACTCATATATAACAACTTCATCAATCACTTATGATCATAGGTTATGTAGAAAAAGTAGTTTTGGAAGATAACATTGCCAATATGTTTACCAAACCCCTTAAGCATGAACTATTTAATTACTTGCGTTTAGGTTTAGGTATGATGGAGCAAATTAATTAAATTCTTGGAATACTTAAAATCTTCTGAAAAATCAAAGTTTTGAAAATTTCTTTTCTGTCAGATGGGCGGACCCCTTAAATCTATAAGGGCGGCCCCTTTATAATTAAGGGGACCGGCCTCACTTTAAGGGGGCCGGCCATCTGAGCATAAAAATATTTAATTTTCTTTTCTTTCTTCTCAAATCTGAGTCTAGGATTATGTTTTGCACAAAAATCAGGAATTGAGATATTTTCTTTTTGCATATATACTCTTAAAAGAAAACCTCAATTCATTTTGAAATCATTCTCACAATTAGGAAAACTCATTGTTGAATAATCATAAAAACATTTTTCTATCAAACCATGCACAATAGTCTCACTCTCGTTGTCTATATATATAATCCAATATATATACATATACATGACACTTAGAAGTGAGCAAAGCTAAATCAAGGAGATCAAGGATCGTTTCTTAGGAAAATTTGTTTAGGAGTCAAAACGATCTTAATTCCGTATTTGTTTCATATAGGCATACACTAGAACAAAATCAAGAATTACACTATCACATTTGTTCCATCACTAGTGTCTCACTCATTATTTGCTTTTGCCCTTGCACTAAGTTAGTCATGTTAGGAAGAATGCCTTAATTGCTTGATTTATTACTTTATTAAGTTTGCATGCATGCGTAGTTGTAATTATATTACATGTTTATTTGTCTATATACTTTTCATGCATATTCCATTAAGATAATACATGCATAGTTGCCTAAAGAGTTGGACTTGCCCAAAACCAAACCTCATAATCTTTATACACTTAAATCTCATAACCTTTACTCACCCATACCCTTCTACCTTACACTCAAACCACCAAAGTGATATGAAAAACCAAGGCATCCCTTCCGTGAACATCGCTATTTCACTCTCCCTAATCACATCACTTGATACTCATCTCCCATCCTCACCAATAACTCCATCTAGTCATCCTCACAAAAAGATTTAACCATGAAACCATTCCCTACATTCTACAAAGTGTGTCATCACCACTACAACTTAACCCATGAAGGCCAAACCATACTTCATGATACACAAACCTCAAGATCACTTAAAAGAACCATCTCTCAATCCTCATAATGGTCAAGCATCTACCTATGCTCCCAACTACATACCTACATCTCATCTATCTCCTCCAAACAATCCTTTCATTGAAAAATCTCAACATCCAAACAATAATCAATATTACACCTCACTCTCTTTTCCACCAACATTACAAAATTTCTTCATCATCATCTTCCTTGTAAACCTTGAAGTTTCGTGAAGAACTTGACCAACTCCATGATCTTCGTGATCTCAATACTATGCACCTTGCACAACGCAATTTGCATCACACACCTTCCTCACCATACTCAAATTACTTACCTCACTCATCCTCACACAATTACTCTATCCACATTCGTTTCCATCCTTACTCCCAAAAATACACTTTCATCTCACCCATAAAATTCATATGAAGAGCATACTCCATCTCAAAACAACAATCCCAATCTCACTCCCAACACCTCACATTTTGGTCAAACTACAAATCCACTCATGAAACATCGTATTCTTCCATACATTTATCCTCATCCATTCATGATTACCCAAATGAAACCTCTCTTGTGTCTCAACAAGACAATCTCACAATCACCCTCACTAATGAAATTCTACATTCACCCAATTCATTTATTCCAAATGACCCTCTTAAGGAACATACTCAATCTTTAAACAACAACCATCAAAACTCATCCATACATGAAACCTATGTTCCATGTTCAATCCAAAATCAATAATCAATATCCAACTCCACCATCATCACCATCTTCCGAACATAAAAAGTTCGTTGAAGAACTTAAAGAAACACATGAGCTTAGTGCTCTTCTTGCTTTACATCTTGCTTAAAGAAATTTGGATCAACAACCTTCATCCACCAACTCATCACCACCCAACAACTTGATCCATCTTGAGAATCATGTCAACAATTGTTCTTGTTGCATTTTTCTCCAAAAACAAAACATGGCCATAAATGAACACCTCACTTGGATTGAGTATCTCCTCACTAGGTCTTCTCCAACATCATCCATAACACAAAACACCAACCCTCAAGCAAATCCTTCCACTCCAAACTCACCACCAAACTCTCCAAACTCTACAAACACCATTCCCACAAAAGTCTACCTTTCCTAAATACCATGTTTCCCATCCCCAAAAATAAAATCATTTCAAACCTTTTGTGTTCCAAGCAAGTCCAAGAGACCTCAACTTGGCAACTTAGTATTATCTAGTGTAATTTGCTAGAAAAGCATACATCTATATGCTTATCTACTAATGATTATGTTTTCAACATAATTACTAATGAATGTTTCTTTTGTTTTATCACCATGCATTCTTATTAGTTACTTCATATCTATTGCATGCATATATATCTATGTTCCTTGATGCGTGGGGATTGCACCAGGCTTTACCTCTCGAGGGATCTCGAAAAGCTTACAACCCCCACCAGGCAGTGTACCTGATCGTTGTAGTATAGTGTAGTGACAAGTACCGAGGGATTGATCGTTCAGCTAGGAATAGTGTCGCTAGGATTAGAAAACCTAATTACTAGTTCTAGAGATGAGAGATGATTCTTTTTGTATTTTTATATTTTTTAGAAAGCAAGTAAATATTTCGGGTTTGAACGATATGGGCGGAATTAGTTGCTAATCAACTAACCCAATACTAAAGATGCAATCAAAATAAAATACTAAAAATGAAAATAAACTAAATTAAACTAAGGTTGTGAGCAATAAGTGGAGAAATGTGTTTACTTAGATTTCACTACTCCCTAGATATCTTTTACACGTTAATTACTTGTTATAGTTGCGTGGATGACGGATTGTATTCCTTAATACCATTCATGGGGTGACGTACTTAACTCCCCAATCCTATGAGTGCCTACTTCACTCCTATGTCGAGCCGGCTAAGAAGCTCCTAACATGGGATCATTAGAATTTACTCATGCATTAAATACAACCAATAAAACCTAGTACACATCGGTTCATGTTTTCTAAGACGTTCAAGCATATTACCATTTGGAGATCTGCCAGTTTTCTTAAGCCTAACATTGAAATCATTCATCCAATACAACCATAAACAAGTAATAAACACATAATCAACATCTAGGTTTCATTAGATCTAAGCAAACACAAGATAAATCTAGCCTAGCATGGTGGAATCAAGACAAGCACAAGATATAGACAACCAACATATAGACATATTGATTGAATTAAAAGAACACTTATCTCAATTACACATGTAAGGGTTCAAGGGCTGAAAACCCTTGAAAAACCTGTAAAATTCGTATATGGTTCGGTCTTAGGGTTTCTCCAAACTTGTTCCTTTTTTAATGAACGAAAATTAGAAAACTATATATAGAAAATTGAGGCTGACGGCGTCAAGAACAACCTTGTGACGCCGTCATCTCGCCGCCAAAAGAATCCTCGGACTGCCTTGATCTACATCTGACGCCATCATGTATTAAGTTTTTCCAGGCTGTCACACATTTAACTCTTGACGCTCTTCCTTGTGACGCCTTCATTTCTGTACTGGGCCGTCATGATTTTTACTCTTGACGCCGTCAGGATGGTACTCTTGACGCCGTCACACACTGTTCCCAGCTTGGAAAATTAAGTCTTTGGCGTTTTCTTCACTTTTATGCTCCAAAAACGTCCGAGTTGCTTCCTTTTCCAGATTTCACTCCCAAAGTACCTAAAATCACAAAAGGAACGATTTAGGGCAATATTTGATCAAATAAATTCAATTTCGGGCTTAAATGACCCCCTAAAAGTGGTTCATTTTTCGCCTCATCATATACCCTTACACTTGAGATTTGCTTGTCCTCAAGCAAATGCGCTTTTATTCTACTCAAAATACAAGTTAGGGGTCATTTAACACTAATATAAAAGTAATTACAACAAATAATCGTTCCACCAAAGACCAAAGACAAGCACGGAGGTCATACACTAGCACCTCACAAATAGTGTTTAGATACTCACATCTCTCGGGTGTAATAAAGTATAAATTACAATATGGAAATGGAAGATATCTCTCACTACCTGTCATAACAAAATAGATTACCATAGGCTTGGGAAAGGATCAAACCTCCACCACATGGTGTAAGCACCTAGGATAAACTATCAAAGAGGTCTTTTAAAGGGTTGTAACGTTAGGTGTAGGGATATGAAATACACGGTTTTGTTGGATATAAGCAGTCTTTACAGGTGGCGAGTTAACAATCTTGGTTAATTACATGTACAATATGGCGTTTCTAAGCCAAGACTAGACTCGACTTAAGCTAATAAATGAAAAATAACAAAAACATAAAATAAACATAGAATGAAAAGGGATGGTAGTCCGTATGTTTTTTTCTCTTTCCTTTTTCTATTTTTTTTTTTAATTTTTTTTTGCATACACTCTTACCCTACCATCCAAAATAATACATCATGGGGAATGAACATTCCCCTTACACTTGAATTTTTACATACTCTACAATAAACTAATCAAATGACTCGAATTAAGAAAAGCAAAACACTTGGAGTACTTTTAAGATTAACGCACATATGGGGGTAAAAATATTATGTTCTTCCCCATTACTCCATAAAATAAGTACTTTACCCATGAGTTCCAATCATCCCAAAACAATATGTGCAAGGATATGACTCGACTTAGCAACCATGTAATCAATTAGATAGTTAACTTAGGGTTTAACAAATAACAATAATGCACTAAAAATGAGCGCATACATGGATGGCTAAGGCGATTTTGGTGTACATTTAGGTGGGGTGTAACAAATTCTTCCTTTAAGTAAAATGCTTAAAGTTAGAAACGAAAAGATAGGCTCGGAGGGGTGTACTAGGGGTTTCGTGTACTAAAAATGAGTACAACACTAAGGGTGTGGGAAAAATTAGTTGACTTAACTAGCCAAGTAATATGACTTAAATGATCAAGTAATTATAATACGGGTTTAACATAAGGGTGATCCTAATGCCTCTTATCATGTAGTAAATCCTACTACACGAATGTAGTCTCACTAGCGGTCTCGGGATGCATCACTAACGCAAGTTCTAGAATCTAAATGCTACCGGTACACTCATAAGCACTAATAGTAAATGCTTTTCCTATCAAATCTAAAGGCGAACCTCACATATTTGGGTGGAAATTTTTTCTGAAAGTACGATTTTGTGCTAGTCATACAATCTCCTATCCATGAGACGCTTGCTATGGCTAAAGTTTCACTCCTAAATGTTGTAAAAAAATTTAAATTTGGCGCTAAAATTGCACTAACAAGTATTTCTCATAGTTTTATTACACATCTACTATTAAACAAACAAACTCAAGCGAAAGTGTATCTGTAAGGTATCATCATTTTACCCTCCCCTTACACTTAGGATGAACATTGTCTCCAATGTTCAAGTAAAGAATGTAAAAGTGAAATAAGTAAAAAGAATGAAATCAAATACTCCCCTGATTCGCTCGGTATGGATAATAAGGTGGCCAGGTTAGATCTTCCTCCAAGAAAATGAACAATCAAAGCTTCCCTTCCAGAAAAATAAATCATCTTCTTGTCATACATAACCTGTAAATCCTGAGAAAACAAACAAGACAACCTCGCATAAAATCGGCGACAATCTACATAAGTTACTAAATCCTAGAAAACAAAGTAAGATATAATGCTTGTGGATTGAAGTTTGCAGATTTCCTGGAGATTATAAAACTTAATAATTTAACAAAAACTTTAAGACTCCGTTAGAAAAACAAAACTGGTAAAATTTCCAGATTTTTACACGTGACGCCGTCAAGAGCAAGCTCATGACGCCGTCAGAAGTGACCTGCAGAAATTCTTATGTTAAGTTTCCGGAAAATTTCTGGAAAAACTTGGTCCTACTTCCTGGAAAATCCTGCAAAACTTCATTATGACTCAATATAAGCATTTGACTCTAACAAATACGAATATACATGTTTACTTAATATTGTAGAGAATCATGATCGGTTTGTTTCTTAAAAACATATTTGGGGTTTCCCCTTACACTTATCTTTTGCAAAAATACCCTTAGGTGGAGTTAAGACTAGGCCAAAACAACAAAGTAAAGTATTTCCACTTTTTAGTTTAGAAACATGATCTACCAACAATAAAAATAAAGCATGCATATGGAAGCAAATAACAAACAAACAAAATAAAATTACACAAAGCATGGGTTGCCTCCCAAGAAGCGCTTTTCTTTATTTACGAGTCTTGTAGCTAGACTCAAGGTCATGGGTTACTACGTGACCTCATCATTGGTTTCACTCTCCGATTGTAAATGTTCTTTGAAGAAACCAATCACCTTTTTCTCAATCGCTCCTATAATCCTTTGGGCAAATTCCTTATCGACTTTATACCTTGGTCCTAGAGCCAAGCAATCTTTGAGAAAAGACTCCTCTTTTCCCATACATAATCCATGCCCTTTTTCTTATCCTCTTCATTGATGTCCTCAAAAGCACCAACGTTATCCTTATCAAATCGGGATATAAAGCGAAATTCTTTCATTCTATTAGGCATCCTATAAGTGATCCTATCGGTGTTACTTGCAAATCGGATTGTCCCTTCTATCTCATCATATTCTAACTTGGACTCCTCAATAAACGGTTTACCAAACACGACATTGGACAATCGACAATCAATAACATTAGCAAGATCTTCCACAATCATAAAGTCGGTGATAAAAGTGAAATTCCCAACAAAGACATAATGCTGATTGGGGATTTAAAGTCAATGTAAGCATTGTCAACATGTCTATACCCAATCATACATGGTATCTTAGCATTCTTAGGATCGCCTCTCTTTATCTTAGGTTTGATTAAAGTAAAAGGAGATCGCGGGTTATCAATAAGATTATTATAATATGCAATCTCCTCCTTAGTGGGATATAGATTAAAGTAATCATTAAGCTTCGGATCTATTTCCCCCTCTTCTAATTCCTTAACAACATTCACAAAATCATTAGGTCCTAGGTCCTCATTTGAATACAAGGCGGTCGCTAGGTCACAAAATGCATGGTCGAGCTCAACTTTAATCAACCTATTAAGCTCCCTAAGTTCCCTAATCTCACTCTCAATTTGTTCACGTAACACAGCCACTTCTCTAGGGGAAAGGGATGGATTCGCGTTTTCCATAATGGTCAACGGAATAGTCAATGAAATTAATTTACTAACAAAGGCACGAAGAAAAAGATAGACTAAAGAGAACCTAAAAATAAAAATAAAATCTTACTAGAAAGGAATCTAGCAAGTAGACCTAATAAAAAGATATTCTAACCTAGATAATAACTATTCCCCGGGCTGCGGCGCCAAAAACTTGATGCGTGGGGATTGCACTAGGTTTTACCTCTTGAGGGATCTCGAGAAGCTTACAACACCCCACCAGGCAGTGTACCTGATCGTTGTATTATAGTATAGTGACAAGTACCGGGGGATTGATCATTCAGCTAGGAATAGTGTTGCTAGGATTAGAAAACCTAATTACTAGTTCTAGAGATGAGAGATGATTCTTTTTGTATTTTTATATTTTTTAGAAAGCAAGTAAATATTTCGGGTTTGAAGGATATGGGCGGAATTAGTTGCTAATCAACTAACCCAATACTAAAGATGCAATCAAAATAAAATACTAAAAATGAAAATAAACTAAATTATACTAAGGTTGTGAGCAATAAGTGGAGAAATATGTTTACTTAGATTTCACTACTCCCTAGATATCTTTTACACGTTAATTACTTGTTATAGTTGCGTGGATGACGGATTGTATTCCTTAATACTATTCATGGGGTGGCGTACTTAACTCCCCAATCCTATGAGTGCCTACTTCACTCCTATGTCAAGCCGGCTAAGAAGCTCCTAACATGGGATCATTAGAATTTACTCATGCATTAAATACAACCAATAAAACCTAGTACACATCGGTTCATGTTTCCTAAGACATTCAAGCATGTTACCATTTGGAGATCTGCCAGTTTTCTTAAGCCTAACATTGAAATCATTCATCCAATACAACCATAAACAAGTAATCAACACATAATCAACATCTAGGTTTCATTAGATCTAAGCAAACACAAGATAAATCTAGCCTAGCATGGTGGAATCAAGACAAGCACAAGATATAGACAACCAACACATAGACATATTGATTGAATTAAAAGAACACTTATCTCAATTACACATGTAAGGGTTCAAGGGCTGAAAACCCTTGAAAAACCTGTAAAATTCGTATATGGTTCGGCCTTAGGGTTTCTCCAAACTTGTTCCTTTTTTAATGAATGAAAATTAGAAAAATATATATAGAAAATTGAGGCTGACGGCGTCAAGAACAACCTTGTGACGCTGTCATCTCGCTGCCAAAAGAATCCTCGGACTGCCTTGATCTACATCTGACGCCGTCATGTATTAAGTTTTTCCAGGTCGTCACACATTTAACTCTTGACGCTCTTCCTTGTGACGCCTTCATTTCTGTACTGGGCCGTCATGATTTTTACTCTTAACGCCGTCAGGATGGTACTCTTGACGCCGTCACACACTGTTCCCAGCTTGAAAAATTAAGTCTTTGGCGTTTTCTTCACTTTTATGCTCCAAAAACGTCTGAATTGTTTCCTTTTCCAGATTTCACTCCCAAAGTACCTAGAATCACAAAAGGAACAATTTAGGGCAATATTTGATCAAATAAATTCAATTCCGGGCTTAAATGACCCCCTAAAAGTGGTTCATTTTTCGCCTCATCATTCCTTGTGCTCTAAATATTTTTGCAAGCATTCCATAACTCGATCTCTTATGACCTCAAAACGAGGGGGTGTATACTTCAAGGGGGAGCTATACATTCGTCGGGATAACCTTTTTGATGTTAACAAAAAGGGGGAGAAGTGATATAAACTCACACTAAAAACTTGCATATATATTAATTTTTAGTTTAATGAGTTTAGATTTTGTAATCATCAAAAAGGGGGAGATTGTTGATATAAATAATGTATAAAAACGTTATTAATATCTTTCGATATCCTTAAGTTTTGACGACCACAAAATATAAGAACATTAAACACAAAGTTAATACGTAAACAAGTTTTAAGCAAGTTTATATCATCTCATCCAACATAATCACTTAAGGTATGAATAAACAAGTGACTAATGCATTCTATGATCAAAGGGATGTTTATTTAAATAATACAAAGTTTATAAAATTAAATAAACTTATTATATATATTTGAAAAACTTTTTTGGTAATAAAGGAAAATGTTTTATTCATAATAAATATATGAATTCAAAATTTTAACCAAAATCAGTTAGTTTCACCAAATAAACTTTCCTCAGAAAAAGACAAGAAAACTGCAGTTTTCGTCTGGGCGGTCCCCTTAATTTTAAGGGGGCCGGCACACAATTAAGGGGACCGGCCACGCTCCCCTGTCAGATTCTGTCAGAAATTTTTCCCTATAAATACCACCTCAAACCTGGAATTTTTCTTACCTCTTGCACGAAAATTTTCAGATCCAAATCTCTCTAAACATCCTCCTAAAAACCCTTTGATCATATAATTGTTAATCCTTGTTTCAAGTGATTCATTCCCTCACCTCTCATCTCTCAAAGTGCAAGAGAAGAATACTCCTTCAACATCAAGTTGCGAAGTATTGTAGATTTGTGTATATAGTCTAGTTGTTGTGTACATTCATTGTAAAGGTGTTATTGTATTGTAACTAGATAGATCTAGGAGTAGAAGTTGTGAATAGAAGTAGTGAGATATAAGTAGTTTGTTGTGAAGAAGAAGAGCTAGGAAGTAGATAGTTGTGAAGAAGATTGTTGTGAAGTAGATAGTTGTGAAGCTAGATAGGTGTGAAGAAGTAGTGTTGTGATTAAGTAGTGACTAGGTGTGAAGAAGGTGTATAGAAGGTGTGAATAAGTTGTGAAGAAGTTGTGGTGTGTTTATTGGTGTGTAAGGTTTTCTCCGCCATAAAGGAGCTTGTTGACATAGTGAAGAAAACTCTCGAGTAGGTGACTCGAGGGGTGGAGTAGGGCAAGGAAGGTGTCCTTGTAGCCGAACCACTATAAATCCTTTGTCTCGCGGTTAGATCTTTCCATGTCTTACTTATTATCTTGTTTATATCGTTATTACTTTTGTAGACGTAGACGTTTATATATGTAGTTGCTCATATACTGCTAGTATTGATTTTACTTAAAGATCAAACAAAAGTTTCATTCACAAAATAAAGTTTTTACAATCAAACTAAAAAGGTAACATACATATAATTGATCATTTCGATCAAGTATAGTTTTCATACAAAATATAACTAGGTTTATAGAATAAACATTTACTTACTTGTCTCTCGTATATAACTACAATTGTTTATATTATGCATGTGTTGATTTCACATACTTAGCTTACATTATTATTATTGTTCATACTTAGATATAGTTGTTCATATTGTTCAAGATTTGAGTTCACATAAGATAGAATCAAAGTTTTTAAAAGCAAACAATACTTTAAAACTAAACTAAGTTTTCATAATAAAATTAAAAAGATGTAAAACTATTCAACCCCCTTCTAGTTTTCCATAATTATTACCAAATCCAAATACCAAATCCAATCCACTCCTGATCCACCCAATCCCCAGCCTAAACAAAACATAAGCCCAAAACCACCCCTCGCCCAATTCCATTTTAATACAAATGCAGGGTCTAACGTTTGACCCTACTCCATCCCTCCCACCTCCTCACCACTTGACCTGCAAAAACATCACATCCCACCACCCCCACTAGCAATTCCATCATCACCATCCCACATCCATATCTACCTAACATCACCTACACAATTAATGCCACCCCCTATTGATATTACAGAGCAATTTGCAAAAATCTTTTTGGCGCCAAAAATACGTGGAGGGCTGGGATTGCATTTCAGACATCCAATGGCTATCAAGAGTGATGGGATTTGATCAGAGAGATGCAAGGACCCCTAATTGGGGCTTATAAAAGGAAGAAGAAGGATAAAAGCATATATGTAGCTTAATTAGTTCAATGTAGTGTCATATTTAGTGTAATCTTCAAATTAGTTGTAATCTTTTGCTTTAAAAGCTTGTAGTCATATTTCCTGAGTATTTAAACTCATTTCAATCAATCACACTCAAGGTTTCTCTTTCAATTCTCATAATTGCATTTTTACTTTGAATTTTTAAATTTAAGTTATAGTGTTAATAGATGTTATTCTGGACTTATTAGCTCATATAAGCTCCCTATATAGCTTCTAATAGCTATTAGTAACCTTAAAAACCCATTTTAGCTATTAAAAATCAAAAATACAAAAAAATCAGAAAAATAAAAAATACAGGTTAAATGATGAAGATGGCTGGAGCAGGGTGAATTCTGGATGGCCTTGGGTTAGAGCTTCTTGGGAAGCAATAGGTTTGGTTCAGTGGTCCTTGGTTCTTGGAAGTTGGAAGGAAAGCTATTTGTAAGCCTATTTTCTCTTTTTAGCTTTTTACTATTCAAGTGCATAATTTGTGCTTATTTTTGTGTTTCTATGCTTCCTAAGTATAGTTTAATCATATTGAGGCTTACAATCAGTTGTTAGCTAATTAAAAAATCATTTTGCTTAAAATCTCATTTCCATTGATAAACTAGTATAAGTTGGATTCTTGGGGTATAGCCCTTGTGATCTTTGTTTATGTGTCCACTTAGGCTTATTTGATTATAATAAGGAGTTTAGAAGCAGTTACCAAGTCTCAGACATCCATTTGTTTAAAAAAAATCAAAAATCTAGTGGTTTCACAGGTTGTTTGGATTTGCTTGTTAGTTTGTGTACTAGCTTGTTTTTGTTGATATTCTTAGTACATTTAGGTCACAATAGGTTTCATTAGGTCATATCAATCATAAAAACCCACCCTCATTCAGTAAAAAGTTAACATCGCTTTTAATATCACCATAAGTAATCACTGTGAGGATTTAGGGTCTCAAATCCTTCATAACTGATCGTGAGTAGTTGGAATAGCATAACTTAGTTTCATTTTAACCTAAAACATCATTTTCAGTCATTAGATTAAGCTCAAAGTTCATTTAAGTCAACTTTGTAGTTTAAGTTAAAAAGTCAAAATTGCATAGTTAGGCACAAACTCACTTTTTCCAAGATTTTTCCTAATTTTTGTGTTCAAAATTAAGCTCAAAGCTTTTTACAAGTTAAAATATACTAGCTTAACTTTTTAAATGTATAATTGGATTATTTTTAAGATTTTGTATGAGGCTTGTGCAAGTACTTATTTGGACTAGCAGGGCAAACACCCTCCCCTGCACCAGGGTATTTGCCCAATCTTCCTTGGCTTATTCTAGCTTAACCAGTGGGCCCCATACCTCACCATTAGGTTTTTAGATAGCTTATCATTCCCACTCAACAAACCAGTGCTTATTTGGATTTGTGAACTCTTGCCCTTTGCTTATTTGGCCTTTAAAGTCATACTGATTACACTCAGTATACTGAGTGCTTAGTATATTCCCCGGGCTGCGGGCCAAAAACTTGATGCGTGGAATTGCGCCCTCGCAAAAGGTTTTACTTCTCAATGGATCTTGAGAAGCTTGCAATCCCCACCAGGCAGTGTACCTGTTCGTTGTAGTATAGTATAGTGAAAAATACCGGGGGATTGATCGTTCAACTCAAAGAATAGTGCTCGCTAGGGTTAAAACTCACTAAAACTAGGTCTATAGGTGAGGGATGATTCTTTTTCTATTTTTATATTTTAAGGAAAGCAAATAAAAATCTCGGTTTTGGAAGGAGTAGGCGGAATTAGTTGCTAGTCAACTAACCCAATTATCTAAAGATGCAATCAAAATAAAATAAACTAAACTTAAACTAATTTGTGGTGTAAACAATAATGAGAAAATTGTGTTTACTTAGATTTCACTACTCCTTATCTATCTTTTATAGGTTGATTAGCTTGTTACAATTGCATGGATGACGGGTTATATTCCTTAATACCATTCGTAGGGTCGTGTACGATCTTCCCTAACTCTATAAGCTTCTACCTCAATCCTATGTTGAGCCGACTAAAAGCTCCTAACATGGCATCCTTGGAAGTTACTTATGCATTAAATATAATCAAATAATCGTAGTACACCTCCGATCATGTTTCTTAAGACGTTTAAGCAAGTTACCAATTGGAAGTCTGCCAGTTTTCTTAAGCCTAACATCGAATTCATTCATCCACAACAATTATAAACAAACAATCAACCCATAATCAATATCTAAGTTTCATTACATCTAAGCAAACACGAAGAAAACCTAGTCTAGCATGTTAAAGAGAAGACAAGCGTAAGATATAATCAAACAATACACAGACATATTGAATGATTTGGAAAATTACTTATCTTCAATTAAGCATGGAAGAAACAAGAGGTTGAAACCCTTGAAAAAGTTGTAAAATTCGTCTAGGGTTTATTCCCTCAAAGTTGCACACAATGAATGAAAACTAGAAAACTATATATAGATTTTGTCTTCTGACGGCATCAAGAGTAAGGTGTGACGCCGTCAACTCGCCGCCAAAATAAACTTGTATTGCCTAGATCCACTTCTGACGCCGTCACTCTTTATGGGTTCTGGGTCGTCACTCTTTCCAATAACTCTTGATGGCCTTGGAAATTTTGTACGTGACGCCGTCAGATCCCCTTCACAAAACATTATGGCGCGTCACGTGTATTTGATTTTTCCACCATTTTATCAACTCATGACGCCGTCACTAACACCTTGTGACGCCGTCAAATGCAATTTCCAGCATGCTTTTGAGACTTTGTCGTTTTCTTCACTTTTTCGCTCAAAAAACGTCCAAAATGCTTCCTTTTGTAAAATTCCTCTCAAAAGTACCTAAAATGACAAAAGGAACGATTTAGGGTAATATTTGATCAAACAATCTCGACTTTGGCCTTAAATGACCCCAAAAAGCGGTACACTTTACGCTTCATCACCTAACGACCCGGGGATTTCCCTGTACTTTCACGGATTTTATATCTTGCACTTTCTCCCTTACTGTTTGATCTGTTGACCATTCTTGGTTAATCCGGACTGACTGTTTGGGAGGAGTCAACCACCTACTAACAACGTAGGTCCACCCCTGTCAATGTTAGTCGTATGTGTCATAGGCCCGTCTGGTGTTTTGTACGGGTTAGAGCCCAAATAGTATTTGATAGGGTTTATGTATTATATATTGAGATATTCGGTATTCAATAATATACGACACACATTATTATCCTTCATGGTATCACGATCAAAAATCCTAACCCCAATACACGCTTAAAATTTCCCGCTGCTACCTTCTGTTTTACTCGATTGTTGGTTTCTACAACCAGTCGACAGTTTCTTTTTTACATCTGCTTTTCAGTTGATCGTTGGTGGTATATCACCAGTCGCCAGGTTTTTTGTTTGGGTTATTGTTTCAGGTCGATCGTTGGTTTTTCTGTGTAACCGGTCGATAAGCTAAGTTTGAATTTTTTTCACAGTAGATCGTTGGTTATTCCTTATACAAGTCGACTTGTTTGGTTTCTCTACTGTCCCTTTTATTTAATTCCTTACTGTCAGATTGCACGCTTCTGGTCCTTTAACCCTACAACCCTACGTACCACTTCACAAAAATACTACAAGCCCTAACTTCATCACCTCATGGCTGGTGATAGTCAACCTCCCCAACCGGTTATCCTACTCTCTGATAAACTAATGTCCATCACAAATCTCACCTCCCTCATTCCCGTCACGTTGGATGTCGAGGAGATGAATTATTCCTCTTGGGTTTATTTTATTCATAATCTTTGTAAGGGTTATGAAATTTTAGATCATATTATGCCCAAGCCTGTTGACGAGGCCTCTTCAAGTACTAAACCACCTCCCGATGTTGAGTGGTTAAAGATAGATACCATCATACTCTCTTAGATTTTCATCACGTTCTCCAAGACACTTCAACAACGTCTTGTTGTTGACAACCCTCAATTGGCTAAGGAAGCTTGGGACATCCTTGTTGATATCTTTCAAGATAATAAACGTACCCGGTCTATAGCTTTGAAGGCCGAACTTCGTTCCTTGAAACTTGTAGATTTGAGTATTGATGTGTATTTTCATAAGATTAAGTCTATTGCAACCATCTTGACTAGTCTTGGATCGTCCATGTCCAATGATGATGTGGTTACTTTCGCGCTTGAAGGCTTACCCGCAAAGTATGACAACATCTCCACAATTATTGCTCATCGAGAGCCGTTTTTGGATCTCAAGACTGTCCGCTCTATGCTTACTACGGAGGAGATGAGGTTGAAGTCCCGGGTCCATGATACTTTGGTTAATGCTACTTCGTCATCGCCCATGGTTTTATTAGCAAACTCTACTGGTCGGTGTTCTAATTCATCATTGGAAAAGGTAAACAAGTCGTGTTTTAATTATAATATTAAAAGTTCATGTCGCTTTGGGTCGTCTTGTAAGTTTTTACATAATGGTGAACCTGGTAGTGCTACTCGACCATCTAGCTTGAATAATATCTCGTCTTCTGTTTTGATACATACTGACATGGTAACTGTGGAAAACTAGAAGGGGGGTTGAATAGTTTACCGTTTAAAATCTTTTTAACTTGTTTAATTATCTTTTGAAACTTTCCGTTTAATCAAAGATATATGCACAAACACAATATATAACATGCAAGTATAAAGAAAGAAACGATCAAACCACAACACGAGTATTTATCGTGGTTCGGCTACAAGGACTCTTTTTCCTTGCCCTACGTCCACGCCCCGAGTATCCAACTCGAGAGTTTCTTTCACTAGTCAACAAGCTCCTTTCACCGGCGGAGAAAACCTTACACGTCGCTTATACACGTTTACCGACACCAAGCTAGATGTCGAGTTCTTTTACAAGGGTACAACCACTCCCGTTAGTTCTTTTACAAGGGTACAACAACTCCCGTCACACTTTGTATTTTGAGGACTAAAATACTAACCGATCACTACTGAAAATACACAATCAAATGAAGTGTAAACTACACAAGTCTACACAATTCTAAGCTAACAAGTCTTTCAACGTTGTATTGAATACTTGTAACTTTTATGAACTCTTGAACTTCTTTGCTACAAAAAGAAACTTCATATATCAAATGAGATGTTAAAGGGTTAGATGAAAGAATGAATGAATGTGTGTGAAAATATGATGTAGAGTGATAAGCCAAAAATCAAACATGTAGCTTGGTATTTATAGCAAAACCTTCTGCAGGTCTGGCGGATACGGCGGAACCCTCAGATGTGTTCCGCCCATGTACCCCCAGGGTTCTGCCAGGCTTGCAGTTGGTTTTGCAATAAATCATACAAACCAAACAATGTCACATCTCATAAAAACTAGTCAAACACAAACTTGTGCAAGAAGACTTATGGTTAGTCAAACACACTATCTTTCCATAAATGTATAATGACAAACTTACCATAAATGTGATGTGACATTTCTATTTTAAGAAATAAAAGTGTTGTGTTTTATGTGAAATGTAAAATGTAGAAAATGTCTAATTATGAAAGTCTTAAAACTAAGATTATGATTTACTTAGAAACTAAAGTTTACATTTTGTCGTAAACAAAACTTAGCAAAGATCATAAAATATAAATAACGTTTTTAGGCGATATTTGTATTAACAATCTCCCCCTTTTTGTTGATGACAAAACATAAACTTTGTTTTTAAGTAACTCACAAAATTTTAGTGTTTAAGACTTAAAAAAAATTATATTAAACTTGTTTTACTTAAGTGATGAAAATCATTTTAAGTTTAAAGGTTTAATATATGTTTCTCCCCCTTTTTGTCAAAACAAAAAGTAGAGTAGCGAAGCGGAATAATGCACGTGCTCCCCCTTGGTCGATACTTCCCCTAAAAGGAGTGCCAAGATAGGAAACATGGATTTTGATCCTACAAAAAAATGGTTAGTTGGTGATATATATAATCAAGATTGTAGTTACCACACATAATGCAACCACAATGACAACTCAAAAAATGGTCAACCAACAATCCAAGTAAGTAAGTAGTAAAAGATATCATTTCAAGTAAAATTTGACTTGTAAAAGTCAAAGACAAGAAATGAAAATGATCCTCCTACTTCAAAAAAATGAAAAATAACCAAGAAATAAAAGAAAAATCAAATCCTACTTTCCTAAATGGGGCAAAAGGCCTCCAAATGTTGTCTAGGATTTGTTTGGGTGGGAAAGAGCATCCAAACGTTCTATGACATGTTGGAATGCAAAACGGGTTTCGTCTTGAAATTAGTGAAGCAGCAATTTGATGCTTTCGCCCATTTTCAACATTTGCTCACAATGTGAGCAAACATGGGGATGAGTGGGTGAAAATGGGTTAGTTTTGGGTTCTTGGTTTGAGGATGGGTTGGTTTTTGGTTCTTGGGTGGAGGATGGGTTTGGTATAGAGTCAAGCAAGGTGGTTTGAAATTCCATTGCTTGATGGAGGTGATTCTCGACCATGCTTTGAATTTCCTCATAGGAAGGAAAGAAAGACTCAAAGGTTTGGGCTTGAGAATGTGGTGGAGTTGGGTGATCATGGTTTTCAAAGTTTGGTTCTCCATAAAGAGGACCATGGATGTCATGGTAGCTAGGGTGAAACAACAATGGTTTGGGTTGGTGGTACTCTTGTTGTGGTGGTTGGTTGTGGTTAAAATACTCATTTTGGTCAAGAAATGACCTTGGTGTTTCATTTGTAAAAGGTGGTGGTTGTGTTGGTCTTGGTGGAAGATCATTGAGATCTTGGACAAAAGGATGTGGTGATGTTGGAGGAGACCCAAATAACTCCATAGGTTCAAGTTTAGGTAATGGTGATGGTGATTGAGTTTTGGATGGTTGGGTTGGAGCACTTGGTGGAGTTGGGTCAATGGGTGATTTTGTTGGTGGTGGAGTGAGCTCATTGGGTTCATTGGGTGATGGAGATGGAGATGCAAGGTTTAGAAAATGTTCATTTTTGATTGGTGAGGTGAATTCATCCGAGGATGAGGAGCTTAGGTTGATGGATTGGTTAGACCAAAGTGGTTTGACACTTATCCGGGCGGTTTTCCGAACGGGTCTTGATGGTTGAGAGGTGATAGTTGACTTAGTCAATGTTAAAATGGTTTAAAGATCAGAGATTGTGATGGGGAAGGTGTGATTTGATAGTGTTCTAAGATGGTTCAATTTATAGTGATGAAGAAGTATGGGAAGAAGTGTTTGGATTTGATGTTTAGCCATACAAAAATGGAGGTTCCTAATGATTTGGAATACTAATGTGGGTTGTCAAATCATGGAAGTCAATCCAATGAAAATGGTGAAGTAGGAAGACAAAGAGTTGCACTAAATGCTTAGTGGTTTTGGCAAATTGGTTGAAGGTATATGTCTCAGGGATTTCAAGCAACCTTTGGAAGGGTTCCTTCCTTTATGTGTGAAGGTTCCTTGAGGTGGTTAGGAAAATTTTGAAATTTGGCAGGAAATGGTTTTCTATGACTTCTAGAGGAAGAGAAATATCCTAATGTGCTTAAAATATAGTAGGGAATGTATTTCTATCTAAAAAGGATGGTATGTTGTTGAGTGGATGTTGAAATATCGAAAGCTAAAAAATAAAATTTGCAGGAAAACTGGTGGAACCCTCAGATTACACAGGCGGAACCCGTGTGAGGGTTCCGTCGGATCCGTTGGGCCATTTCTGGGTTGCCCAGAAATTACATTGGCGGAACCCATTCTAGGGTGCCGCCAGATCCGCCAGACCTGAAAAAGTAGACAGTTCGCGATTTTGACCCGCGAGACGATTTTCAAATTTTTCGAAAACTCCTAAAACCAAAAATATAATTCGTATCTAGTTAGGAAATGCAAAAAATGGACATGTAAACACGCATACTATTGGACTTTGACCGGGGGCTAGCGAATTTCACTATACTTAGTGAAAATTTCATAAACATGAAAATTTGACAACATGTCAAACGTTGTCTACCTACATCATAGTTAGTTAATACATGTTCCAAATAGTATCACATATTGTACCGACACACAAATACATGACAAACATTGTTTAAACGGCCGAATTGTTCAAATAGAACCTTGTGCCAAACACTCCTACACACCCGCACTCATTGACGGTCAATCTTCTTGTTGAGCTTTCCAAGGAATCTCCCAAGATTCTTAAACATCCCCTTTGTTTGCTTGAACTCCGCCGACTCATTTGGAATATCCGAAAGTTGGGAAAGGTATTTTAGAGGTGGGAGCCTAGAGTTGGGCAAAGTGTCATCTTCACTCATTGAGGATGATGATGAGGAGATAGGAGGATGAGGACGTTTTCCCTGGGCTTTGTAAACTCTCTTATCACTTAGTGGGACAAAGGTGTGTGGAATGAGAGAGTAGTCAAGGCGAAGACCGTTAGGAGTTGGTGGAATGGGAGAGATGAACCTAAAGAGACGGGTCAAGAGCATTCCATACGGCATAACCGTTGTGCCATGCACGGGAATGTCGGCCATTCTGTTGGCCATGTAGTAGGCAAGGTTGAAGGGTTGCCTAACGGACAAGGAGTAGAGCATGTAGCAAAGGCAAAGATTTATATGATCTCGGTTTCCTATGGTGCTAATGACATTGGCTCTAAGGACTTCCTCCCATTTCTTGAATTGGGGCTTGAGTTCATTAAGTTCCATTCCATATGGGTCCTTATCGACCTCATTTCCCGAACGGGTTCTCCTAGTGTTGGTTTTCCTAATGAAGAGGTGGTTACGAAGTTCATCTTTGGACACAAAAGGGGTGTCATAGGGATGGATGCGGTCAAAGAGTGTGTCAAGAGTTGAGAGGGAGTGCAAGTCGGAGTAGATGCAAGTACCACGGTTTGGGACACCTAGGATTTGAGAAAACTCCTCGAGAGTGAAGGAGTATTGATGACTACTAGCCCTAAAGTTAATAGACATGCGACCATACTCATCCATGGAGAGGGTGACGAATGCATAGAATTCTAAAATGAACCTAGGACAAATAGGCTCGTCGATTTCTAAGAGACACTTAAAGTTGATTGTGGCAAATTCCGTGTAGAGGTTTGAGCCTTCTAGAAAGGATGGGTCAATGGTTCTACCCTCATGGACATAAAGTTTTTCTAAGGCTTTGAAGACGTCGATTTGAGTTGGAGTAAGACCTTTGGTTTTGTGGTGTTTGGGTAGGTACTTAATGGTGTCCTTGTGGTCGTAGTGGGTTAGAGGAGGCATGATGATTCCTAGAAAAACAAAATTTCACATTTTAGTCTAAGTAAACGACTATTGTAATGTGGGTGTTCTAGTGTGTGCCTATATGAAAACAATGTGGAGGTGCGGTTATCTTGACTCATTTTGATGCTTCAAAACGTTTTATAATGCAAGTTTTGTTATAAAACAAAAGATAACCCAAGCGCTCCTAGTTCAATGTAGCTTCGTTTGAATGTACCCGAAAATACATATTGGTTATGTATTCCCTTTAGCATTCAAGAGACATTATGCAAGTGATGTTTCAAACATAACGTTTTGATTTTGTATTCACAATGTGAGACGAAAAAATATTTGTCCTATTTGTGAGAAATTTTTGGAAGAATTTGACATGGGGTGTTTTTAGCAAACATGTTTACACTTAGTAAGAATGCAATTCCTAACTATGGGGAACATGATTAGTTTTGTTAAACACCTAATTTCATGCATGAGTTTCTCAAGTTAAAGCATAACCCCATGTTTTTGTTTTTGTGCAAAAATAGAATTCCTAGACTCAGATCAGGATTGTAATCAAGTTTAGAATACTTACAATGATGATTGATTTGCAATGTGAGTGAAAGGAAGACCAAGAAATCGTAGGTATGGATGAATGGTAAAGTGAATAGTAGTATTTTGGAAGTGGTGGTATGAGATAATGGGTGTTTAGTTTAATATAAACAAAGAAAATGGTTCTGCAGGTCGGCGGATACGGCAGAACCTAAAATTGGGTTTCGTCCGTTGTGGCTGAGGGTTCCGCCGACCCTGCTGAGAAAAAGAGTTATGGATTTGTTTTGATTTTTTTCTAATGTCTAGAACTACAACGTAGGTTCCATGAGTCCTAAGCCTAGCCTAAGAAGGTTAAAAGGTTCTCGTTTAAGGGGTTTTGTGAGAATGTCGGCTATGTTGTCTTCGGAAGAAACTTTCTCAATTGAGATATTTCCTTTTTTAACGTTGTCACGAAGGAAATGATGATGGATTTCAATATGTTTGGTACGAGCATGTTGAATCGGGTTTTTGCTAAGATCAATATCTCCTTTGTTGTCACAAAGAATGGTGATGTCGTTAAGTTGAATTTCGTAGTCGACAAGAGCTTGCTTCATCCAAAGAGCTTGTTGACACGCCTTTCCGGCCGAAACATACTCGGCTTCCGTTGTTGAGATAGCAAGAGCCTTTTGCTTCTTAGAGAAAGATACGTGGGAATCGCACCAGGCTTTACCTCTCAAGGGATCTTGAGAAGCTTACAACCCCCACCAGGCAGTGTACCTGATCGTTGTAGTATAGTATAGTGACAAGTACTGGGGGATTGATCGTTCAGCTAGGAATAGTGTCGCTAGGATTAGAAAACCTAAATACTAGTTCTAAAGATGAGGGATGATTATTTTTGTATTTTTATATTTTTTTAGAAAGCAAGTAAAAATCTCGGGTTTGAAGGATTTGGGCGGAACTAGTTGCTAGTCAACTAACCCAATACTAAAGATGCAATCAAAATAAAATACTAGAAATGAAAATAAACTAAATTAACTAAGGTTGTGAGCAATAAGTGGAAAAAATGTGTTTACTTAGATTTCACTACTCCCTAGATATCTTTTACACGTTAATTACTTGCTATAGTTGCGTGGATGACGGATTGTATTCCTTAATACCATTCATGGGGTGGCGCACTTAATTCCCCAATCCTATGAGTGCCTACTTCACTCCTATGTCGAGCCAGCTAATAAGCTCCTAACATGGGATCATTAGAATTTACTCATGCATTAAATACAACCAATAAAACCTAGTGCACGTCAGTTCATGTTTCCTAAGACGTTCAAGCATGTTACCATTTGGAGATCTGCCAGTTTTCTTAAGCCTAACATCGAAATCATTCATCCAATACAACCATAAACAAGTAATCAACACATAATTAACATCTAGGTTTCATTAGATCCAAGCAAACACAAGATAGATCTAGCCTAGCATGATGGAATTAAGACAAGAACAAGATATAGACAACCAACACATAGACATATTGATTGAATTAAAAGAATACTTATCTCAATTACACATGAAAGGGATTAAGGGCTTAGAACCCTTGAAAACCCTGTAAAATTCGTACCAAGTTCGTACTTAGGGTTTCTCCAAAACTTCTCTCTTTTTAATGTGAAAATTAGAAAACTATATATAGGAAATAGGGTCTGACGGCGTCAAGACAAAATCGGTGACGTCGTCATCTCGCCGCCAAAATACTTCTCGGACAGCCTTGATCTACTTTTGACGCCGTCATGTGTTATGCATTTCCAGGCCGTCATGCATTTTACTCTTGACGCCCTACCTTGTGACGCCGTCAATTCTGTACTGGGTCGTCATGAAAATTACTCTTGACGCCGTCAGAAATTCCTTCTTGACGCCGTCACCTACTGTTCCCAGCAAGGAAAATTAAGACTTTGGCGTTTTCCTCACTTTTATGCTCCAAAAACGTCCGAATTGCTTCCTTTTCCAGATTTCACTCCCAAAGTACCTAAAATCACAAAAGGAACGATTTAGGGCAATATTTGATCAAATAAATTCAATTGTGGGCTTAAATGACCCCCTAAAAGTGGTTCATTTTTCGCCTCATCATATACCCTTACACTTGAGATTTGCTTGTCCTCAAGCAAATGCGCTTTTATTCTAGTCAAAATACAAGTTAGGGGCCATTTAACACTAATATAAAAGTAATTACAACAAATAATCGTTCCACTAAAGACCAATAGACAAGCACGGATGTCATACACTAGCACCTCACAAATAGTGTTTAGATACTCACATCTCTCGGGTGTAATAAACTATAAATTACAATATGGAAACGGAAGATATCTCTCACTACCTGTCATAGCAAAATAGATTACCATAGGCTTGGGAAATGATCAAACCTCCACCACATGGCGTAAGCACCTAGGATAAACTATCAAAGAGGTCTTTTAAAGGGTTGTAACGTTAGGTGTAGGGATATCAAAATATACGGTTTTGTTAGATAAAGGAAGTTTTTACTGATGGCGAGTTAACAATCTTGGTTAATTACATGTACAATATGGCGTTGCTAAGCCAAGACTAGACTCGACTTAAGCTATTAAATGAAAAATAACAAAAACATAAAATGAACATAGAATGAAAAGGGGTGGTAGTCCGTATGTTTTTTCTCTTTTTCTTTTTCTATTTTTTTTTTTTTTTTTTTTTTTTTTTTTTTTTTTTTTTTGCATACACTCTTACCCTACCATCCAAAATAATACATCATAGGGAATGGAAATTCCCCTTACACTTGAATTTTTACATACTTTACAATGAACTAATCTAATGACTCGAATTAAGAAAATCAAAACACTTGGAGCACTTTTAAGATTAACATACATATGGGGGTAATATATGATGTTCTTCCCCATTACTCCATAAAATAAGTACTTTACCCATGAGTCCCAATCGTCCCAAAACAATATGTACAAGGATATGACTCGACTTAGCAACCATGTAATCAATTAGATAGTTAACTTAGGGTTTAACAAATAACAATAATGCACTAAAAATGAGCGCATACACCGAAGGCTAAGGCGATTTGGGTGTACATTTAAGTGGAGTGTAACAAATTCTTCCTTTAAGTAAAATGCTTAAAGTTAGAAACGAAAAGATAGGCTCGGAGGGGTGTACTAGGGGTTTCGTGTACTAAAAATGAGTACAACGCTAAGGTGTGGGAAAAATTAGTTGACTTTACTAGCCAAGTAATATGACTTAAATGGTCAAGTAATTATGATACGGGTTTAACACAAGGGTGATCCTAATGCCTCTTATCATGTAGTAAATCCTACTACACGAATGTAGTCTCACTAGCGGTCTCGGGATGCATCACTAACGCAAGTTCTAGAATCTAAATGCTACCGGTACACTCATAAGCACTAATAGTAAATGCTTTTCCTATCAAATCTAAAGGCGGACCTCACATATTTGGGTGGAAAATTTTTCTGAATATACGGTTATGTGCTAGTCATACAATCTCCTATCCATGAGACGCTTGCTATGGCTAAAGTTTCACTCCTAAATGTTGTAAAAAAAATTAAATTTGGCACTAAAATTGCACTAACAAGTGTTTCTCATAGTTTTATTACACATCTACCATTAAACAAAACAAACTCAAGCGAAAGTGTATTTGTAAGGTATCATCATTTTACCCTCCCCTTACACTTAGGATGAACATTGTCCCCAATGTTCAAGTAAAGAATGTAAAAGTGAAAAAGTAAAAAGAATGAAATCAAATACTCCCCTGATTCACTCGGTATGGATAATTAGGTGGTCAGGTTAGATCTTCCTCCAAGAAAATGAACAATCAAAGCTTCCCTTCCAGAAAAATAAATCATCTTCTTGTCATACATAACCTGTGAATCCTGAGATAATAGACAAGACAACCTCGCATAAAATCGGCGGCATCCTATATAAGTTACCAAATCCAAGAAAACAAAATAAGATATAATGCTTGTGGAATGAAGTTTGCAGATTTCCTGTAGATTATAAAACTTAATAATTCACAAAAACAATAAGACTCCGTTAGAAAAACAAAACCGGTAAAATTTCCAGATTTTTTTACACGTGACGCCGTCAAGAGTTATCTCGTGACGCCGTCAGAAGTGACCTGCAGAAATTCTTATGTTAAGTTTCCGGAAAATTTCTGGAAAAAACTTGGTCCTACTTCCTGGAAAATCCTGCAAAACTTCATTATGACTCAATACAAGCATTTCACTCTAACAAATACGAATATACATGTTCATTTAATATTGTGGAGAATCATGATCGGTTTGTTTCTTAAAAACATATTTGGGGTTTCCCCTTACACTTATCTTTTGCAAAAATACTTTTAGGTGGAGTTAAGACTAGGCTAAAACAAGAAAGTAAAGTATTTCCACTATTTAGTTTAGAAACATGATCTACCAACAATAAAAATAAAACATGCATACGGAAGCAAATAACAAACAAACAAAAATAAAATCACACAAAACATGGGTTGCCTACCAAGAAGCGCTTTTCTTTATTTACGAGTCTTGTAGCTAGACTCAATGTCATGGGTTACTACGTTTTCCTTTCCCACTTTTGTGCTAACTCAAAACATCTGACCCAATTCTCATCACGCTTGTATTCCGGGCCTAGATTCATGCAACCCGAATAATATGTTCTCCTCCTCTTATAATAGGCTTCATCAGTGATTCCATCTTCCTTAACCTCATAGGGTCGAATTTCATCAATCTGTAGATTCTTGATGCCCTTTAATTCTTCCTTCATGTGAGGCATCATAAAAGTGACCTTCTCTATCCCATCAGTAAACTGAGCTATCCCCTTCTCATGGTCGTAATACATCTTAGTTTTCTCAACAAAAGGTTGTCATAAAACTACTTCTCCAAGGTGTGGATCAATAATGCCTCTAACATCTTCTAGGATTACAAAGTCACATTGATAAGTAAAATTTCCTAAAAAGATGTGTACCCCATTAACTCTCCTAACAAAGTTACATAGCCTATTAGAATTGTAAGGGTCTTTTCTAGGGCTTAACCTTTCGTTCATTATCCAATTGTAATAGAGCCTAGACATGATATTCATGGGTGCTTTTAAGTCAATGTATGTATGCTCTCTAGACATGTACCCAATCATGCAAGGAATTTTTATGTTCCTGAAGTTATGCCTCCTAATCCATGGTGTCTTTCTATATTTCGAGGGGCAAGGATGTTGTAAGAGGAACTTGTGGTAACTCAATTCATCCGGGGTTGGAGCGAAGTTTGTAAAATCAATTTTCATTTGGAGAGGCTTAATGAATTTCTTAAATGTGTTAGCTTCTCTCTTTCTTCTTTTATGCGCAATAAGCCTCTTGCTAATTTCTAAACGGCGACTCTCTGATTCCATAAAGACCACACTAGTACAAACAAAAACACGAAGAAATAAGATAGACTAAAGAAATCCTAAAAATAAAAATAAAATCTTACTAGAAAGTAATCTAGCAAATAGACCTAATAAAAAGAGATTCTAACCTAGACAATAACTATTCCCTGGGCTGCGGCGCCAAAAACTTGATACGTGGGAATCGCACCAGGCTTTACCTCTCAAGGGATCTTGAGAAGCTTACAACCCCCCACCAGGCAGTGTACCTGATCGTTGTAGTATAGTATAGTGACAAGTACCGGAGGATTGATCGTTCAGCTAGGAATAGTGTCGCTAGGATTAGAAAACCTAAATACTAGTTCTAAAGATGAGGGATGATTATTTTTGTATTTTTATATTTTTTTAGAAAGCAAGTAAAAATCTCGGGTTTGACGGATTTGGGCGGAATTAGTTGCTAGTCAACTAACCCAATACTAAAGATGCAATCAAAATAAAATACTAGAAATGAAAATAAACTAAATTAACTAAGGTTGTGAGCAATAAGTGGAAAAAATGTGTTTACTTAGATTTCACTACTCCCTAGATATCTTTTACACGTTAATTACTTGTTATAGTTGCGTGGATGACGGATTGTATTCCTTAATACCATTCATGGGGTGGCGCACTTAATTCCCCAATCCTATGAGTGCCTACTTCACTCCTATGTCAAGCCGGCTAAGAAGCTCCTAACATGGGATCATTAGACTTTACTCATGCATTAAATACAACCAATAAAACCTAGTGCACGTCAGTTCATGTTTCCTAAGACGTTCAAGCATGTTACCATTTGGAGATCTGCCAGCTTTCTTAAGCCTAACATAGAAATCATTCATCCAATACAACCATAAACAAGTAATCAACACATAATTAACATCTAGGTTTCATTAGATCCAAGCAAACACAAGATAGATCTAGCCTAGCATGATGGAATTAAGACAAGAACAAGATATAGACAACCAACACATAGACATATTGATTGAATTAAAAGAATACTTATCTCAATTACACATGAAAGGGATCAAGGGCTTAGAACCCTTGAAAAACCTGTAAAATTCGTACCAAGTTCGTACTTAGGGTTTCTCCAAAACTTCTCTCTTTTTAATGTGAAAATTAGAAGACTATATATAGGAAATAGGGTCTGACGGCGTCAAGACAAAATCGGTGACGCCTTCATCTCGCCGCCAAAATACTTCTCGGACTGCCTTGATCTACTTTTGACGCCGTCATGTGTTATGCATTTCCAGCCCGTCATGCATTTTACTCTTGACGCCCTACCTTGTGACGCCGTCAATTCTGTACTGGGTCGTCATAGAAATTACTCTTGACGCCGTCAAAAATTCCTTCTTGACGCCGTCACCTACTGTTCCCAGCAAGGAAAATTAAGACTTTGGCGTTTTCTTCACTTTTATGCTCCAAAAACGTCCGAATTGCTTCCTTTTCCAGATTTCACTCCCAAAGTACCTAAAATCACAAAAGGAACGATTTAGGGCAATATTTGGTCAAATAAATTCAATTCCGGGCTTAAATGACCCCCTAAAAGTGGTTCATTTTTCACCTCATCAGAGAACCATGAGGTGAGACAATGTCCAACAAAAGTACAAATACCACTTGTGCTTTTTCTATCAACATAGTCACCGGCATGATCCGAGTCGGCATACACTATGGTGTCTATTCTCGTTCCTTTGGGATACCATAAACCTAAATGTGTAGTGCCCTTAATATACCTAAAAATCCTTTTAACGGCTTCGAGATGAGTTGTCTTAGGATCTTCTTAAAAATGAGCACATAGACAAACACTAAACATAATGTCGGGTCTACTAGCCGTTAGGTAAAGTAGACTTCCAATCATACCTCTATATTTAGTGCTATCTACGGATTCACTTTCCTCATCCTTGGTGAGTTTAGTTTCCGTGGACATGGGTGTTTTGATTGGTTTCGAATCTTCTAATCCAAATTTCTTAAGCATGTCCTTAATATATTTAGATTGGTTAAAGAAGATACCATCTTCTAGTTGTTTAATTTGGAGTCCTAGGAAAAAGTTGAGTTCTCCCATCATACTCATTTCAAACTCGTCATGCATGATTTTTGAGAAATCCACACATAATTCTTGACAAGTTGATCCGAATATAATGTCATCAACATAGATTTGGACTATGATAATATCTGAATCTTTCTTCTTAGTGAAGAGAGTATTATCAACTAAGCCCATGGTATACTTATGGTCAACTAGGAAGGTTTTAAGTCGATCATACCATGCTTTTGGAGCTTGCTTAAGTCCGTAAAGAGCCTTTTTAAGTTTGTAAACATGATTTGGTTTTTCAAAATCGATGAAGCCCGGTGGTTGAGCAACATACACTTCTTCATTTATGACTCCGTTTAGAAATGCACTTTTGACGTCCATTTGAAAGAGTTTAAAATTGTGTGCACATGCATATGCAAGTAAGATTCTAGTTGACTCGAGCCTAGCAACCGGAGCAAAAGTTTCATCGTAGTCAATGCCTTCTTGTTGATTATATCCTTGTGCAACTAGCCTAGCTTTGTTTCTAGACCCAATTCCATTTTCATCCATTTTATTACGAAAGACCCATTTTGTTCCAATTATTGTTTGACTCTTTGGTTGAGGAACTAATATTCATACATCATTCCTAACAAATTGGTTTATGATGAGGCGAAAAATGAACCGTTTTTAGGGGGTCATTTAAGCCGAAATTTGAATTTATTTGATCAAATATTGCCCTAAATCGTTCCTTTTGTGATTTTAGGTACTTTGGGAGTGAATTCTGGGAAAGGAAACATTTGGACGTTTTTGGAGCATAAAAGTGAAGAAAACGGCAAAGACTTAATTTTCCAGGCTGAGAACAGTACCTGACGGCATCAAGAGGAAAATTGTGATGGCGTCAGGAGTAAAATCCATGACGACCTAGAGAAAACCTGAAGGCGTCAAGAGTTAATATTGTGACGGCCTGCATAAGGAGTACACGTGACGGCGTCAAACCCAGATCTAGGCAGTCCGAGAATTTATTTGGCAAAGCGAGATGACCACCAAAATTGACACATTGTTGAAAGTTCTCAATGACTGAGAAATGGGAGCACTCCCAAGCGACACGGTCAAGAACCCGAAACTAAACGTTAATTCCATATCATCAGTTTCGTCACCCACTTCTTGTCCGCAATACTACTCGGTTAAATCAACGAGCACGTGTTTCAAGCAAAACCAAATTCTTCATGAGGACCAACCAAATAAAACACCCGATGTAAAACCGGTCAAAAGCATAGTTGAAACACCTCCTACGCAAGACCTTGACGATGAATTCAAGGAGCTTCACATTGAACGCCCCGTCATTGATGTCTTAGCCCGTGCTCCCTACTATAGTGCCCTCCTAGAAAAGTATGAGAAGTTTAAACTAGGTAAAAATGGGACCGCCTTTGTTCAAAACAAGTTGCCTAAAAAGCTTAATGATCCGGGTATATTAGTTTTGCCTTGTAAGATAGGAAGATCCGAAGCTTTCGACACACTAGCTGATTTAGGGTCAAGCCTCAACTTGATTCCCTTATCCCTTTTTACCACTCTCAAGCTAGGAAAGTTAGAAGAGACGGAGGTATTGATTGGTCTAGCGGATGGGAGTATTGCCCACCCGGTTGGAATGATTAAGGATGTAGTTGTTCACGTAGGGAAGTTAACTATCTTAGCGGATTTTCACGTCCTAGACATGGTTAGTGAAACTACATGCCCATTGTTGGTAGGAAGAGGATTTTTAGCTACCGCTAGCGCCATGATAGATTGTAAAGAGTCTAAGATAGCGGTAGGTGAGGGCGACACTTGGTCGGTATATGATGTTAAGAAACATAGCTAGGATTGTGAGGATGAACCGACACCACATTGGGTAGAGATGAATAGGAGACCATCTAGATATGGACCTTGGATAGAAAGGAACTTTATAGGACCTCAACGCCCATTCTATCTAGAAAAAGATTTCATCGATAAGACACATTCGGTGGAACAACTCATAGCTAGAGATGAAGAGCTAGACCCTTTTGAGGACCCCTTAGTCTTTAGAAAGATGATTGAGTTCTTAAGCGTAATACCTATTAATATAGAGATAAACAAGTGGAAAAGAGAGGGAGATAAATGCAAATGGAGGTGGGACAAGCCACCTAAGGAAGGTGACGGATCATGGCATATGAAGATGATTTTGTATGATCCGGATGGAGAGAAGTTTGAAAGGTCATACCGTACTAAGAAAACCGATAGGAAGTTAAAACCTAAGTTTGATCCCAAAGATGTCCTTAATGAGGAACTCACCCATGTCACGTAGTAACCCATGACCTTGAGTCTAGCTACAAGACTCGTAAATAAAGAAAAGCGCTTCTTGGGAGGCAACCCATGTTTTGTGTGATTTTTATTATTGTTTGTTTGTTATTTGCTTCCGTATGCATGCTTTATTTTTATTGTTGGTAGATCATGTTTCAAAACTAAAATAGTGAAAATACTTTATTTTGTTGTTTGACTTAGTCTTAACTTCATCCAAAGGTATTTCGCAAAAGATAAGTGTAAGGGGAAACCCCAAATATGTTTTTAAGAAACAAAACCGATCATGATTCTCCACAATATTAAGTGAACATGTATATTCGTATTTGTTAGAGTCAAATGCTTATATCGAGTCATAATGATGTTTTGCAGGATTTTCCAGGAAGTAGGACGAAGTTTTTCTAGAAATTTTCCGGAAACTTAACATGAGAATTTCTGCAGGTCACTTCTGACGGCGTCATGAGTTTACTCTTGACGGCGTCACGTGTAAAATTCTGGAAATTTTACCAGTTTTGTTTTTCTAACGGAGTTTTAAAGTTTTTGTTGAATCTTTAGTTTCATAATCTCCAGGAAATCTGCAAACATCATTCCACAAGCATTATATCTTATTTTGTTTTCTAGGATTTGTTAGCATATATAGATTGCCGCCGATTTTACACGAGGTTGCCTTGTCTGTTTTCTCAGGTTTCACAAGTTATGTATGACAGGAAGATGATTTATATTCTGGAAGGGAAGCTTTGATTGTTCATTTTCTTGGAGGAAGATCTAACCTGGCCACCTTATTATCCATACCGAGCGAATCAGGGGAGTATTTGATTTCATTCGTTTTACTTATTTCACTTTTACATTCTTTACTTGAACATTGGGGAAAATGTTCATCCTAAGTGTAAGGGGAGGGTAAAATGATGATATCTTACAGATACACTTTCGCTTGAGTTTGTTTGTTTGATGGTAGATGTGTAATAAAAATATGAGAAATACTTGTTAGTGCAATTTTAGTGCCAAATTTAAATTTTTTTACAACATTTAGTAGTGAAACTTTAGCCATAGCAAGCGTCTCATGGATAGGAGATTGTATGACTAGCACAAAACCGTACTATTCAGAAAAATTTTCCACCCAAATATGTGAGGTTCGCCTTTAGATTTGATAGGAAAAGCATTTACTATTAGTGCTTATGAGTGTACCGGTAGCATTTAGATTCTAGAACTTGCGTTAGTGATGCATCCTGAGACCGCTAGTGAGACTACATTCATGTAGTAGGATTTACTACATGATAAGAGGCATTAGGATCACCCTTGTGTTAAACCCGTATCATAATTACTTGACCATTTATGTCATATTACTTGGCTAGTTAAGTCAATTAATTTTTCCCACACCTTAGCGTTATACTCATTTTTAGTACACGAAACCCCTAGTACACCCCTCCGAGCCTATCTTTTCGATTCTAACTTTAAACATCTTACTTAAAGGAAGAATTTGTTACACCCCACTTAAATGTACACCCAAATCGCCTTAGCCTTCCGTGTATGCACTCATCTTTAGTGCATTATTGTTATTTGTTTAAACCCTAAGTTAATTATCTAATTGATTACATGGTTGCTAAGTCGAGTCATATCCTTGTACATATTGTTTTGGGACGATTGGGACTCATGGGTAAAGTGCTTGTGTTATGGAGTAATGGGGAAGAACATCATATTATTACCCCCGTATGTGCGTTAATCTTAAAAGTACTCCAAGTGTTTTGATTTTCTTAATTCGAGTCATTAGATTAGTTTATTGTAAAGTATGTAAAAATTCAAGTGTAAGGGGAATATTCATTCCCTATGATGTATTATTTTGGATGGTAGGGTAAGAGTGTATGAAAAAAAAACGAAAAAAAAATTAAAAAAAAAGAGAAAAAACATACGGACTACCATCCCTTTTTATTCTATGTTCATTTTATGTTTTTGTTATTTTTGATTTATTAGCTTAAGTCGAGTCTAGTCTTGGCTTAGCAACGCCATATTGTACATGTAATTAACCAAGATTGTTAACTCGCCACCAGTAAAGATTGCCTATATCCAACAAAACCGAGTATTCCATATCCCTACACCTAACGTTACAACCCTTTAAAAGACCTCTTTGATAGTTTATCCTAGGTTCTTACACCATGTGGTGGAGGTTTGATCATTTCCCAAGCCTATGGTAATCTATTTTGCTATGACAGGTAGTGAGAGATGTTTTCCATTTCCATATTGTGATATATACTTTTTTACACCCGAGAGATGTGAGTATCTAAACACTATTTGTGAGGTGCTAGTATATAACCTCCGTGCTTGTCTTTGGTCTTTAGTGGAACGATTATTTGTTGTAATTACTTTTATATTAGTGTTAAATGACCCCTAACTTGTATTTTGACTAGAATAAAAGCGCGTTTGCTTGAGGACAAGCAAATCTCAAGTGTAAGGGTATATGATGAGGCGAAAAATGAACCGTTTTTAGGGGGTCATTTAAGCCGGAATTTGAATTTATTTGATCAAATATTGCCCTAAATCGTTCATTTTCTGATTTTAGGTACTTTGGGAGTGAATTATGGGAAATGAAGCATTTTGGACGTTTTTTGAGCATAAAAGTGAAGAAAACGGCAAAGACTTAAGTTTCCATGCTGAGAACAGTACCTGACGACGTCAAGAGAAAAATTGTGACGGCGTCAGGAGTAAAATCCATGACGACCCAGAGAAAACCTGAAGGCGTCAAGAGTTAATATTGTGACGGCCTGCATAAGGAGTACATGTGACGGCGTCAAACCCAGATCTAGGAAGTCCGAGAATTTATTTGGCGGCGAGATGACGGCGTCAGACATTTACTCTTGACGCCGTCACCTCACAAAATCTATATATACTTTTCTATTTTTCATTCATTAAGGAGGAACTTGTGTGGAGAATACTAGGGTCGAACCTAATAAACCCTATGTCATTTGTAACAGTATTTTCAAGGGTTTTCACCCCTTGAAACCTTTCATGTTCAATTAAGATAAGTCCTCTTTCAATTCATTCAATATGTCTATGTGTTGTTTGAATATATCTTATGCTTGTCTTGATTTCAACATGCTAGGCTAGATCTATCATGTGTTTGCTTAGATGTAATGAAACCTAGATGTTAATTATAGGTTGATTGCTTGTTTATAGTTGTAATGGATGAATGATTTCAATGTTATGCTTAAGAAAACTGGCGGATCTCCATTGTGTAACATGCTTGAACGTCTTAAGAAACATGAACCGATGTGTACTAGGTTTTAATGGTTGTATTTAATGCATGAGCAAATTTTAGTGATCCCATGTTAGGAGCTTCTTAGCCGGCTTGACATAGGAGTAAAGTAGGCGCTTATAGGATTGGGGAAGTAAGTACGCCACCCCATGAATGGTATTAAGGAATACAACCCGTCATCCACGCAACTGTAACAAGTAATTAACCTGTAAAAAATATCTAGGGAGTAGTGAAACCTAAGTAAACACAATTCTCCCATATATTGCTCACACCACTATCTTAATTTAGTTTATTTTCATTTTAGTATTTTATTTTGATTGTATCTTTAGTAATTAGGTTAGTTGACTAGCAACTAATTCCGCCCAACTCCTTCAAAAACCGAGATTTCAATTGCTTTTATAAAAACTAAAAAATACAAAAAGAATCATCCCTCATCTCTAGACCTAGTCTTTAGGTTTTCTAATCCTAGCAACACTATTCCTAGCTGAACGATCAATCCCCCGGTACTTGTCACTATACTATACTACAACGATCAGGTACACTGCTTGGTGGGGGTTCTAAGCTTCTCAAGATCCCTCGAGAGGTAAAGCCTGGTGCAATCCCTATGCATCAGTTTAACTCTTCTTGCATTGCGATTACCCAAGACTCATCTTTAATGGCTTCATTAATGTTTTTCGGTTCAATGGTTGACACGAAACAAAAGTAGTTGCTTTCATTTTGAACTTTTGATCTTAGTGTTCTTTCGTTAATGTTGCCTATGACACCATCTAATGGATGACTTTTAGATTCTTTGACATTGACAAGTTCTTTGTTTAATAGTTCATCTTCCTTGTCATTACCTAAGATCTCTTGACTTTCTATTGCTTGGCTTTCAACTAAGTCATCATCTACCAAAGGTGATGTCTTAGAGGGAGGTGGACTCTCGCCAAATGTTACGTTCAACGATTCCTCGACTCTTAAGGTTTCTTTGTTCAAAACAATGTAAGCTTTACTATTTTGTGAATATCCAAGAAATACACCTTCATAAGACTTTGGGTCAAATTTGGTGAGATAATCCTTGGTGTTAAGAATGAGGCATTTACTCCCAAACACTCTAAAGTATCCTAATGTAGGCTTTTTACCTTTATATAGTTCATAAGGAGTTTTATTCAAAAATTGTCTAATTAAGACTCGATTTAAAATGTACGTTGATGTGTCAACGGCATTACACCAAAACTTTTGTGGAATGTTTTGTTCATTAAGCATTGTTCTACTCATCTCTTGCAACGTCCGGTTTTTACGTTCTACTACACCATTAGATTGACCCTTTGAAGTTTCTAATTTCATGAAACCTAGTCCTATTTTATCAGAGGGTAACTTTTGAAGTTTCATAATTTCATCCGCACAAGAAATGCTCTTATCGAACTTCTTAAACTTTGTGGTTTGTTTTATCAGATCATTTTGAATAATTTTAAGTTTCTCAACTTCGAGTTTAAGCTCTTCACATGATTTGCATGATGTGTCAATACCTTTACTCTTTTCTAATCTCTTAGCTTTTTCTTTTAGCTCATAAACTTCATTTTCTAAAAACTCCTTTTTAGTTTTCAAAAACTTATTTTTGTTTATGATTTTTAAGCTCAATTCACAAAGTTTGTTATATTCTTTTTGTAAGGTGTCATCATCAATAGAAGAATAAGATGATTCGGAGAGTACCTCATTTGAGTCATGAGCCATGAGAGCAATATCATCATTCTTTGGCTCATCGTCATCTCCTTCATAGTCACTCCAAGCACCACCCACAAAAGCTTGTTGAGGCTTGCTCTTGGGTGGTTTTGGACATTCTCCTACTAGATGACTTGTGTCTCCACACCTATAGCAATTCCTTTCAACCTTTCCTTTCCTATCATCACGATCTTTTCGGAAGGTTTTCTTGTCATCTTTAGGTTGCCTTACAAACTTCCCTCGTCTACGAAAGAACTTCTTGAAGTCTCAAACGGCCATAGCATATTCCTCATCATCACTATTCGAAGTAGATTCTTCATCATCACTTGATTGGACTCTAGCTTTCAAGGCAATGGACTTAACTTTTTCTTTCTTGCTAACTAATTTTGAATCTTTTTCCATTACCATTTCATGAACTTTGAGGTTTCCAATTAGCTCGTCAAGTGACATGCTTGAAAGATCCTTGGATTCTTCAATTGCTGTCACTTTTGCTCTCCACTTCGGATGGAGTGCTCTAAGAAATTTCCTGACAAAATTCTTACTACAAAAGGATTCATCAAGTGCTTTAAAAGAAGTAATAATAGTGTTAAACCTAGCAAATGCATTATCAATAATCTCATCTTCGGGAATAACAAATTGTTCATATTGTTGAACAAGAAGATCAATTTTTTTATCCTTAACTTGTGAGTTTCCTTGATGAGTGACTATTAAAGATTGCCAAATATCTTTGGCGGTTTTACACATAAAGACTCTTTCATATTCTTTCTTAGGCAAAGCATTGTAAAGCATCATTTTAGCTTCATTATTTTTAGCAATCAATTTCTTTTGATCATCATCTTTACTATTAGTAGCTATATTATCACCATCAATGATTATATACCATAAATCTATATCTTTAGATTTCACGTAAGTTTCAAAACAGTTTTTCCAATATATAAAACCATTTGCTTCAAAAAGTGGTGGTCTTTGCATAGATTGCCCTTCTTTGTAATTTTCAAAATCCATGGATCGTTTCAAGTTTTAAAACACAATATACTTTAAAAGCTTGAGTAACGTAGCTCTTGATGCCAATTGTGGAAAACTAGAAGGGGGGTTGAATAGTTTACCGTTTAAAATCTTTTTAACTTGTTTAATTATCTTTTGAAACTTTCCGTTTAATCAAAGATATATACACAAACACAATATATAACATGCAAGTATAAAGAAAGAAACGATCAAACCACAAACACGAGTATTTATCGTGGTTCGGCTACAAGGACTCTTTTTCCTTGCCCTACGTCCACGCCCCGAGTATCCAACTCGAGAGTTTCTTTCACTAGTCAACAAGCTCCTTTCACTGGCGGAGAAAACCTTACATGTCGCTTATACACGTTTACCAACACTAAGCTAGATGTCGAGTTCTTTTACAAGGGTGCAACCACTCCCGTTAGTTCTTTTACAATGGTACAACAACTCCCGTCACACTTTGTATTTTGAGGAATAAAATACTAACCGATCACTACTGAAAATACACAATCAAATGAAGTGTAAACTACACAAGTCTACACAATGCTAAGCTAACAAGTCTTGCAACATTGTGTTGAATACTTGTAACTTTTATGAACTCGTGAACATCTTTGCTACAAAAAGAAACTTCACATATGAAATGAGATGTTAAAGGGTTAGATGAAAGAATGAATGAATGTGTGTGAAAATATGATGTAGAGTGATAAGCCAAAAATCAAACATGTGGCTTGGTATTTATAGCAAAACCTTCTGCAGGTCTGGCGAATATGGCGGAACCCTCAGATGGGTTCCGCCCATGTACCCCCAGGGTTCCGCCAGGCTTGCAGTTGGTTTTGCAATAAATCATACAAACCAAACAATGTCACATCTCATAAAAATTAGTCAAACACAAACTTGTGCAAGAAGACTTATGGTTAGTCAAACACACTATCTTTCCAGAAATGTATAATGACAAACTTACCATAAATGTGATGTGACATTTCTATTTTAAGAAATAAAAAGTGTTGTGTTTTATGTGAAATGTAAAATGTAGCAAATGTCTAATTATGCAAGTCTTAAAACTAAGATTATGATTTACTTAGAAACTAAAGTTTACATTTTGTCGTTAACAAAACTTAGCAAAGATCGTAAAATATAAATAACGTTTTTAGGCGATATTTGTATTAACAGTAACTTTACAAAGTTTATTGGCTAAACTTGGGATTCAAGGGAATAATGTTGTTCCTAATACTGGTGGTGCTCATTCTGTGTCAACTCCTACCACGGCTTGTTCACCTCTCGCATTGCATACCAATCATAATTTAACAGGTTATCCCCCCAGCTTTTGCATTAACTAATAGCCCACCAGGTTTTCAAGCTCAATCTCATATGGCAACCAATACCACTGGTCCGTATTTATAGTCAGGGGGTTCACCTGGTTTCTTTAGACCCCAGCCTATGTACCAGGTTCAACAAGGGGGTGTGTCAGGTCAGGTTCATCAAGGGGGTGTGCCAGGTCAGGTTCTCTTGGACCCCAACCTTTGTATCTGGTTCAACGAGGGGGTCAGTTTGGATACCCGATTCACTATGGTTACAATAGGGGTTTGCTTGGTCCTACAATTTCACAAGGGGGTCATACTTATCCTTCGGTTCAATTAGGAGGTGCATGTCCTAATGCTCAAAGGGAAGTGGGTCCTGCGAGTCAAGAAACTATTTTGCCACATGCCTTTACTGCCGGGACACTACAGGATCCTGCTTCTGGTAATTAGAATATGGACACAGGTGCATCCTCACATCTTAATGATGATTTCAATAATCTTAGTGATATTTTTAATTCGTGTATTTATTCATCTGTTGCAGTTGGTAATGGGTATTCTATTCCCGTTACTGACTCTGGACATAGTATTTTGCCTATGCCTTTTCGCCCTCTTCATTTAAACAATGTTTTAATTACTCCTAATATAGTAAAATAATTAATTTCCGTTCGCCAATTTGTTTGTTAAAATTATTGTACCGTTGAATTTGATCCTTTTAGTTTTTCTGTGAAGGACTTTCAAACTCGTCGGGTGCTGCTCCACTGTGATAGCACTGGTACCTTTACCCTCTCACGAAGCCCTCTCATATTCCTCAAGCATATCTCACTAGTCAGTATATGTAGCATCAATGACTTGGACATCCAGGAAGTGAAGTGCTACGTCGTGTTATTTCCAATAATTCTATTTCGTGTAATAAGGAGAAGTCTCCCTTGCTTTTTCATGCGTGTTAGCTTGGCAAACACGTGAAACTTCCGTTTGCTAGTTCTTCTACTTTCGTTAAGTCTTGTTTTGACATTGTTCACTCGGATTTGTGGCCTTCCCTAATTCCGAGTCTGTCTGGTTTTAGATACTATGTTTTATTTTTGGATCATTATTCACAGTTTATTTGGGTTTAGCCTTTAGTTAATAAATCTAATGTTTTGTCAAAATTTATGTTGTTTCGTAATTTTGTTAAGACTCAATTTTAGTGTGACATTAAGACTTTCCAGTGTGATCATGGTGGTGAATTTGATAACCACTCTTTTCATAATTTTTTTGCCGATAATGGGATTCAGTTTAGATTTTCTTGTCTACGCACTTCTCAACAGAATGGAAAATCCGAAAGGATGATACGCACTTCTCATTCGGACTTTACTGTTTCAAGCTCATCTCCCTCCTAACTATTGGGTTGAAGCCCTCAACATGGCCGTTTACCTATTGAATATATTACCATCACGTGCCATTGACAATGAAGTCCCATACACACGCCTTACTGGCATTACACCAGCTTATAGTCTTTTACGTGTTTTTGGGTGTCTTTGTTACACCCTCATCTTGATGCCGACCACAAACTTGGAGCCCGTGCTACACCTTCCATCTTTTTGGGCCATGCTACTAATCATCATGGCTACCGTTGTCTGGACCTCAACACCAATAAAATAATCATTTCACGACATGTTACTTTTGATGAAATAGTTTTTCCGTTTGGTTCCACGACACCCAATGTTAGTCCCTCGTATGATTTTTTGGACGACGCCTCAAATTTCATCTCCAATATAATCAAACAGTCACCTATCTCCACTACTGCTTCACCTCAACCTCAACCTAACACGCCTGATCCTACAATCCACACTAATGCGCATACTTCTCCTCCACACGATCCACCTTCCCCAACTACGCCTCATATTACCACCCCACTTCCTACAAATGTCCCTAACCAATCTAACCAACCTCTGACCCCCGTTTCCATTTCCCAAGATCCACAAACTCCACCTGTTAACCCAAACCCGGTTTTGATTCACCCCATGGTCACACGTTATCTTGTCGGGACTACTCGTCCCAATCCCCGTTATGCTGGTCATGTGTATACTATTTCTCCTTCACCTAGGTCATATAAGGATGCTTTTAATGATCCCAAATGGCGAAATGCTATGTATGATGAGTATAATGCACTTATTAAAATTAAAACTTGGACTTATGTACCTCGACCTGAGGGTGTCAATATTTTTCGTTGTATGTGGTTATTTCGCCATAAATATTTAGCTGATGGCACTCTTAGTCGGTACAAGGCACGTCTTGTTGCCAATGGTAGCACACAGATTGAGGGAGTTGATGTTGATGTGACTTTTAGTCCGGTTGTTAAGCCGGGCACCATTCGGACTGTCCTTAGCTTAGCTATTTCTCGACATTGACCTGTTTACCTGCTTGATGTCAAGAATGTTTTTTTACATGCTGATTTAGCTGAAACTATTTATATGCATCAACCTCTCGGTTTTTGGGATCCAGAGCATCTAGATTATGTTTGTTTATTACAGAGGTCTCTTTATGTTGGAACCATAGTTTTACTATTTTATCAAGTCTCGGTCATTTGTAATAATGCTAGGTTGCTTAGTTATTATTTACTTTCAATTACATTTTGTATTAAGTTTACTAGGCTTAAGTATGTAGTCCATGGGCCTTAAAGCCCATACGATTTGTAAGGAGGGAAGGAGTAGGAATGTTGCCCTAGCTCCTTTCCTATAAATACTAGTCTTAGGCCTCTTGTAAACTTGGTTGGTTATTTGAAAACATTAAGGAAACTCTTGCATTTCATATTCTCAAATTTCTCATAATCATCCCACTCTCATTCTCATCTCATTTCTTACATAATCATACTTGTGTTTACAAAATGGTGACCTAACAAGTGGTATCATTCGCTAGAGGAAGGTGTAGTTATTGCTTTTTCATTGATTTCTTTCTTTTAAAATCGTTTTTTATTATCGAATTGTTAGTCAAAGTTTATTTTTTTGTTAGTTTCTTGGTTTTTCTCACATCTTTGCTTACAAACTTGTGTTTAAAATCAAAACAAACCAAAAAGTTCCAAACTTTTACTAAAAATTCGATTTTTAGATATTTGTACTTTTTTCGAGATCTTTACAAGTGTGAAATTTTTCATAAAGTTTTCTACTTTCCTTAAGATTTACACATTTTATACACAAAAGTACAAGTATCTTGAAAGAAAAACGAATTTAAGGATTGCTTTCTTTGAAAAACAAAACCTACAAGTTATCGAGATCTTCCTACTTGCTTATTTCGAGATCTTCTCAAAGTGCACTACCTCGTCTTCGTTTGTGTGGACTCGGTATTTTCTTTCTTGTATAAGAAAGTTAAGTACTTCGACTTTTGGGAAAGTTTTCGAAATTGTATAATTTCGAAAACTAAGTTTCGAAATTTTTCGATAATTATCGAGAAAATTTTTTGGTTATCGAAATCTTATTTTTCGATAAACCTGATTAAGTATCGAAATCTAATTTTTCGATATATCTGCTTCAGTATCGCAATCTTATTTTTCTCGATAATCTGCCAAGTTTCTCGAAAACCTTCCAAGTTTCTCGATAAGCTGCCAAGGTTCTCGATAATCTTCCAAGTTTCTCGATAAGCTGCCAAGGTTCTCGATAATCTGCCAAATTTTCGCAAACTTATTTTCGAAATCTCATTTGAAGTTTGGCTAAGTTTCTCGATAATTGGTTAAATCTACACTTTCTACAAGATCCATTTCTACACAAGTGTTCGAAGATGTCTCAGCCACCGAATCACTACTTTCCTCATGTTCAACAACAAACACCTCAGCAACAACAACCTCAGCAGTATCAGCAACAACATTACCTTCCGCACCAGATGAATCAACAACCTCCTAAATACAATCCACAACAACATTACCTAATGATGCAACAACAGCTCATTCCTCAACAACTACCATATCAAGTGCCACAACAAACCACTCAGTTTTCCTCCAAACAACCTCACTGGTTTGACAGAATGTGTGAAGTTATTACAACTCAACAATCCCGACATGAGGCAGGATCACTTGAAACACCTCCAATGCTTACACCTGGTAATTATGTGCAATGGTCAAGTCGATTCCTATGATTTCTTGAACTCAAGAAACCTCATGGGCCATTCTTGAAGCAAGTGATACTTGAAGGACCATTTGAGTGGCCAACACGATTTGAAGCTGGTGATCCAAATGCAGATCCTCCACGTCCTCCTGGTGATAGACCCCTTCCAGAAACTGCACTCACTGAAGAACAGAAACTACATCGTGAAGCTGATCAGTATGCAATGGCTTATATACTTCAAGGTATACCCAATCCGATCTATCGCAGTGTCGATGCTCAGAAAACAGCCAAAGCTATGTGGGAACACGTTCATCTCCTCATGGAAGGCACTCAATTGAACAAAGATGACATGGAATCCAAGCTTTACATGGAATACACTGACATCACAATTGAACCTGGAGAGTCACTTGAATCCTACTATCATCGTTTCACAAATGTGGTTAATGATCTGGAACGTCACAAAATCACTGTACCAAGGATCGCTGTGAACTCCAAATTTGTGGGTAGTCTTGGCCCTGATTGGCATAAATATGTGACATTTGTTCGACAAACGAAGAATCTTCATGATGCTCCATATGGGTTGTTGTATGATTTTCTGAAACACCATGAACCTGAAGTGGAAAAAGATAGAGCTTTACGAGGAGGATACACACCATCATCAACACCAAATTCCTTGGCTCTCGTAGCTCAATCTCCCTATGCTCCACCACCAATGTCTAATCATGCATATGTTCAAGAGCAGAACTACTTCAGTTATCCACAATCTTCCACCTCGAACCAAATGGTCCCTTATGATTCATCTCCACAAGATTCTTCTACTCTACTTGTTTCATCAAACAACAATGATGCTGTGTACTACTCCAACTCTTATGATGATGAAGATGATGACTTTAATACGTTGAATCAGGGACTTGCTCTTATTGCTCGTGCATTCAGCAAATTCTCTAACAAAACTAACAACCGTCAACGTTCATCTTCAAACACAAGAAATCAAGCTGTTGTTAATGATGGAAGAGTGGAAATTCAGAATCGTAGCTATGGTCAATCTGGTTCAGGAAGCTCTTCAGGAAACTATGGGAATGGTCAGAGGTTTAGTAACAATACCGGGTTCAGAAACAACTCAGCATCTCCTCAACAAAGGTCTGACTCAGTTGCTACAAGAAACTCCAGCTCAGGGAATGCGGTTTGGTGCTACAATTGCAATGAACAAGGTCATATAGCTACAGCATGTCCCAAACCGAGAACTCGAGGTAGTAAGTTTCACAAGCAGGCATTACTCATGGCTCTTCAAGATGAAAAGGATGGACATTTCCCTGAACAAGACAACAACTTCATGGCAAATGTACACAATGATGATGACATGGAAGATCTGGAAGCTAATGCAGCTGTGATGCTTATGGCCAACATGCAGGAACTTAAGCTCAATGATTCAGGTCCAGTGTATGACACTGACGGCTTGTCTCAGGTACATGACCTCAATGCATGCTTGATAAATGAAATTATCTCACCCTCTGCTTCTGAATCAGATATGGCGCAAGTTGTTCCATCTACATCATCTTCATCCTCTCAAACAGATGAACAAATAAGCACAGTTGTCATATTTGATGATGACACAGTTGTTTCATTTGATGATCCTATTGAGAATGATAAATATGATCAGTTGGAACAACATGAACCATCATTTGATACAGACCCTGACCTCATAATGTTATCTAAACAACTGAATGCTCAACAATTGCTAATTGCAAAGTGCAACGAGAAAAACAAAGTTTTAAAAGAAACTAATGCAACACTTGCAAGAGACATTGAGTGTTATAAAATTCAGCTTTCTAATCAAGAACAAAAGATTAAACACACTAAAAGTTTTGAAAAAGCTTTTCAAGATTCTTACAACAAAGAACAAGATCTTCAACGCAAAATACAAGATTTAATTGAGTCACATGGAAAGTTGATTTCGAAACTTGAAAGTGAGAAGGGTGAATTGAAAAAACAGGTTGAATGTCTTCAAACTGAACTTTCAAAAACAGAAACAAAATTGTCAAGTTGTCAAAAAGATTTTCATGAACATAAAATACGGAAAAGGAAGTACATAGACAACTTACTCGGTGATATTGTTGATCTTGAAAAACAACTCAAAGAATTTCGTCACATTGTTTACAAACACGGGAACTCTGTCACAACAATTCAGAAATTTACTTTAAAACCGAAACCCAATTGCGGTTATGCACTTGGTGATTACAATTCAATGTTTCTACACACGGCATTCAAAGAAATTCCAAAAATTTACAGTATGGATTATTTTCTTGATAATACGGTTGTGCGTGCTGTTGTTTTTGATACTGAGGAGGAAGAAGAACTTGAAGATGAGAGTCGATCTAAAATGAGTCAAGTTCAATATTGGACACCATATGACTATTCAAAAGCTCCTCCACTTTCAAAATCTTTTGTCACTCAAAAGGAATTACCTGAGAAATCATGGTTTATCGAAGAGTCATATGTTTCATCTCACAATGAGGCTCCTGTCCCACCTGTAGCACAAATAAATGGTCCTTTACCATCATCCGGTCAACTTACACGTTTACCAAAATGTCGTGTCTTAAATTATTTCAAAACCTTTATGGAAGACATCGATATTTTGGAGGAAACAATTGAACGCAATTCAGAAATAAAAATTGAAACTTTTCAATCCGCTTACGAGCGAGAAAAGAGAGATATTTTTCAAAAACAAATGAAACCAATTGTTCAACACCTTCGTCTATGTGCTACACGTTGGGATCAGGAACTTCAAAAGGAGGTCAAAAATATGATAAACGTTTTTGATACTGCTGAAAATGAGATTTTGGTCCAAAAGCTACAAACTAAAGTTTTCAAAAATGATGCTGATCGACTCTTGGAACAAGTTCTCTGTGCTGATATTTTGTCTGTTATCATGAATGATCTTTATAATTCTGGTACTTCTATGCTTAAGCATGATCATTGTGTTGATAATATCTTGTTGAATGAGGAAATTGAGACACTTAAACTGGAAAATGAAAAGTTGAGAATTAAAAATGATGATGTGACAAAACAATTTTCAAAAGAAATTTGTCAACTCAATCAAAGGCTTGAATGGTGTCAAGCTAAAAGTCTTGAAAGGGAATTGAAGTTTCAAAGTCAAAATGTTTCAAACTCTTGTCAGATTTGCAAAAACAACGAGTCTTTAAAAGGTCGATGTTTCAAATACGAGAAAGAAATTGCGGATTTAAAAATTGAAAACGCCGAATGGCAACAAAACCGCGACGACATCAAATATTGCAATGGTTTACTTGAGTCTGAAATTCAGGACAAAAATCACATCATCATTGATTTGAAAGAGAAAGTTAAGCTACTTCAAAAAGGAAAAATGGTTGACACCACGGTGATAGCACCAGGAATGTATCAAATAAACAAAACTGATAAAGGAAAGGTTGTTCAAAACACTAATGTTGATACCTCCACTTCTACAGGACTAGTCTCCACTTCTAGCGTTAGCAGACCCAAGCGAAAAAGTAAAAAGAAGAATAGGATCTTGCAACGTAAGAGAGGACACCTAGAAGCTCAGGAAGTAGAAGACCAACTTAGGAATTTGAATAAAACTCATGTTGCATCAGATTTAGATTCTAATCTGGCAAATTGTAATCAAAATCTAAATGTAACGAATGATGAACCTTTGAATGTTTTGAATATTAATGCATCTTGTGTATTTTGTCGTAAAAGCGTATCATCTGGTGATCATACAAAATGTTTAGCTAATTCTCTTCTCAATCGTCATAAGAAACGTAGGACACGCATTCCTTTTAGGCCCACTTATGCCTCTAAGTCTAACTTAGGAAAGCCGTCTTCTACGGTTTCTAATGATGTCCCAGTTACCCCCATAGGTGCCGAGAACAAATCTAGGACTGAGCCAACTACTAGTGCATTTAACATTAAGAAAGCAAAAACTAGTTGGAACTGGCAACGTTGGTTACAATACAAACCAGATTTTAAATGGATTCCTAAATTGTTAATTACATGTGTTACTAACCAACAGGAACCCGCATTGTCTTTGGGTTCCACCCTTACTTCTGTTCCACCCGTGTCTTCTTCTGGTGATGCAGGTGGTACAGATTGTTCTCTGGATTGTTGATAGCGGATGCACCCGACATATGACAGGCAATCTCAAACTGCTACACAACTTTGTCTCAAAGTTTATAGGAACTGTCAGATTCGGGAATGATCATTACGCTCTTATAATGGGATATGGTGACTACATCAGCGGTAACATTGAAATTAGTCGTGTTTACTATGTGGAAGGCCTTGGACACAACCTTTTCTCTGTTGGTCAATTCTGTGATGGGGATCTAGAAGTTGCATTTCGTGAGAAAACTTGCTTTGTTCGCGACTTACAAGGAAACGATCTAATGTCTGGCTCACGCGGCTCCAATCTTTATACAATATCAATGTCAGATATGATTGCAACATCTCCGATATGTCTTCTCTCCAAAGCAGAGTCAACTAAATCTTGGTTATGGCACAAACGTCTTTCTCACTTGAATTTCAGAACCATGACTGACCTTGCTCGTTATAAACTTGTCGATGGATTTCCAAGATTCCGTTTCACCAAAGATCACTTATGTCCAGCCTGTGAACAAGGAAAAAGTACTCGTGCTCATTTTCCGTCTAAACCTGAGCAAAGTACGAATCATGTTTTACAACTGCTTCATATGGATTTGTGTGGACCGATGCGTGTTCAAAGTATCAACGGTAAACGGTACATACTCGTAATTGTGGATGACTTCTCCAGATGGACTTGGGTTTATTTTCTACGAAGTAAAGATCAAGCTCCTTCGATGATCATCACCTTTCTCACCAAAATTCAAGTTCAGCTTCGAAACATAGTACGAATCGTCAGAACTGACAATGGTACTGAATTCAAGAATCAGACACTTCGGTCTTACTATGAGAAAGTGGGAATTGAACATCAAACGTCTATACCTAGAAGCCCAGAACAGAATGGTGTGGTTGAAAGACGCAACAGGACGTTAGTGGAAGCTGCTAGAACTATGTTGATTAATGCTCAATTACCAGATTACTTATGGGCAGAAGCTGTTTCAACCGCATGTTATACTCAAAACCGTTGCATGATCACAAAACGCCATCGCAAAACACCATATCAAATTGTTCACAAAAGGAAACCGAACATCGATTACTTTCATGTATTTGGAGCACTTTGCTATCCGAAAAATGATCGTGATGATTTAGGTAAACTCAAAACTAAGGCTGACATCGGAGTGTTCGTTGGATATTGTGAAAATTCCAAAGGTTTTCGGATATGGAATCGTCGTACAAGAGAAATTCAAGAAACCATTCACGCTAATTTCGATGAACTCACCCAGATGGCTTCTGAGCAACACAGCTTAGGACCCGAATTTAACCGTCTCAACTCTCCGGCATCTTCAGCTGAACCTTTACCACTTAACCGCAAAGAATTAGAAACCTTGTTTGCTCCACTATTTGATGACACGATTGAATATCGTCCTACTGAGGTCTCACCAAATTCCGCTGCTCAACCTGATCACATTCCAGTACCAGACTCACCTCAACAAACTTCAACAAGTGTTGAGAGAGACGGTCCTTCAATTGTATCATCTACAGCAGAACAAACTGGTTCTACTCCCTGCCATCCAGCTGAAGATCCAACACCACAATCAGTTCCACAACCCGCAGATCATGATCCTGATGCGTTCATTAATCCGTTTGCACCAGCTACTACAGTTTCTGATATAGCTGAGTCATCAACACGCAACTTGGATCCTGCCAACATGCGAGATACATATCAACTACACCCGTCAACACACAAATGGACTCGTGACCATCCACTAGTCCATATTATAGGCCATCCAGATGCACCTGTTATGACAAGACAACGACTTCACACCGATGGTGAAACTTGCATCTACGCACTCACAGTTTGTCATGAAGAACCCAAGAACATTAAAGATGCAATGACTTATGACAACTGGATTGAATCTATGCAAGAGGAATTTCAGCAATTCATAAGATTAGAAGTCTGGGAATTAGTTGAAAGACCTGACGGAGTCTTTGTCATCGGGTTAAAATGGATCTGGAAGAATAAACTTGATGCAGAAGGAACAGTCATCCGCAACAAATCACGTCTGGTAGCGAAAGGATACTCTCAACTTGAAGGTCTAGACTTTGCTGAATCCTTTGCTCCAGTGGCACGACATGAAGCTGTTCGGATCTTTCTGGCTTATGCTGCTCATAGGAATATGGTGGTTTACCAGATGGATGTGAAAACAGCATTTCTGAATGGAGAACTCCGTGAAGAAGTTTATGTCAGTCAACCTGAAGGCTTCGTTGATCCTGAGCGTCCTAATCACGTCTACCGACTCAAAAAGGCTCTCTACAGACTCAAGCAAGCCCCACGGGCGTGGTATGACAAACTATCCACTTTCTTATTGGCCAATAAATTTTTTAAAGGATCGGTGGATCCCACACTATTTACAAAAACCTACGGGGAGGACTTACTTGTTGTTCAAATATATGTCGACGACATCATTTTTGCCTCAACAAAAAGAAGTTATTCTAATGATTTTGCAAAATTAATGAAAGATAATTTTGAAATGTCCATGATGGGTGAACTTTCGTTCTTTTTAGGACTACAATTTCATCAATCACCCCGTGGAATTTTTATAAATCAGTCCAAATATGCTCTTGAAATCTTAAAGAAACATGGAATGATAACTTGTGATACTTATAATACGCCAATGGGCTATACCACAAAACTAGATGTTGATTTACATGGGACTCCCGTTGACCCTACCAAATACCGAAGTATGATTGGGTCCCTCATGTATCTCACAGCTAGTAGACCTGATATAGTTTTTGCTGTCTACATGTGCTCTCGCTATCAGTCCAGACCAACTGAAAAACACCTCAGTGAGGTCAAGAGAATCCTTCGATACATAAAGGGAACCATTAACTTGGGGATCTGGTATCCGAAGGATTCTGGTTTTGAACTAATTGCTTTTTCAGACGCTGATCATGCAGGATGTTTAGACACACGCAAAAGTACATCTGGTGGATTACAGTTTCTTGGAGACAAACTTGTGTCATGGCAATCTAAGAAGCAGGACTGCACGTCTTTGTCATCTACAGAATCTGAATACGTAGCCATGTCGGCTTGCTGTGCTCAAGTCATCTGGATGAGATCACAACTCAAAGACTATGGCTACCTATTCAACAAGATTCCTATCTACTGTGATTCAAAGAGTGCGATTGCTATCTCCTGCAACACTGTGCATCATTGCAAATCCAAACACATCGATCTCCGTTATCATTTCATCAAAGAGCATGTGGAAAGGGATACAGTTGAACTTTATTTTGTTGGAACTGAGTACCAATTGGCAGACTTACTTACCAAATCTCTGGCACCATCCAGGTTTGCTAGTCTAGTTCACCAGATTGGTATGAGATGTTTGACACCAGAGGATCTGGAAAAGTTTTTAAAATACCACTGATCGTCAAACATCACAACTATCATTGTATAATATTTATCTTTCTTTCTTTACTATAAACTAATGAAAACCCAAAAAGATTTTTTTTTTTTTTTTTTTTCACACTTTATTTTTCTTAAAAAAAAAAAAAAAAAAAAATGCAAGTATATCGCTTCCATTCAACACCTTGTTCTTTCTTTACAAGTGTTGAGGGGGAGTCACACTTAAATCTTTTACCAATTAATTGGTATACTTGCATATTTCTCGGTTCGGAAAATGTGCGAGTGGTTTTAATTCACTACACTTTGTCTCTTTTGGTGTAAGCCTTCATAAGTTAACTTTACGAAGTCACATCTCAATGTCTATAAACTTCATAGGAAGAACAATGTAGTTAAGGGACAAATGTTGTCAATTCTCAAAGTGTCAAAAATACTTTAGTACACTTGTTTGCTTCCTATAAAAGTCAAAGGACTAAAGGTGACTTAAATCAAATTTTTCAAAATAAGTAAACAAACAAACCGTACATACCAACATACCACCACAATTTCAAAATCTAAAACCCCTAAAACCCTTTCTTAAACCTACGGTTCATAATCAAACTAGCAAACCACGACCTTGATCTTTCAATTGTAAGTTCCTATGGATTCACTTGGGTATTTCAAACATAGGATCTTGATTAATTGGTTTTTCAATGGTTAGATATCATGTTATCACGAATTCGAAAACTAGGGTTAGGATTTCGAAAACATGTGTAACCTGTTGTAAGGGTTAATTCTTGATGAGGTTTTGTCACTTTACTTGTTTCTAATAATTCCTCATCAGTTATTACCTCATTCTATCATGTTTGCGTGGTTCTCGATTTCAAAAGATTGGGTAGAAGTGGGTTGTTAAGATTCTGTGATTATTTGGTTAAGGTTAGTGGTGGGATTTGCTTATTAGGTCTCTTATGTGCCTTATCAATCTTGCTTGGATGTCTCTCACTACTCCTACATATTTCTCGATGTACTTAATTGGCTCGTTTGGAAAATTATCGAGATACTCTTGTCTCGTATATTATTATATCTGTGACTGGCAAATTTCTGTGATAACATGATTTGTGATGAATACAAAGGTGTAATCTCATGAGAATTCGATTATATTCTTGTATAAGAATATTTTCGAGAAAACTGTGTCCTATCGAAATCTTTCTTAAATTATCGAGAAACTCAAGTTCTCGATAAAATGGTTTCTCGATATAATAAAGTTTCTCGATATTCTGAGGAAATTTTCGAGAAATCATTTTCTCGATAAACTTTTTCATTTATCGAAATCTTTCTGGGAACTCCATTTTTTTCGAAATCTTCAGTTTCTCGAAATATTGATATAGGAAAGATCTCGATAAATATCAATGTTTCTCGATATGACACTTTCTCGATAATGTTTCATTTATTGAAATCATTCAATTTATTAAACTTTCTCGATAACACCAGGTTCTCGATAAGATTGATAATAGAATTTTTTTTCCGATAATATCAAGTTTTTTCGAAAAATAAGAAATCTCGATAAAAGGTCCATGATGCATTTTTTTTCGAAATATTGTTTGGTATTATATCAATGTTACCTTGGTGTGATTCATTAAGTGTTGTGTAATGTGATGTAATGTGAATTGTGCTTGTCATGTTGTACTTATTTGCCATTTGCATTATTTGACTCATTCTTAAATGACGCATTTGTGCTTAATTGTTTCAAGTAGATATCTATATCCAATATCTAAACTGTGCTAACTCATAACACATTTGGATGTTTGATTTATGGTGATACTTTTCAGAAAAACATGGCTGAACACACTGAGAACGTCGCAGAACAACCTCTTCCATTACTCACCTTGGATGACATCACTCCCGAGAACTACAATGTCACAATTGGCAACAACAATCCCAGAGTCGATTTCAACAAGTTGAATATCACAGAGAAATCATGCAAGATTGTGAAAGATATCCTACTGGCACATCCATGCAAACCACTTCTCACCTGCTCTACTTCAGTTCCACTGTTCTATCTTCATCAGTTCTGGCTTACTGCTCAGACCAACTTGGATAATGAGTCTTTCACTGTTACCTTAGATGGCCAAGATTACTCTGTAGATCATGACGTTCTTCGAACAGCTCTTCTCATGCCACAAACTGACAACGAATTTGCTCCGATACTACCTGACCTGGAACTTCTTGACTTCTTCATTGAATTAGGATATGAGGTTGATGATGATGAACCTCTAATCAAGCTTTCCAAATTCAATGTCAAGTATATACCTCAGCCTTGGAGAACATTCTGTTTGTTGGTTGTTAGATCTATATCTGGAAGGAAAAGTGGTCATGAACATCCAAGGCTCGAACACCTGCAAACATTCTGGGGAATGGTGACTCTGACACCAATTGACTTTGCAGTTCCTATCATGAATGATATCATCTACAGTATTCAGACCGACCGTGTGAAGACTATGATACCATTCACAAGATTCACCAAGCTTATCGTTGAACATCTCTGCAAAAGTTCTCCAGAATTCATCAAGAGGATGGCTGATCCTAATGAACCGAAGCACCTCTTCGAGGACGACTTCCCCACCTTATTCATCAAATCAACCACTTCCGCTACCAAGATCAAAGGAATGAGGATTCCCGAATACCTTCTGAATGACAACATTAAGAAAAGGGCGAACTTCAAGTTGTATGATCTGGCTTACAAAGGGGAACTGGAAGAAGCAACAATAAAGACTCGTAGCAAAGGAAGTGTAAAGTCTGGGAGTACCACGAGCACCACTGGATCACCTCATACAAGATCTAAGTCTGCTACAAAGGCAAAACCCAAGACTACTACCACACCTAAACCTACATCCAAACCTAAACCTGCTACCAAACCAAAGAAGAAGGCAACTCCTGAGTACTTTATTCGGGATGAACCTACTCCTCCACCTTCTGACACTGAGTCCGAATTTGATACTGAATCTGATGAAGAAGAACCAGACTATGAACTGAGATACAGAGCACCTGATGAAGGATTTCCAGCAACAGAGATTGTCGTACAACAAAGTCTTGTAACTTATGAAGAAGAGACAAGGAGAAGAAAAGGTGTCACTATCAATGAGCCAAATGATGATGAAGACGAAGCAATCGTTGAACCATTAGTCGATAAACGTAAACTCAAAAGTATAGTTGTCGACACTAGAGATGAAGAAAAGCGGCTTAGGAAAGAACAGAGGAAAGCAAGTCTTGAAAGCCGACTTCTATCACACCCTCCAACACCACCACCTATCGATCAGTCAGAACATGTAGGGGCTACAAGCAGTATGGTTCCTCCAACAACGTCAGAATCAGCTCCACAACCTGATGACAACGTTAAGGATACAGACAAGACTGAAGATGTCCACATGACTGAGACTGCTACTTTAGAGGAGAATGTTGGCGGTCAAGAGAACTTAGCTACGGATCAGGAACATGAATATCTTATTACTCCAGAGTTTCTTGCACGAGAAGCAGAGGAAGCAGAGGAACGTCGTCGAAAGGAAAATGAAGAGAAGAACGCGTTCGACACCAACATGTTTCTTAAGTCATCTTCTCAGCAGACCTCCTCAGCACAACCTCCACCTCCTCAAGACTCTCCGCCAAAGGATCCAACTCCTCCTGCTTCTTCTTCAGACTCTCACAACGAGTCTTCGTCCGAATCATCACCAGAGCACTCATCACCCACACCATCTGAAACCGCATCTAAACAGCATTCGATCAATGAACCAAAACAACAAGTTGATCTTCAGGAGCAAGTGAACAAACTCACCGACATGGTTACCAAACTGACTAAACAAGTTGAGGAATTCCAGGATTCTACGCAGCTGATTGACAAGTTCTTGAAATCTGATTACGAAGGGTTTATCAGAACTGCAACACATGATTTTCTCACTGATAATCTGGTTGAGATGATCACTCCTGAAGTTGCAAACCTTCTCAAACCAATCAATGACAACTTGGATCACAGAATTAGAAGTGTTACGAAGAAAATGTTGTCTACTACACCCTTCACGCTTCACACCGCAAAATCTTCTACTGTGGCTCCAACCGTCCAAGAATTGTCTCTCAATGACATGCTTGTCAAAATTTTCGACAACCTTGCCACCAAAACCACACAAACAGCTGAAGAAAAAGGCCTGTATGATGCTATGGTAGCTTATATGTCAAAAGAGTCATGCAAAGATGCTGCTGGATCCCGAAAGAGGACAAGAAAAGATGACGATCCTGACCCAAACTCCAAAGGCAAGAAACCTAAGTCTGGAACAGGTCCCTCATCCTCTCTACAACCACAGAAGGACTCCACTCCTCCTGGAACTCAACAACAACCCTCAGCTACTGGTGAAGGTCAAACCGAAGATGAAGAAATGTTCATGGAACAAACTGATGACTTCCAAGATCAACTTGACACCGATTACCGTGCTCCACCTACTCATGATTCTCATGCTGGTCCATCATCACCGTCCAAAGCCAAAGACAAAGATGCTACATCCAAGTCTAAGAAATCCAAGAAGAAAACACGTCATTCATGGCTCGACAATGATGACAATCCTCAGAATGATTGGCTGACAGAAATGGTCCAAGCTCAACCTCCTCTGGAAGAAGAAGAACCTCTTCCTGGTAACACTCTTCAGTTCACCCAGGTTATTATGAAGGATCTTCACATCAACAAACTCACAAAGGCAGAGCTTAGAAGAATCAATAAGGATGCACAAGAATTCCTCAAGAAAAGATCTGGAAACAAAGTCGAATACGAATATCACATGCAGAATATAGCTAGTGCAATGTCTGCCGACTTTGACTGGTTAAATCCTGAAGTGAATATCGATCTAAGTTCCAAGAATCATGAAAAACCTTACTTCACCGACTGGACCAAACCATTACCGTTGAAAGGATTTCCTGACAAACCGAAGATACCTTACAGCTTCTTCTTCAACAAAGATCTTCGTAACATCCAGCTCACTCAAGAGATATCCAAGAAGAAATATGCTTCCTCACTCACAATCTCAGTACCAGCCGCTAGATACGAAATTCCAGCCATTGAAGAAACCACCCGTATTTTCAGCAACTCCATCGTTGCTTACGACAGAGATGCTCTACACGGAATTCAACATTGGCCTGATCGTCGTCGTCTCGGTTATACAAGCAGATTAGGAGAGACATCATTGGAAAATGTGAAGCAGAAATCAAAGATCATCGCTATCTTGGAGATTCAGCAGTCGAAACGGTTTAACTACTTATTCATGCGTGAAATTGTTGTTAAACGACAAGATGAAAAGAAGTACAAGTTCTCCGAAGCAGACTTTCCCAACCTTTATCTCAATGACATAGAAGATATGTATCTTGAAAAGGTTCAGAGTAGAATGCGCGGATTCGATAGAGACATTCAGTACAACTTCATGGCATCGCTACTTCTTTACATCCGACGACTGATTGTTCAAGAAAGAGTGGAAGATCTTCAGCTTGGAGTGGAAAGTTACCAACAAAAGATCAATTTGACAAAGCCACAATTCTACTTTGATGGTCTCTATGACACACCACAGTTTACTCTCATCCAAGAACCATTTGGCTTCACCTACATAAACAGCAAAAAGCTACAAAGCTTCATGAGGTTCGATGAGGTACATAAATTCTGTGATGTTACACTCAAGTTTGTTCGTGATGGGCTTGTCAAAAGGTTGAATGATGATCGACGTAAGATAGCTAAGGGGGAACAACCTAGATGGAAATCCAGCTCCAGAAGACAAGTTCGTAACTTTGTCTTAAAGATTGAAGAACGGTTATTTCGACGGGAACAGATCAGACGACTGGAAAGCTACATCGGTGCCAGACCATCATTTCCTGTCAGAAACTTCGAAAGACCAGAACCTCAGTTCACTAACTTCAATGCTCCACTTCCAGACGAAGAATAACTTGGTACATCTGGTCATATTTTTTTCAATATCAATTGTTTCATTGATTGAATCATTTTTCCATTATGGTTTGTGCACACATAACAGTGTACAACCCGTGCTTGTAATTAAAGGACCCTGAGGTACGCTTCAGTGCCTCAATCCTCATATAAGGAGCGAAGGCTTCTTACTTTTGAGTAGAATTAATCAAACGTTTATGATTTTTCATAATTCTGCTCAAAAGGACAAGTATTTCACCTCAATAAGACCTAATCACTTGTTGAGGGGGAGCACTTGTCAAAACAAAATACTTTGCTCTAAATCAAAAGTTCTTGGTGAATCTCCCCGTAAGACTCAAAAAGGCATATTTTAATCAAAAGTTTATCAAAAACACCATTTTCTATGCTATTTTTGAGGGGGAGAAAATGATAAAGTGATTAAAATCTACGAAGTCAATGCTTAAAAGTTGTATCATGTGCGAGCTAGACTCAGTATTTACCCAGGAATTGACGAGATAACCCAAGTTTGTAACATCGAATGGACGTATCCTCGACGGGTAATAACATCAAGTTAGTTACTAGAGCTAGTTGTCACCTAAAAGCTGACAATGTATCTCTTTAACTAACCACGTAAGCGTGTCTCGAAAAGGATATGTCTTAGTAGAAATGTACCATCTCGAGAAGCTTTCTATGGACTTGACCAGGCTGGGTAATAACTTCAAGCTAGTCTAACTAGTGATGTAAGCGTGTCTCGAATCGGTCGTGTTCACGGAAAGTGGATCAATTCAAAAGTGATTGCTCCTCCCGCATGTGCAAATTTATTTAAACACTTATGAGCACATGTGCAGGGGGAGCCCTTCAAAAAGTGTACACAAAACTCTCAAAGTGTTAACCAAAATATTTGATTATCACAAACACTTTGAGAGATTTTCTATCAAAGGTTTCTTGGCTACTGTCGGAGTTATAAGGTGATTAAGATAGGAATATCCGTCCTATGATCCGCCAGAGCCGGAGGGATCTACCCAAGGACATCTCCAATAGTTAGAATTAGAAGTCCTTAGGTATGATACGAAAAAAGGAGAAATGAATGAAAGGGAAAGAAGGAGTTGAATAATTAAAAAGAAAAGTAAAGTAAAGGGTGAAAATAAATAGCCCTCCATATGTTCAACCTTAGGGCAGACACCGGGTTCAATACGTATGCTACTGGTTGTTGCAAAAGACAACACCGGTATTGAAGACAAAGTCGTCATGGACCCAGTGACGCAATGCACTAAACCTTCTTAACCACTCAAGTTCTCTTAAAAGGACTTGTTTCATTCTCACAGGGGAACCCGCGTAACCTATCGACCTATCTCTTAGAGACGGTTGATATTGAAGAAGGACATCCCCAGTCTCCGCATAGGAAACCTAGGTGTGCACTTATAGAGTCTAGAGCCTTGAGATACATCAAAGATCTCTTAGGAACACTTAGTATTTCTACGACTGGTGTTCTACATCAATGAACATCAGTTGTAAACTATCGAGTCCTTCGCAGATCTTAGCAATCTGCCGAGAACGTTTATGAGAGGATTACGTAAGTATTTCTCAATGATTGAACGGAAATCCTGCCAGGGTCAACATTAAACAGCCCTGACAGCAGGTCACTTCGGTAACCCCACAAGGGTTACGCTTAGTGTTTGCGGTGGTTCCATTACGGTCTACAGTCGTGGAGTGATCCCCAGCGACTCACCCAGTCATTGAGCTACCTAGTAGGTCTCGTAAGCTCCTTCGGGAGTATCTGATATGGGAACGGCCTGGATAAGGATTAGAAGGAGTCTTCACAATATGTTGTTGATGAGCTCTAATTCCTTATCCGTAAGTACCGGTGATTTATTGCTAACTGTCTACTCGCAGGTACCTCACTTCCATGATGACGGATTCCACATGCTCATACATGCATCTTGCAATCATCAAAAGCTCCCTCAAAGATCAAAGCAACACAAAGTTCAAAGTAAGATTCTACGCCAAAAGGAAGAATCTACAAAGTTTAAAGACCAAAGATCTTATGTGAAAGAAAGGGACTACGTGCATGTATAAGTCAGAACTCAAAGATGTATGAGCATGTTGGAATGGCGGACAACCACCACAGACGCAGGAGTGACGAATGGCAGATTACTTCATTACACTATCACTACATCATCACCAAAGAACAATGACTAAGAGCAAAGTACATCTATCATTATTCTAATCATTTCTGAAGACGTCTAAAGCTATGAAAGTCAAAGATTAAGACAAAGACGTCAAGCAACCTTGATGACCGACCCTTAGGGGGAGATTGTTGGAACCATAGTTTTACTATTTTATCAAGTCTCGGTCATTTGTAATAATGCTAGGTTGCTTAGTTATTATTTACTTTCAATTACATTTTGTATTAAGTTTACTAGGCTTAAGTATGTAGTCCATGGGCCTCAAAGCCCATACGATTTGTAAGGAGGGAAGGAGTAGGAATGTTGCCCTAGCTCCTTTCCTATAAATACTAGTCTTAGGCCTCTTGTAAACTTGGTTGGTTATTTGAAAACATTAAGGAAACTCTTGCATTTCATATTCTCAAATTTCTCATAATCATCCCACTCTCATTCTCATCTCATTTCTTACATAATCATACTTGTGTTTACAAAATGGTGACCTAACACTTTATGGTCTTAAGCAAGCACCTCGGGTATGGTTTCAGCGGTTCGCTACTTACATTACTACTGTTGGGTTTAGTCTGAGTCATTGTGACTCCTCTTTATTCATTTACAAATAGGGTGATGATACTACATTTTTGTTACTCTATGTGGATGATATTGTGCTCACTGCTTCATCTGATAGTTTATTACAGCGGATTATTGCTTCTTTACATAAGGTGTTCTCTATGACTGATTTGGGTGCTCTTAATTATTTTTTGGGTGTTTCAGTTACGCGTGACTCTTCTGGGATGTTTTTGTCATAGCTTAAGTATGTTATGGAGATTTTGGAGCGTGCACATATGGCTGGTTGTAACCCTTCTCGGACTCCTGTTGACACTGAGTCTAAATTAGGTGATGATGGTGATCCGGTTTCTGATTCTATGTTATATCGGAGTCTTGCTGGTTCTTTACAGTATCTTACTTTTACTAGGCCTGATCTCTCTTATGCAATGCAGTAGGTTTGTCTCTTTATGCATGATCCTCGCGAGCCTCATTTCTCAGCTCTTAAGAGGATTTTGAGGTATGTTCGGGGCACCTTAGACTATGGCTTACAATTGTTTTCATCTTCTACTTCCTCTTTGGTTGCATACTCCGATGTGGATTGGGCAGGTTGCCCAACTACTGGGCGATCCACTTCTGACTATTATGTTTTTCTTGGCAACAACTTGCTCTCATGGTCCTCGAAGCGTCAACCAACACTTTCTCGTTCTAGTGCTGAGGCCGAGTATCGCGGTGTTGCCAATGCGGTTGCTGAGACATGTTGGTTATGGAATTAACTTCGTGAGCTGTATACTCCATTGTCTTCTGCTACGCTTGTCTACTGTGACAATGTCAGTGCTGTGTATTTGTCTTCTAATCCGGTTCAGCATCAACATACGAAGCATATATATATTGATATTCACTTTGTTCGGAATTTGGTTGCTGCGGGTGAAGTTAGAGTACTTCATGTTCCCTCACGTTATCAGTACGCGGATATTTTCACTAAAGGCTTACCTTCCGCGCTATTTGAAGAATTTCGTACCAGTTTAAGTGTTCGGTGTCCTCCCGCTCCAACTGCGGGGGAGTGTTAGTCGTATATGTCATAGGCCCGACTGGTGTTTTGTATGGGTTAGAGCCCAAATAGTATTTGATAGGGTTTATGTATTATATATTGAGATATTTGGTATTTAATAATATACGACACACATTATTATCCTTCAGTCAAGAGTAACAACTTTTGTGTATCGTTAGTCATTATACTCTATGTCTCTAAAGATTTGAGTTTGCAATTTTGAGAAAATTACTTTTGTGGGATAACCATGAATCAATCTTAGAGTCATTTCTCACACAATGCGCCACAACTCTGGTCGAGGAAAATGCATGGTGTCGTGTCGTATAACATTGATGCTTGGTAATATTGTTGCAATTGTCAAGAACTTTAAATATGTCACAAACAACTTTTTAAAGTAGGTCAGTCAAATCAGTATGGTATGAGTTTGATTCAAGTTTAATGTAGGTCAATTTCATGTTTGGTGTTCAATGAACAATTAACTCGTATGTGTCGAATGACAGTGTGCTTTTAGTTAACATCAATGTTATATATATATATATATATATATATATATATATATATATATATATATATATATATATATATATATATATATATATATATATATATATATATATATATATATTTTATTTATTATTTTTTTCTCTCAATGTATTTTCAATACAAATATATTCATGGTATTCTTTGTGACACACAATAAGTTGTGTTAAAATTAACTCAGTGTCATTTGCTAGAATATATACAAGGTTTTTTTTTTTTTTTTTTTTTTTTTTTTTTTTTTTTTTTTTCATTTCTATATCATTAAAGTTTGCATAGGTTCTGAAATTTATAAAGATATAGAACATTTGCTCATAGTACAGCTAATTACTGACTGCAAATATTGTTCATTTGGTAATATTTGTTCTTTGTTTATTTATTCAAACAACTGTCTTCGATTGTCTTATATTGAAATGAATAAAGAGAAAAGTAGTACGCTGAAAAGAAGGCAATAAAGCCCGACAAGGTAACAATATGTCGGTTTTTATATAAATTATAGTTTCACTTTCGTTGCCTTCGTCTTGCTACTGGAAAGTGGAAGCTGAAAACAAGTGAGTGGAGACTATTGAGTGAATGTAGAGGCGGATATTTGTGTTAAAAAAAAAAAAAAAAAAAAAAAAAAAAAAAAAAAAAAAAAAAAATTGCGTAATTTTTTAAAAGATTAAGGCTGCTCATCGGGTGAAAACCGGGCCGAGACTGAATCCGGCAAAAAACCTAGACCGAGAACGGACCGAATGTGGTCGGTCCGGTCTCGGTCCAAATAGGCTAAATGTCCGGTTTTTAAGCTGGACCGAACCGGACCAAGACCATATGAAAAACCCTAGACCGAGACCGGACCGAATGTGTGCGGTCTCGTCTCGATCTGGTCCGGTCCGGTCGGTTTTGTCGATCAGTCCGGTCCATCCGATCCGTTTGCTCACCCCTACTTAAAACCATTACATACCATCGAGACATTATATTAAAAGCTCTTTCACTTTCTAATACACTTTTTAGAAGCCAACTTAAGTAGCTTTTATTAGAGAAGCTTATGAGATTTTAAAGATATTGTTGGAAGATGTGTTTTTAGATGCTTCATTTTATTTTTTCATTGAGGTCGAATCTAAACCTATGCTCGAGAGATAGCTGTCTATACACTGATAAATGGTGTATGGATTCTCGAGAAGAGAGGAGCTGTGGTGGTCCCCCAGGCCGCCCGGATGTCACAAGTGAATCAAAAGTTGGATCTACATTGGATCTCACCTCAATCGCCCAATCTATCACCGGTTCGAACACGAGGAGTAAACTTATAATTAATCAAGCTGTTTAGAGAAACAGAGTCTAGGTCCATTGAACATTTATTTTCATCAGAAGGGCCAAAAACATGTCCGGTCCATAACTAAAAAAAACACAAAAAGAAGCAAATCAACGGCTGACAACAAACCACCTCAATCCAACGGTAGAAACAACGCGTGAGACCAAAGCTAAAACATGTTTGCGTTGGTAATCTCTATATCTAGGGCATCATATATTTTCAAACGCAGCATCTCTTCTCTCTTTCTACAAATATATAAACCCCATTTTATACACATCTCATCTCACGCTCTTTGCTTCAATCAAGATTTTCAAAAATGGTACACTTTTTTCATCTTTTTTAAAATCTGTTCAAAACCCTTTTGTGTTTTATGATTTATTTCATCTGGGCTTGTTTTAGTTTTTAAAAAGAAGCTGTATTTAAGCTTAAATCTTTAAAAAATGGTTTAGTTTTTGGTGTTTTATAAAAAATGAAAGAAACCCATTTGTGTTTTGTGTTTATTTCATATGGATATGTTTTAGTTTAAAGTAAATGTGATGTGTTTATGGTTTAATTTGTATGTTTGTGTTTTAGGCTTTGCCAAATCAGCAAACTGTGGACTACCCAAGTTTCAAGCTTGTTATTGTTGGTGATGGTGGAACTGGTATGGTTTTTTGTTTTGTTTTATTTAATCTTTGTTGTTAAGACTGAAGATTGATGAGTGTTTAGTGTTTCTGTTAGTTTATTTAGTTTTGCAGTTTATTTTTAGGTTCTTAGTGTTAGTTTATGTTTTTTTATTTGGTTTTGCAAGTACTTTTGTTTTATGGTTTAGGGTTTATGTTCATGTTGAGTTTTAGTACATAATTAAATTTTTACAGTAAATATTTCATGCCACATGATGGAATAAACTATGACAACCAAAAAAAATGACAGTTATTTTTTTGAAAATTTGTTTAGGTAAAAAGGATAAAAGTTACACTAGCTTATGTATGATGTTGATGCGGTTCTTTTTTATTTTGAAATTGGTTTTAGGGAAATGGTTTTTAATGTAATAGAAAGTTATAAAACTAGTATTTTTTAATTTGAACACATAAGCATATTATGAGGATTGAAGAAAATATATGCTAACGTACGTTGATTCTAAAAATTACTATTGTTTAGAAGCTTTTCTGTTTCAACAACAATACCATCTCATTGGAAAAGTTACTTTAAAATTTGAAAAGGTACATTGATTGTCAACTATTGTCTCCAAAAAACCAATATTTGGCCAAAAAAACCAGTTATTGACATGTTTTGATTTATATTTGCTGAGATGGGAGTCACCGAATTTGGTCACCAAACAAAGTACATGGATGTTCAATTACTAGTGTAAAAGGCCTGATTATGAACTTTAGGTATAGATGGATTTTTAGGCAGTTTGGTTTGTTTGGATAGAATTACTTACTTTTCCTTCTTAACTTTATTACGACTTTCTAGGTAAGCATTTACAAACACTCTCATAGTCTCATTGCTGTTGTGCTGCTTTTGTTGATCAACTTAATAATTGTTGCACAAAATTAATAACGTTGATGAAGCTGTGGGTTTTTGGATATATCTAAATTTTATACTAAGATAACAAAATGTTGAAATTGTGTTTCTGATTGTTTAAGCATTTGATAGACCAGCATTATATCCGGTTATTGTTTGGTACTCCTAATACAAAATCATAGAACTCGATTTTTCAAATATGCCTCAGGATTTTGGATATATCTTACATTTTAGTTTGTTGCTTATCTATCGGTGTGTGCTTAAAGATTGAAAACATTGGTTTATTAATTTTTTTGTTCTGCAGGGAAAACAACATTCGTGAAGAGACATTTGACTGGAGAATTTGAAAAGAAATACGAACGTAAGGATCTGTAAAGTTTGTTACTTTCTGGTATTTTGCCTAAAAAAGTTTTTTAGGTTTCTCAGTTATATTGCTGATAATATTTATCTGTTTATCTTGGTTAGCAACAATTGGTGTGGAGGTTCATCCCCTTGATTTCTTCACCAACTGTGGTAAGATTCGGTTTTACTGCTGGGACACAGCTGGTCAAGAGAAGTTTGGTGGCCTTAGAGATGGATACTAGTAAGTACTTTTATATATGCCATTTTTTATATGTTATAAGACTGACTGATTCTTGATCGCTTATTTCAAGTTCTCAAGTTCTTGATTGATTATTTCAATAAGACGTGTCTGCCATTTAATTAGCAAACTAATAGTAAAATAAAGAAGTGTATATACCTTGTGAACCTAGTTCTGTCATGCTTGTTTCGAAAAGACAATTTTGACCATTTAACTAAACGAGTCAAATAGGTAGAATGCATACAGGCCCAGAAGTTTTTTACTTGAACATATAAGATTGTTTATGTCGTGAAGAGTTCTTGTAATCTTAGGTTCAATCGGAAAAAATGGATATAACCAACTCTTTATAAAAAAAAATTATCCAACCCGCATGACCTGCCCATTCTGCCATCTCCTGTATTACTTAATTATCAGTTAATTTAACTGTTTGATGATTGAATTGCAGCATTCACGGTCAATGTGCCATCATCATGTTTGACGTTACCGCCAGATTGACTTACAAAAATGTCCCGACATGGCATCGTGATCTTTGCAGGTACACATTTTTCACAAATTCTGTTGGTTCATAACAGTTTTAGCCAAATTTCCTATTATCGGGTGTTGTCATAAAAGATTATCAGTTATGTTATTGTTGGAATGCAAAAAATTTTGTCAGTAGTATTGCTGAAAGTTATTTATTAGACAATTAACTGTTGGGTAATTTTTAATAGGGTCTGTGAGAACATCCCAATTGTACTATGTGGAAACAAGGTTGATGTGAAGAACCGTCAAGTGAAAGCAAAGCAGGTTACCTTCCACCGAAAGAAGAACTTGCAGTACTATGAGATATCAGCAAAGAGTAACTACAACTTTGAGAAGCCCTTTCTCTACCTCGCCAGAAAACTTGCTGGGTATATACTGTTTCTAATGCTTATGTATAGGCTTTAAATGTAATTATATGCTAAGTCATTATAAACATATTAATCAACTTTGCGGGTTTTGACTTTTGTTTCTGTTTTGATTAGGGATGCTAACTTGCACTTTGTTGAGTCTCCTGCTCTTGCTCCACCAGAGGTTCAAATTGATCTTGTTGCTCAACAACAGTAAGTTTTTTGTTATTATTTACAGTAGTGTTCTTTTGTAAATTAAAAATGATAGCGTTATGTTTGTCGTCTAGTGGCAATTCACTTGCAGGTTTTTGTATTTACCTGTTTACTTATGATGCTTCATGTGTTTTGTAGGCATGAGGCTGAACTTGCACAGGCTGCAAACCAACCCCTTCCCGATGACGATGATGATGCTTTTGACTAAGTGAGAAGTTGTCGGTTTTTACATTGTTACTCATCTTCAAGATTTGTTCACAAGGATTATATTTGTTCACAAGGTTTAGCTTTAGGCCCCTCGCGTTGCTTTGCTCTGCATTGTGTGCTTTCTTTGTTTGTTTGCTTTGCTCTGTTCATTTGTTCTGCCTCCTTTTGCCTGCTTGTTGCTTGTTTTTTTTTTTTTTTTTTGATTTTTGCCCTTTTTTTTCTCACTCGCACACCTGACTTGCCGGAGGTCTCATTGGAAGCAGTCTCCCTACTCCCTGGGTAGGGGTAGGATCTGTCTACATTATACCTCCCCCATACCCTGCCCCGGCGGGATTGGGTTTGTTGTTGTTTAGAGGAATGAGAATGTATGCAAATTCGTGGAATTATCCTTATTAATGTTTTAAGAACAAAGATTTTGAAACCTTTGTTTTGTATATTTTTATTCAAGTGTTGCGATGAGAGGCTGCATGTTTGCTTGATGGCTTAGTTTTTTGGTGGTCTTGTCCAAAAAGTTTAACTAAATTACATTTGCAGGTTCTTTTTAGAAATCTGAACTGTGCAATTTAGAAGTGCAGATTGGCGCGTGAGAAGCACTTCAAATACAATACTAGTGGCTTAGCATACATGCCAAAACATCATGTTATTTGCTAGATTTACAATAGTGCTTTGGGATTTCTTTTATTTTCTTATGGTTGTGTTAATTCTTCTTGTTCTTTGCCCATCACTTCCAGTACCACCTACACCACTCCATTTCCAATAATTGTAATCTTGTGGAAAACCTTAACCGCTTTTCTCACTGTAATTTTAAGATAATGATTGTTTAGGAGAACAATCAAAAACATTTTGAACTATCAAAGCAGCAGCTCCTACACTTATTGCTTTTCCAAACCTCTCCTCTATAAGCACTTTATGATGAATAGTAAGCACTTTGTGATGAATAGTACCTGAAATTGAACCAGATCACCTAGCGTATTCAGAGTACAAAACTTGATTTCGCAACAACCTTGTCAAGTTTCCATTTGTTGCAAAATTTCTTGATATCGCAAAAACACCCATTCACGATTCCCCTATCAACAATCACAAACTCAACCGCGCTAACTTATCGCCCACGCATAAAATCCTCATCCTCACCCACACCCATAACAATTTTCTAATATACTCATGTGTCAACATTACACACTCAACCGCGCTAACTTATAGCCATTCACGATTCCTGAGTATCCGCTATTTTACGAAGCATCGCTGCTTGAACAATAACCGCAGGACCTTGTATTATCCTAATCGGCTTTTCAATGTAATTATCAACATTAGGTTTTTTAGATGAAAATATGGTTTGGGTGGTGGTGCAGGGACGGAGGAAGGCGATCGGTCGGAATCGTGGTCGTCAATATCAAGGGATTGTTCCCATAGATGATTTGGGTGTGACTTCATTTTCTTGTTTATTTGGTGGATGTAATAATCAATTTGAATTTCTTGTTAGTTTGGTGGTGGTGAAGGGCCTCGGTGGAAGGTGGTGGCGGGAAAAAAAACTTATGTCCCATCGTTCCATATAAAAGAAAATAAAAATAAAAATTGTAAGTTGTAACAAAGATCGTCCCTGTGAGTTTAGGTTGCTTAAAAGGACACATTTACATCTCATGTGACCAAAGTTAACGACGAAAACAAACTCCCATTTGGCAAAGGACCAATCAATACGAAATAGACAACTAACATGGACGATCAGCGTAATTAATGAGAGTTAGGGACGAAACTAGTAATTAACTTTATATATATATATATATATATATATATATATATATATATATATATATATATATATATATATATATATATATATATATATATATATATAATCTAGATCAAATAAGATCAATCTTAAAGTTGTAAAAATAAGATCTAACTAAAATCTAACAAGTGACACTCTCGTTAAAATAAAATAAATTTTTTTATTGAGTACAACTAAAATTGTTAAAGTTCCGATGGTTTTCTTTTTTAAATTGACGAAACAGATGTGATACACTTTGATTCGACATATAATGTATCAGGTTAAGGTGATACACTTTGATTCGACATGTAAATGTATAGTTGTGTATCACTAATCCAAACTCATGTATCAGTTGATTATTAGTTGCTAAATTCGTATTAATACTTTATTTTTTGTGTATTATTGCTAATATGGTTATTTATAAAATGGTTTTAGTGGTTGTTTAGACTAGATCTTATTTTTACAACTTTAAGTTTAATCTCACATTAACCCTCCTCTATATATATATTAGTTTAAGACCCGTGTAATACACAGGTTGTCAAAGGAGTTGTTTAATAAAATATAATGATTTAGCATTGAATAGTTTAAAGAACTAAATAATTCAACAACTCTTAGTTAACCTGGTTTAGAGTGTTTGATAAATTAATGAAAACTCTGAATGATAAAAGTTGACATTTTAGCCTTTATTGCTTTATAAGCTTTTGATAAATATTTTGATAGTTATTGAAAGAGTACAATAAAAGTTTTGCAATGTTTTTGCTAAACAACACAATAATCAAAACGTTTAATTTAACTACACATCCTCGAACAAATTTTAGAATTCATAATATGCTCACCTACAATCATCAAAAGAAAAGAAATAAATTTAGACAAAGTCGAACCCAGTTGAGAACCGTTATCAAACATGCAAAAAGATTGCAACAAATTTTCATTAAATTCAGTTGTTAAGTCTTGTAAATTGTAAGCATTGTTAAAAAACAAATTAGAAATTAAACTTTTTAGAAAAGGCAATATTTTACCAATTTATAATTATGTATAGTAGAAACTCTTCTAACCAAATCACCTTAGGCGTGGCAATTGAAAAAGATGGCATTGGCGTTGTATCTTTGCATCAGCTAATTACACGTATAGACGAATATCCGTGCATAGCAACGAGATTTTATAGAAGCAGATAGTTTTAGTGATAAAAAAAGTTTATGGGTTATAAACAAAAAATAATAAAGTTTGAGGATTTGGGGATTAAACATAATATTTTGAAACCCGGTTCGACCCGAGTGGTTTAACCGGTTGAACCGTTCCGGTCAAAAAATAGGTCAATTTAAACCGGGTCAACCTGACGGGTTGGGTCAAAAAAAACTGGTCAAATTAAATCGGATCAGTTCGTCGAGTTTGAAGCGTCCTGAGTCAACCCGGTTTTCGATGTGTATTAATAGTTTTCTTTGAAACATATGTTTTCGACATTTTATTTTTAAGTTTTTCAACATTTCATTTTTTTAACTTTTCACTTTTCATTTTTACATTTTTGTTTTATAGATAGTATAGAATATAGATAGATATAAAAGGGCTAATACCCTCATTAAGTAACCCATGAATATGACGAAATATTTAAGGTCATGAAGGCAGCAGCAAAGGAAAAGGTTGGTCAATCTTTAACATCAATAGTAAGTGATACACCAAAACATACATCCACAACCATCACACCACACCAAAATCTAAAGACTCCTATGACTTCCCAAATTATAAAGTTCAATCCAAACACCCTTTTCACAACAGTCACATAATCAAAAACTTCGTAGGACCAAAAATTGAAACTTGACCAAAACACCCCCCCCCCCCCCTTCAACATAGTCACAGTAACATCTTATGTGGCTTGCGGTTGACCAGATTCTCAATCCTATGTCCCTAAACTATCGACCCTTTTGTACATCTTGAACTACCAAATCAAAACATTTATAATGAATCTAGTTGCACAATCTGGTACTAGCGAAAGTCTTTTTACCCAATCAAACCACTGTTTTTTTTACCATTAGACCATGCACGTAGCCACAAATAGATTCTTTGCTTTAACATGGGTTTTTTAGTTTTTTAAGCGGGCTCAATTAAATAAATATATTTTAGATTTATTACATCATCTTTAGTAATGTTTAACTGTATTAACCAATGAAAGATTGACACCTAGTCAAAGATTATATCAGCAATAAATAGAAAAGATATATAACGACAAAGAAAAGGGACATGGAGAATGCAAAAGGTGGTTCCGAAGTCGACGATTTCCCTCCAACACAAACAAACATCGAGGTTAGTCGAACTAATTTTTAATTGATTACTACTAGTTGTTCTTAGCTAATTGATCATTGATTTCGTAGAGATAAAAAATCATACATTCCATATAACATAAATACAATTCTTTTAAAGGGTTTCTGATAAAATGTATTACATCAAAAAACGTTGAAGTACAAAAGATATACATCTCAGCATATTTTTTTATTTACATGATTGATTGTTTTTATGAAAAGTATAGGGTGTGAAGTAAATAATGCCATGCATGTATGTTTTGGTTTTTATAGTACGTAGCAACTAGCAATGAAGAGCTCTCGTCTTGTATGCTTCTTCTTCTTGGTGATTCTGCTTGTCAAAGTAAGTGGCCTTCCACGATGGGAATTATTAGAAACCCTGGCTAACCGGAATGTGACTAACCTTGATCCCAACATGGAATCTATAAATGGAATTGACGATGACCTTTACCAGATGTGGCTCTTTAACGGTGGGTCTTCAAGTTCAGCTATTATCGATTATTTAACCCAATATGTGGAAAAAAGAGAGTATATAAAAAACAAGATTGATATGGTTGGGTCCATTCTTTTTGGAGCTGAAAAAGGTCGCTCAATCTTCCATTCGGCTATTAGCCTTTCGATTGATGACATGTTGATGCAGTGCTCTCTATCATCCTTGCATTTATTTTCCCAGCATTGTGGTTTCCAATCTCAACCTTACATTAAGTACCGTCGACTCTTTGTAAATATGTGCAATCACGTGGGTGAAGACAAGGCATCAATCAAGGAAGCAATCATTGCCGCCTGTGGCAACAAATCATTTGGCGGTAACCACACAACCTTCTTTTTTACTTAGGGTTTACCACGCAATCATTGCCGCTAGTGAGACTACATTCGTGTAGTAGGATTTACTACATGATAAGAGGCATTAGGATCACCCTTGTGTTAAACCCGTATCATAATTACTTGACCATTTAAGTCATATTACTTGGCTAGTAAAGTCAACTAATTTTTCCCACACCTTAGCGTTGTACTCATTTTTAGTACACGAAACCCCTAGTACACCCCTCCGAGCCTATCTTTTCGTTTCTAACTTTAAACATCTTACTTAAAGGAAGAATTTGTTACAACCCACTTAAATGTACACCCAAATCACCTTAGCCTTCCGTGTATGCACTCATCTTTAGTGCATTATTGTTTCATGTTTAAACCCTTAGTTAATTATCTAATTGATTACATGGTTGCTAAAGTCGAGTCATATCCTTGTACATATTGTTTTGGGACGATTGGAACTCATGGGTAAAGTACTTATGTTATGGAGTAATGGGGAAGAACATCTTATATTACCTCCATATGTGCGTTAATCTTAAAAGTACTCCAAGTGTTTTGATTATCTTAATTCGAGTCATTAGATTAGTTTATTGTAAAGTATGTAAAAATTCAAGTGTAAGGGGAATGTTCATTCCATATGATGTATTATTTTGGATGGTAGGGTAAGAGTGTATTAAAAAAAAATAAAAAAAAATTAAAAAAAAATCGAAAAATCAAGAAAGAGAAAAAAAAATAGAAAAAGAGAAAAGAGAAAAAAACATACGGACTACCATCCCGTTTCATTCTATGTTTATTTTATGTTTTTGTTATTTTTCATTTATTAGCTTAAGTCGAGTCTAGTCTTGGCTTAGCAACGCCATATTGTACATGTAATTAACCAAGATGATTAACTCGCCACCAGTAAAGATTGCCTTTATCCAACAAAACCATGTATTCCATATCCCTACACCTAACGTTATAACCCTTTAAAAGACCTCTTTGATAGTTTATCCTAGGTGCTTACGCCAAGTGGTGGAGGTTTGATCCTTTCCAAGGCCTATGGTAATCTATTTTGCTATGACAGGTAGTGAGAGATGTTTTTTATTTCCATATTGTGATATATACTTTATTACACCCGAGAGATGTGAGTATCTAGACTCTATTTGTGAGGTGCTAGTGTATGACCTCCGTGCTTGTCTTTGGTATTTAGTGGAACGATTATTTGTTGTAATTACTTTTATATTAGTGTTAAATGACCCCTAACTTGTATTTTGATTAGAATAAAAGCGCATTTGCTTGAGGACAAGCAAATCTCAAGTGTAAGGGTATTTGATGAGGCGAAAAATGAACCATTTTTAGGGGGTCATTTTAGCCCGGATTTGAATTTATTTGATCAAATAATGCCCTAAATCGTTCCTTTTATCATTTTAAGTACTTTTGGAGTGAATTCTGGAAAATGAAGCATTTTGGACGTTTTTGGAGCATAAAAGTGAAGAAAACGACAATGTCTTAATTTTCCTTGCTGGGAACAGTACCTGACGGCGTCACAAGTTTCTTAATGACGGCGTCAAGAGCAATGCAAGAGGTGGAAGTGGATAAAGTCCGTGACGATCCAGAAGAGTTTTGTACTATGGAGATGACGGCGTCACCATAGGCCGTCATGGTCCAAATGTTAGTGACGGCCCAGAGTAAGATTACACATGACGGCGTCAAAACTGGATCTAGGCAATCCGATTTCATTATGGGCGGCGAGTTGACGATGTTAGAATTTCCTTCTTGACGCCGTCACCCTGTAAAATCTATATATAGTTTTGCAATTTTCATTCATTAAAGAGGAACAATTAGGGTGTAACTTTGGAGAGAAACCCTAGTCCGAATATCACAGCTTTTTCAAGGGTTTTTACCCTTTGAGACCTTTCATGTTCAATTGAGATAAGTACTCTTTCAATTCATTCAATATGTCTACGTGTTGTTTGAATATATCTTACACTTGTCTTGAATTTAACATAATTGGCTATATCTCTTTTGTGTTTGCTTAGATGTAATGAAACCTAGATGTTAATTATGGGTTGATTGTTTGTTTATAGTTGTTACGGATGATTGTATTTGATGTTAGGCTTAAGAAAACTGACAGACTTCCATTGGTGACATGCTTGAACGTCTTAAGAAACATGATCAGAGGTGTACTATGATTTTTGGTTGTATTTAATGCGTAGGAGAATTCTAATGATCCCATGTTAGGAGCTTCTAACGGCTCAATGTAGGAGTGAAGTAGGATCCTATAGAGTTAGGGAATATCGTACACGGCCCTACGACTAGTATTAAGGAATACAACCCGTCATCCATGCAATTGTAACAAATTATCAACCTGTAAAAGATATCTAGGGAGTAATGAAACCTAAGTAAACACAACTCTCCCTATTATTGTTCACACCACATTAGTAATTAGCTTTATTTTCATTTCTGTTATTTTATTTTGATTGCATCTTAGTTAAATTGGGTTAGTTGATTAGCAACTAATTCCACCCACTCTTCCAAAAACCCGAGATTTTATTTGCTTTTATAAAATATAAAAAATACAAAAAGAATCATCCCTCACCTCTAGACCTAGTTCTTAGGCTTTCTAATCCTAGCGACACTATTCTTGAGTTAAACGATCAATCCCCCGGTACTTGTCACTATACTATACTACAACGATCAGGTACACTGCCTAGTGGGGGTTGTAAGCTTCTCGAGATCCCTCGAGAGGTAAAGCCTGGTGCGATTCCCACGTCTCACTTCTGTTTTACAAGTCGATCGTTGGTTTCTACAACCAATCGACAGTTTCTTTTTTACATCTGCTTTTCAGTCGATCGTTGGTGGTATATCACCAGTCGACAGGTTTTTTGAAGGATTACCCACAAAGTATGACAACATCTCTACAATTATTGCTCATTGGGAGCCATTTCTGGATCTCAAGACCGTCCGCTCTATGCTTACTACGGAGAAGATGAGGTTGAAGTCACGGGTCCATGACCCTTTAGTTAATGCTACTTCATCATCACCCATGGTTTTATTAGCAAACTCTACTGGCCGGTGATCTAATTCATCATTGGAAAAGGTAAACAAGCCGTGTTTTAATTATAATATTAAAGGTGCATGTCGCTTTGGGCCGTCTATTAAGTTTTTACATAATGGTGAACCTGGTAGTGCTACTCGACCATCTAGCTTGAATAATATCTCGTCTTCTGTTTTGACACCTACTAACATGGTAACTTTACAAAGTTTATTGGCTAAACTTAGGATTCAAGGGAATAATGTTGTTCCTAATACTGGTGGTGCTCATTCTGTGTCAACTCCTACCACGGCTTGTTCACCTCTCGTATTGCATACCAATCATAATTTAACAGGTTATCCCCCAAGTTTTTGATTAACTAATAGCCCACCATGTTTTCAAGCTCCATCTCATATGGCAACCAATACCACTGGTCCGTCTTTATACTCAGGGGGTTCACCAGGTTTCTTTAGACCCCAGCCTATGTACCAAGTTCAACAAGGGGGTGTTCCAGGTAAGGTTCATCAAAGGGGTGTGCAGGTCAGGTTCAACAAGACATCGGGTCAGGTTCTCTTGGACCCCAACCTTTGTATCCGATTCAACAAGGGGGCCAGGTTGGATACCCGGTTCACTATGGTTACAATGGGGGTTCGCTTGGTCCTACAATTTCACAAGGGGTTCATACTTATCGTTCTGTTCAATTAGGAGGTGCAGGTCCTAATGCTCAAAGGGAAGTGGGTCCTGCGGGTCAAGAAACTATTTTGCCACATGCCTTTACTGCCGGGACACTACAGGATCCCGCTTCTGGTAATTGAAATATGGACACAGGTGTGTCCTCACTTCTTAATGATGATTTCAATAATCTTAGTGATATTTTTAATTCGTGTACTTATTCATTTGTTGTAGTTGGTGATGGGCATTCTATTCCCGTTACTAACTCTGGACATAGTATTTTGCCTACACCTTTTCGCCCTCTTCATTTAAACAATGTTTTTATTACACCTAATATAGTAAAAAATTTAATTTTTGTTCGTCAATTTGTTTGTGACAATTAGTGTACCATTGAATTTGATCCTTTTGGTTTTTCTGTTAAGGACTTTCAAACTCGGCGGGTGCTGCTCCGCTGTGATAGCACTGGAGACCTTTACCCTGTCACGAAGCCCTCTCCTATTCCTCAAGCATATCTCACCAGCCTGTATACGTGGCATCAACGACTTGGACATCCAGGAAGTGAAGTGCTACGTCGTGTTATTTCCAATAATTCTATTTCATGTAATAAGGAGAAGTCTCCCGTGCTTTGTCATGTGTGTCAGCTTGGCAAACACGTGAAACTTCCGTTTGTTAGTTCTTCTACTTTCGTTAAGTCTTATTTTTGACATTGTTCACTCAGATTTGTGGACTTCCCCAATTCCGAGTCAATCTGGTTTTAGATACCATGTTTTATTTTTGGATCATTATTCATAGTTTGTTTGGGTTTATCCTTTAGTTAATAAATGTGATGTTTTGTCAAAATTTATGTTGTTTCATAATTTTGTTAAGACTCGATTTCAGTGTGACATTAAGTCTTTCCACTGGGATCATGGTGGTGAATTTGATAACCACTCTTTTCATAAATTATTTGCCGATAATGGGATTCAGTTTAGATTTTCTTGTCCACGCACTTCTCAACAGAATGGAAAATCCGAAAGGATGATCCGTACCATTGATAATCTCATTCGGACTTTACTGTTTCAAGCTCATCTCCCTCCTAACTATTGGGTTGAAGCCCTCAACATGGCCGTTTACCTATTGAATATATTACCATCACGTGCCATTGACAATGAAGTCCCATACACACGCCTTGCTGGCACTACACCAGCTTATAGTCTTTTACGTGTTTTTGGGTGTCTTTGTTATCCTCATCTTGATGCCGACCACAAACTTGGAGCCCGTGCTACACCTTCCGTATTTTTGGGCCACGCTACTAATCATCGTGGATACCGTTGTCTGGACCTCAACGCCAATAAAATAATCATTTCACGACATGTTACTTTTGATGAAACAGTTTTTCTGTTTGGTTCCACGACACCCAATATTAGTCCCTCGTATGATTTTTTGGACGACACCTCAAATTTCATCTCCAATATAATCAAACAGTCACCTATCTCCACTACTGGTTCACCACAACCTCAACCTAACACGCCTGCTCTTACAATCCACACTGATGCGCATACTTCTCCTCCACACGATCCAGCTTCCCCAACTGCGCCTCATATTACCACCCCACTTCCTACAAATGTCCCTAACCAATCTAACCAACCTCTCACCCCCATTTCCATTTCCCAAGATCCACCAAATCCACCTGTTAACCTAAACCCGGTTTTGATTCACCCCATGGTCACACGTTCTCGTGTCGGGACTACTCGTCCCAATCCCCGTTATGCTGGTCATGTGTCTACTATTTCTCCTTCACCTAGGTCATATAAGGATGTTTTTAATGATCCCACTTGGCGAAATACTATGTATGATGAGTATAATGCACTTATTAAAAATAAAACTTGGACTTATGTACCTCGACCTGAGGGTGTCAATATTGTTCGTTGTATGTGGTTATTTCGCCATAAATATTTGGCTGATGGCACTCTTAGTCGGTACAAGGCACGTATTGTTGCCAATGGTAGCACACAGATTGAGGGAGTTGATGTTGATGAGACTTTTAGTCCGGTTGTTAAGCCGGGCACCATTCGGACTGTCCTTAGCTTAGGTATTTCTCGACATTGGTCTGTTCACCAGCTTGATGTCAAGAATGCTTTTCTACATGGTGATTTAGCTAAAACTGTTTATATGCATCAACCTCCTGGTTTTCGGGATCCAGAGCATCTACATTATGTTTGTTTGTTACACTGGTCTCTTTATGGTCTTAAGCAGGCACCTTGGGAATGGTTTCAGCGGTTTGCTGCTTACATTACTATTGTTGGGTTTAGTCCAAGTCGTTGTGACTCCTCTTTATTCTTCTACAGATAGAGTGATGATACTGCATTTTTGTTACTCTATGTGGATGATATTGTGTTCGCTGCTTCATCAGATAGTTTACTATTATTGCTTCTTTACATAAGGAGAACTCCTTATTGGGTGCTCTTAATTATTTTTTGGGTGTTTCAGTTACGCGTGACTCTTCTGGGATGTTTTTGTCATAGCTTAAGTATGTTATGGAGATTTTGGAGCGTGCACATATGGCTGGTTGTAACCCTTCTCGAACTCCTGTTGACACTGAGTCTAAATTGGGTGATGATGGTGATCCGGTTTCTGATTCTACGTTATATCGGAGTCTTGCTGGTTCTCTACAGTATCTTACTTTTACTAGGCCTGATCTCTCTTATGCAGTGCAGCATGTTTGTCTTTTTATGCATGATCCTCGTGATCCTCATTTCTCAGCTCTTAAGAGGATTTTGAGGTATGTTCGGGGCACCTTAGACTATGGCTTACAATTGTTTTCATCTTCTACTTCCTCTTTGGTTGCATACTCCGATGCGGATTAGGCGGGTTGCCCAACTACTAGGCGATCCACTTTTGGCTATTGTGTTTTTCTTGGCAACAACTTGCTCTCATGGTCCTCGAAGCGTCAACCAACGCTTTCTCGTTCTAGTGCTGAGGCCGAGTATCGCGGTGTTGCCAATGCGGTTGCTGAGACATGTTGGTTACGGAATTTACTTCGTGAGCTGCATACTCCATTGTCTTCTGCTACGCTTGTCTACTGTGACAATGTCAGTGCTGTGTATTTGTCTTCTAATCCGGTTCAACATCAACATACGAAGCATATAGAGATTGATATTCACTTTGTTCAGGATTTGGTTGCTGCGGGTCAAGTTAGAGTACTTCATGTTCCCTCACGTTATCAGTACGCGGATATTTTCACTAAAGGCTTACCTTCTGCGTTATTTGAAGAATTTCGTACCAGTTTGAGTGTTCGGTGTCCTCCCACTCCAACTGCGGGGGAGTGTTAGTCGTATATGTCATAGGCCCGACTTGTGTTTTTTGTATGGGTTAGAGCCCAAATAGTATTTGATAGGGTTTATGTATTATATATTGAGATATTCGGTATTCAATAATATACGACACACATTATTATCCTTTAGTCAAGAGTAACAACTTTTGTGTATCGTTAGTCATTACACTCTATGTCTCTAAGGTTTTGAGTTTGCAATTTTGAGACAATTACTTTTGTGGGATAACCATGAATCAATCTGATGCAGCGTACGTAGAGGAACAACAGGAAGAATAAATTAGGATTGAGGAAAACCTCGACTTTTATTAATGATCACAAAACCACTGCCGCACAAAGCAATGACAAAGTGTTTAAATACATAAACCCTAACTTCTGGAATGGAAATAATTATGAAACAAAGTCCAACAACTTTTAAAAATTACGAGAAGTGACCGAAAATTGATTAAAATTCAAATTTTAACCAGTTTTGATGCATGGAAAACACTAGGCTTTTGTCGAATTCTGACACTTTCGCAAAAGCTTCGAATGATCCAATTTCTGCATATAATCCTCCCCGAATTGCACCGCATCATTCCCCTAGAGTAGAGAATATTCGACCTCGAATCTTGAACCGCATCATCATCCTCATCTGAAGAATCACCAACAAACGGAACAAGATGCTTCACATTAAATACGTCAGCAGTATGAATGTAGTTGGGTACGCGCAAACGATAGGCATTAGGATTGATCTTTTCCACAATTTCCATGGGACCAATCTTCTTAGCAGCAAGCTTACTATACTTGTGAGCAGGAAAGCGATCTTTAGTCAGAATAGCCCACACAAAATCACCGACCTCAAACTCAACAGCCCGCCGTTTCTGATCAGCTTGCTTCTTATATTTTGCGGTAGTGGCAACCAAATGAGCATGGGTAGCCTGATGAACTTGAGCCAACTGAGCAACAAACTCCTCTGCAGTAGCATGCGTGCGAACTTTGCTGGGCAGAGTAAGCAAATCAAGAGGTCCCCGTGGTGATAACCTGTACACTACATGAAAAGGACTAAATCCAGTAGTACGGTTTACGGCATGGTTGTAGGCAAACTCGGCCTGAGGTAACTTCTGATCCCATGCTTTAGGATGATCTCCCACCAAAGCGACCAACCTCCTTACGCATAGAAGGCCAATAATAGGAACCTACAAGCAACTGAAAAGTACGATCACGCCCCACATGACCCTCATTATGAAGCTCTTGGATCATTCTCAAAAGTAGGCTGCATTCCGGAATGCACAACTGAACCCCTCTAAACAGAAACCCATCTTCCAAGAGAAATTCTGTTGGCTCGCCTTGTTGAATGCGTGCAAGAACCAGGGAAAAGAACGGATCATCGACATATAATTCCAAAAAGGAATCAAATCCTGGTACGTGAACACGCATCTCAGTCAGCAAATTATGGCGACGACTCAACGCATCAGCGACACGATTAGAAACACCCGCCTTATGCTTAAACACAAAAGTAAACTGCTGCAAGTAAGAGATCCAAGAAGCATGTCGATTAGAAATTTTGTCCTGGCTGCCAAGATGCTTGAGGGAGTCATGGTCCGTGTAAAGAACAAATTCCTTTTGAAACAGATAATGACGCCAATGCTTGATGGCCTGGACAACCGCATAAAACTCAATGTCATATGTACTAAAACGAAGTTTAGCATTAGATAGCTTCTCACTAAAATAAGCAACAGGCCGGCCAGACTGACTAAGGACACCACCAATACCAGTTTTGGAGGCATCACAATGGAGCTCAAATGGTTGTGAAAAATCGGGCAGTACCAGAATAGGTGTGGAGGTTAACCGACGCTTAATTTCCAGAAATGCAGTTGCGGCGTCGGGTGTCCAATGAAACTTAGAACCCTTCATGCAATCAGTAATTGGGGCCATAATGCCACTAAAGTGAGGAATGAAACGCTGATAGAAGGAAGCCAAACCATGAAAACTGCGTGCTTCAGTGGTGGAAGAGGGTTGTGGCCAGTTTTCTATAGCGACAATTTTACTAGGATCAACCTTGAGCCCATCGCGAGAAACCACATAACCTAGAAACCGAATAGACTCGGTAAAAAAACACACTTATCAGATGCAGCAAAAAACTTATCACGACAAAGAATCATCAAAACTTCACGCAAATGCTCAAGATGCACAATAGGATTTGCACTATAAATCAAGATGTCATCGAAATAAACGACAACAAACTTCCCAGTGAAAGGGGGTAGGGCCTGATTCATAACACGCATAAAAGTACTAGATGCATTGGAAAGTCCAAACGGCATCACTAACCACTCATATAAGCCTTCACGAGTTTTGAAGGCTGTTTTCCACTCCTCCCCCATACGAATACGAATCTGATGGTACCCACTTTTCAAATCCAGTTTGCTAAACACACAAGCACCACCCAACTGATCTAGCAAATCATCCAACCGAGGAATGGGAAAATGATAACGTACTATAATTTTGTTAATAGCATGATGTAACACCCCCAAAATTTGATACAGCGGAAGACTCAACAAGCTTTCGGGGTGCTACGGGGATTGGTATCCATTCAAAGTCATGAAAGAACGAGATAAAGTAAACATAAGAAAAACACAACCAAAATGGGTTTTAAAGTTTACATTTATCCCAAGAATTATCCAAAGTAAGGCCCAATAGAAATAAACATAGGTCCACAATAGTTTATTAGAGTTTTAGAAAAATAGATCCATAACCGGTGCCATTGCCAAGCCTCCAAATCCAAGCATCCAAGGGCATCGCTTAATTACCTGAGAAAACATGCTAAAAGTCAGCTTTCGCTTGTGAGATCATAGGTTTAAATTCATAATTCAATATAGTGGACATATACGCAAAACGCTTGCTAGCTAAACTAGGCCTCAATCATCCAACCAGAAAAATCCAACCAATGTAATCCAACCAAAATAATCCAACCAAATCAAATCAACCCTATAGGTGCACGCTATAACTCAAATCTATCCAATAAACAGCTTACCTAGCTCAAGTCTAGGCCTCGCTCTATAATCAATCCAATAGCTTACCTAGTTCGGGACTAGGCCTCGCTCAACAACCAAATAAATAGCTTACCTAGTTCGGTACTAGGCCTCGCTTAATCCTACCTAGTTCTATAAGCATAGCAAGTTTTAAAATAAATAAAGCGATAATAGTCCACATAAAACATTTGCACGTTTCTCACCCCAAGTATTGAAAACAAAGTTCAAGAGTAAAAGTGGGGCTATGACTCACCTCAAGTCCAGCAAATCCTCAAAAGAAATCGATAAAAGAAAGACGTAAGCAAACTCAAGCAACTCACGTAACGGCAACTACAGACTCGGCACTTCCTAACAATATCAAACTCGTTCAGAAATCATTTCCTAAAAAATCAAATATTCCCATTCCCGAACGTATTCCATTTTACTTTCCAAAAATTCCATTTCTCGAATTAACCTCATATTAATTTGAAATTTGACGTTTGGTATCCATACGGGTGGAGGGTCGACACAACTCAAACCAAAAAGCCTCAACGAACGAAATAATAAACCATCTATAGGTCTAATATTAGCCCAATATATTATTTAAATAAATCATCGAAGTTTATCAAATCCGTCGATTTAGTAATCCCCCATATTTATTTACGTGACATATCGTTCCAAAATTATACCCATCCTAAAGCACATAGCACAAAGAATTATATTTGGTATATATCGTAGTCCAATAAATTCCCTATATATATCGTCAAATCGGCCAAATTCCACGAGATACATAGTAATTTATTATCCTAATACATATACCACATCCTATGGGCGTCGTGGGATACGATGCCCATTAATATACTCATTATATATCGCCAAATAACTCGATCTAATCCGTCGATTAAATAAGTTACTTGTTATATAAAATGTCCATATTAATCGTCATATATCCGTGACAACACAAAAGTCACATAATAAAGCCCACTTGGACTTTAAATAACCACAACTCGTATAACTCGATAAGTTTTTCCCAAATTTATAAGAGTCGTCGTGTTTTTATTTATTACTCACCCTATATATTAGTTCTCGACAATATTTATAGTTATTATCTATAATAATACTTCGACATTTATTTCACTATTTGCATAGTAAAATAATTATCGTTATATTATTATAACGTTTACTCGTGATTGTTTTATTATTAATATACGCATTTATATATATATATATATATATATATATATATATATATATATATATATATATATATATATATATATATATATATATATATATATACGTTTATCACGTATATAAACGATTATATTATCAATAATATTATTACGAGTATTGTTTTTAATGTTTGATTTTAAATATTTATCGAGTCATAAGAATTTGGTCACATGTCCGAGTCATCACTCTCGGCTCATAGTCTAAGTCCAAGATAATAACCAAGTCAAAATAAATAAATCAACTCCGTCCAAATCAATCCCATATCCACGTGCTACAATATGAGGGTCCGACTACGGCACCCAACTCACCTATCTCCGTCATCTAATTGACCGTCTCACAATCGGTCCCCAAATCCACATCCGTCAACAACTCCAACAATAACACAAGTCCAAAAGTACCATATTCAAAATAATAGCAACACGACAATGAAAATAATAATCCGACAATCATAAACGACAACCAAATAATCTAACACACTTACGGGTTGATTTACCAAGTCAACCCGGGTCAAATAAATTAAACCACAAGCATGGTGATCTCACCCAAGACCTCCTGGGTCTCGGCTTGCTCCATACGAGCCAAACCAATCGGACCATAGTGGTCGGATAGCAACACAAACCACAATAATATTCGACCGGACCCAAAGGGTCACGGTCTTGCTCTCAACGAGCCAACACAAGCCAAACGGACCCTTGGGTCGTCGGCCGTAAACCCAAACAACAACAACAAGATGCAACGAGGGACCCCTTGGGGTCTCGGCATGACTAACGAGCCACAAAACGCGACCCCGAGACCTCTTGGGTCTCGGTTATGCTCAAACCGAGCATCAATACCCTCCAAGAATCATCCAACAACCAAAACCTTCCACAATCTCTAACCCAAATCGACCCAACCCGGATACCAAACCATAAATTTATCAAAAATCTTTCCCAATATCTTTTACTCTTTAAATCTTGCCCCAAAATCAAAACGTGTTTTCTCACCTTCAAACTCACGGATCTATATTAACTTCAAAGAAATGGTGGTGTGGGTGTGGTGTACGCGCGGCGGTGAACCAAATCGAGAGGTGGGGGTTCACTTTTGAGGCGCGTATGATACAAAACAAGGTAGGGGAGATTACGGGGAGTATTTTGGTGAAAGTGGGGATGGTGGTGTTGCGGCGGCAGCAAGGGGGGGGGGCGGCTAGGGTTTGTTGGTGAACAAGAGAGAGAGAGGTGAAAGTGGTGAGGGTGATGGTTATGTTTTATGTTTGTGTTGTGTGTTTGCGTGGGTGATTATACCCAAAACCAAAACCGGCCCAAAGCCCGCAAAAAAATGATAATAATAATAATGATAATAGTATTAAAAATGTGGGTGAGGTAACCCGATGTAATATACGCGGACCAACCCCGAAACTTTTTTAAAATATATCAACTCTCTCGAACCGAGCTCATTCCCAAATATTTAAAAAATCACACGATACGTTCCAAACTATAATTCTCCAAACCAACGTTTAAAATAAATAAAATTGTTAGGTTATCCTAGTTCCGGAGTCAATGTAGTGCCAACCAATCATCTCAAAAATAAATCATCACGAATGAACCGAACCAAACCAATCCATAAATAAATAATCAAATCCCATAAACAACGTACAATTAAAATCACATTCCAACGTTTATAAAATATCTCGCCACGATAAACTTTTCAAACATTCCAAAATTATAATTTTTAATGTAATGCGGGTTTTAAAAAAACGGCTCCCTAATTTGCCAATTGTCACATCCTCCCAGACTCAGAAGAAACCCGTCCTGGGTTTCTCTCGGAACAAACCATCTACGAAGTAAAAGGCTTCGGATATCTCTTTCGAAACTCATCCTCACGCACGTGAATTCCGGACCGTGCCGCGAATTCCAACGAACTTTGATGAGCGAAATACGACTCCTCTTAAGTCGTTTAATCTCTCTATCCAGTATCTCAATCGGATCTTCCACAAAATTCAAACTCTCATCCACACGAATATCCTTAATTGGTATAACTAGCGTTTCCTCCGAAAGACACTTCTTCAAATTGCTAACATGAAACACATCATGAACTTTATTCAATTCCGGTGGTAATTCCAACCGATATGCCACAGGCCCAATTCTTTCCAAAATGAGAAATGGTCCAATGTAGCGGGGATTAAGTTTCCCACGTTTCCCAAAACGTATCACACCCTTCCAAGGTGAGACTTTCAGCATCACTTTGTCTCCAACCTGGAATTCTTGGGGTTTACGTCTCTGATCGGCGTAACTTTTCTGTCTATCTCTAGTTGCTTATAATCGATCTCGAATTTGCGTTACTTTCTCAGTAGTCTCCAAAATAAGCTCAGGGCCTGTGAGTTGGCTATCTCCAACTTCTGCCCAACCAACAGGTGAACGACATTTACGACCATATAAAGCTTCAAATGGTGCGGCTTTAAGACTTGTGTGGTAGCTATTGTTGTAGGAGAACTCCGCAAGGGGTAGATATTTCTCCCAGCCTTTACCAAAGTCTATTATGCATGCACGAAGCATATCCTCCAAAGTCTGAATAGTTCTCTCACTTTGACTATCGGTTTGGGGGTGATATGCAGTACTCATATCAAGTCTCGTCCCCAATGCGGTTTGAAGTGATCGCCACAATGCTGACGTAAAGCGGCTGTCGCGGTAAGAAATAATCGATATCGGAACTCCATGCCGAGAAACAATCTCCTTCACATACAACCTCGCAAGTTTGTCAACACTATCATCTTCACTAATCGCCAGGAAATGAGCAGACTTACTCAATCGATCCACAATTACCTAGATAGCGTCACAACCGCTAGCTATCTTTGGTAATTTGGTAATAAAGTCCATCGTAATCCGCTCCCATTTCCAAACCGGGAGTTCTGGCTGCGTCAATAATCCTGACGGTCTTTGATGTTCTGCCTTAACCTTAGAACATGTCAAACACTTACTAACATACAATGTTATATCTGCCTTCATATTTAGCCACCAATATAACTTTTTCAAATCCTGGTACATCTTGTCAGACCCAGGATGAATAGAGTATCTTGACTTATGCGACTCATGCATAATCAACTCTCGAATTCCTCCATACAATGGTACCCAACTTCGCTCTCCAAAACATAATACTCCATCAGAACGCTTAAAAAATCCCTTCTCATTTTCTGCCATCCTAAATATATTCTCAGCAGATCGATTTTCTGCTTTCAACACTTCCGTTTGAGCTTCTAATATTTGAGACGGTAATGGCGATACGATAGTCATTCCTAATGACCTAACTCGTAACGGTGGAATTCTCTCCTTTCGACTAAGAGCATCAGCAACAACGTTTGCTTTACCAGGATGGTAGCGAATTTCACAATCATAATCGCTTAGCAACTCTCGCTGTCTCATGTTAAGCTCTTTTTGGTTCAAAATGTGTTGCAGACTTTTGTGGTCAGTAAACACTACACACTTGGTTCCATACAAGTAATGTCTCCATATCCTCAAAGCAAAAACCACATCACCTAGCTCCAAATCATGGGTGGTGTAGTTCTTCTCGTGCTTCTTGAGCTGTCGGGAAGCATAAGCTATCACTTTCTCTCGTTGCATTAACACAGCTCCCAAACCTTTATGAGAAGCGTTACAATAGACGACGAAATCCTCGTTACCTTCAGGTAACGCCAAATAGGAGCACTACACAACATCTCCTTAAGTAATTGAAATGCTTCCTCTTCCTTATCTCCCCATTCATATTTAACACTCTTTTGTGTCAATTTAGTCAACGGTTTTGCTATCTTCGAAAATCCCTCAATGAATCTTCGGTAATAACCGGCTAATCCCAAAAATTGACGAACTTCTGTTGGAGTCGTAGGTACAGCCCAATCTTTAATCGCTTCAATCTTAGCAGGATCTACATGAACTCCTTGTCTATCAATCACATGACCCAGAAATTGTACCGTCGGAATCCAAAATTCACATTTAGAAAACTTAGCATACAGTTTCTCTTTCCTGACAATTCTAAGATAAGTCTTAGATGCTCCTCATGCTCTTTCTCACTCTTCGAATAAATTAGAATGTCATCGATGAACACAATCACAAACTTATCTAAGTAAGGCTTACACACCCGATTCATGAGGTCCATGAATACCGCCGGTGAGTTGGTCAACCCAAACGGCATCACCTGAAACTCGTAATGTCCGTAACGGGTTCTAAAAGCCGTTTTCGGAATATCTTCCTCGCGAACTCGAAGCTGATGATATCCCGATCTCAAATCGATCTTCGAATACACACTCGATCCTTGAAGTTGATCGAACAAATCGTCGATCCTCGGTAACGGGTATCTATTCTTCACCGTTAACTTGTTCAACTCTCGATAATCAATACACATGCGAAACGATCCATCCTTCTTCTTCACAAATAAGACCGGGGCTCCCCAAGGCGAAGAACTTGGTCTTATAAATCCCTTTTCGGCTAACTCCGCTAATTGCTTTGACAACTCTTCCAATTCAGTAGGTGCAAGACGATAAGGCGCTCGTGCCACGGGTGCAGCACCAGGTATCAACTCAATCTGAAACTCTACTTGTCTAGTAGGCGGGATTCCCGGCAAATCATCGGGAAACACATCCGAAAAATCACAAACTATAGGCACGTCTCCAATGCACCTTTCCTTCTTCTCCTTCCCTCCTTTCTCATAAATTTGAGCTAAGAAAAGGCAACTTCCTTTTTCCATTAGCTTCGGCAATTTAGTGCAAGATATGACTGCTAATCTAGATGGGCCTCTCAAATCCTTTCTATCTCCTGGTATGTTCAGAATCTCCTTGCCGTAAGGCACACGCACGATCTTCTCATCGCAAAGTATATGAGCACGATACTTCGACAACCAATCCATACCAATAATGACGTCAAAACTTCCTAACGTGACGGGTAGAAGATCTATGTTGAAAGGACGATTCAGAAAGTTTAACGTGCAACCGCGAATGATAGTCCTAATCCTCTCTATATTCCCATTAGCTAACTCTACATCATAACCAATTCCTAAGGCCATCAGGGGTTTCTCTAGTAAGGGTGCAAACTTAGTGGACACAAAACTCTTATCGGCACCAGTATCAAATAGTATGGAAGCGTAACGATTATTGAGAAGGAACGTACCAGTAACGACGTTCGGATCTTCTCCTCTCTCGTTCCCAAGTGCATACACTCTTCCATGAGCAGCTCCAGCTTCCACACGTTGGTCCCCATTATCTTGTCGTCCACGGTTTCCTCCAGCTCCACGGTTTCCATTATTGTACCCATTACCACCCGATCCTTGATTGCCTCGGTTCCACGATTCCCTACACTCATTCCTATAGTGTCCCTTCTTTCCACATCCATAACAAGTAACATTTGCCTTACTCATAGTTTCAGGAGTAGCTTGAACCATAGCAAGTGGTCGAGCTCTACAATCCTTAGCTATGTGTCCCATCTTAGAGCAGTTCTTGCACATCACAGTACATCGTCCAGAATGATTCTTATAACATCGGTTACACTTGGGTGCATCTCCATTGTAGTTCTTCTTGTCTCCATCTCCCATAGCATAAGCTCTAGTAGTTGTTTGTCGCTTGTTTCGATGATCATTACCCTTAGAGTGATTTCCCTCTTCCTCTTTCCATTATTGTCTTTCTCAGCTTCTTCCAATGCCAACGAGTCCATCAATTGTTGAGCAATAGTGATAGCCTCATGAATGTTTGCAGGCTTAGCAGAAATCACATCGTTCCTTGTAGCTACCGGCAATCCATCGGTATACCTCTCAATTCTTTGAGTCTCAGTCCTAACCATATTGGGACAAAGTAAGGCTAACTCTCGATAACGGTGATTGTAAGTTGCCATATTGGTACCTTTCACCTTATGGTTCCAGAACTCAATCTCCAGCTTCTTAATCTCATTCCTTGGACAATAAGTCTGAATCAGCAAAGACTTAAATTGCTCCCAAGTCATAGCATAAGCCACATCACTCCCAACCGAGTTACGGTAATTGTTCCACCAAGTTAAAGCTTCATCCTTGAAAGTAAAAGAAGTAAACTTTACCTTCGTATTCTCCGCACAACCACTGACATTAAACACTGACTCAGTCTTCTCTATCCACCTGACCAAGTATACCACTCCTTCAGTTCCACCAAACTCAATGGGTCCACAAATTTTAAACTCCTTGTAGTTACATCCATTAGCACGAACAGGTGGAAATGTTCCAGCAGAATTGTTGGAATGATTTGACTCAGCTAGTAGCTCAGCAACTCGTTGCTCCACAAGTTGATTGATCATTGCTTGATCCACAGTAGGTGCGTTAAATGGAACATGATCATTGTCTCCCTGAACATCAACATTTTGATTCCTGTTGTTGCGGTTAGTAGTGTCCAGGTTATCAGGAGTAGGGGTCTCAACATTTCGAGTAGGACGGCGTCCTCGACGACCAGGGGTAGTCGTTGCAGGACCAGTTCTGGTAGCTCTAACAGGGTTTCGTCGTGGGGCCATTGATCTGAAACATCATACAAGTTCATGAGTCTCCGATAGAACTTATCATATGCTCAACAAGAATTAAATCAACGAAGCCAAGTCATGGAAAGAATATCAACAATACACCACAAGACATCAATAAGGCGAATAGGAACTCAATTTCCACAATATCCAAAAACCACACAATACTATATAATAATAACCATCAACCATACAATAAAGATCCAACATCGTTCCAACTACCGAAAAACACAAAAGATAATAATCGTTCCAAACGAGACGAATAATCAACGGAAAATACATCAAGATAGGATAACTAGCTTTTCTAACCGAACACTCTCGGTGTAGAAAGCAACAAGATAACATAACCCAAACATCTAGCCACGCTGCTGGCGGAGGTTCCTCAGCTCCTGCCTCAAGCCATCAAGCTCTCTCCATAGTGATCCCAACTCCACACCATGGGTGTCGCTGTCTCTCTTGAGGTCGGCCACCTCCTTCTCCAGCTCGGCATTCCTTTGCCATAACTTGCGGTCGGCCTCTCTAGCTGTAATAAAATCTCGCTGTAAACTCTCAATGTGCTCGTGAATCTCCATCAAACCTCTCCTCATCTCAGTCGTCCTGCCCACAACCACAGTCATATCAACTCTCAGATCCGCTATAAACTCTCCAATAACCCTCTCAAGTCGATCAGATAACCGCGAGATCCTCTCGCCCTGTGCAGTAATCTGAGCCCACATCTTACCAGTCTCACCTAACTCTGCATGCTCAGCAGAAACCTCAGAAGGTGCATCCAACACAACGGGACTACCAGGTGGTAACTCAAACAAAAATGGATGATCAGGTGAAACAGGCTCAATCGGATGTATAGGTGAATCAGGCTCCTCAGCCTGAGCTGGCGGCACTAACAAATCATCATCATCAGGCATCTCCTCCTCCTCAGGGTCATCATCATCACCCTGCTCAGCCTCCTGAGGGTCATCAGCCTCATCCTCACCCTCGTACTCCTCCTCCTCCTCCTCATCGGAAGAGTACATCATCAATCGTCGTCTCCTAACAGGTGAACCATGTGGAGATGGGGTAGGTGATATAGGACGACGACGCAATGATGCAGGGGGTGCATCTGACAGGAGAGAGTGAGCATCCAACTGTAAAGGTGGTGAAGTAGGGCGTACCGACATACGTGCCGTAGCTCGGTGGGCAAAACGTGGAGCCACACGAGCCAAAGCCTGATGAAGAGTAAGTTGCCTCGATGTACCAGGGAGCCCTAAGGAAGATGAGGGTCCCTGCGTAGATGCAGCAGGTGGTGCTGAAGTAGATGATGTCGGTGACACAGTAGCTGACTGTATGGCAACCCTGTAAAGATCATCAGGAACCATGGTGATCTGTGCTGGGTGTACAGGTGCAGTAAGAATATCCTCAACGACGTCAAACACACGGGAGGCCATAGTATGTGACAACGGCGTAGGGTAGGTGTAAGTGTTTCAAAACAACTAAACCGCGAACTCAAAATACCATATCAAAAATCATCATATAATTCCCAATCGTATATATTAAGAAAGATTTAAAATACCGCATTACTAAAATCATTCGTAAAGCAATTAAGCCATATAATTCCTCAAAACGCATATAATTCCCCAAAACGCATCATATCACTAAATCAATAAACCTCAAATCCTCAAATCTTCTCAAGAATCCCAAATCTAATAATCATCTCAATATACCTCAATAATAATAATGATGCTTCGGCTTGGCGGGCTGGCGGGCAATGGTCGAGGATCGTTTTCTATAAAAATCGGTTATAGTTTAGGTGTCTATTTACCTAGTTCTCTATAACCTTGGCTCTGATACCAATCTGTAACACCCCCAAAATTTGATACAGCGGAAGACTCAACAAGCTTTCGGGGTGCTACGGGGATTGGTATCTATTCAAAGTCATGAAAGAACGAGATAAAGTAAACATAAGAAAAACACAACCAAAACGGGTTTTAAAGTTTACATTTATCCCAAGAATTATCCAAAGTAAGGCCCAATAGAAATAAACATAGGTCCACAATAGTTTATCAGATTTTTAGAAAAATAGATCCATAACCGGTGCCATTGCCAAGCCTCCAAATCCAAGCATCCAAGGGCATCGCTTAATTACCTGAGAAAACGTGCTAAAAGTCAGCTTTCGCTGGTGAGATCATAGGTTTAAATTCATAATTCAATATAGTGGACATATACGCAAAACGCTTGCTAGCTAGACTAGGCCTCAATCATCCAACCAGAAAAATCCAACCAATGTAATCCAACCAAAATAATCCAACCAAATAAAATCAACCCTATAGGTGCACGCTATAGCTCAAATCTATCCAATAAACAGCTTACCTAGCTCACGTCTAGGCCTCGCTCTATAATCAATCCAATAGCTTACCTAGTTCGGGACTAGGCCTCGCTCAACAACCAAATCAATAGCTTACCTAGTTCGGGACTAGGCCTCGCTTAATCCTACCTAGTTCTATAAGCATAGCAAGTTTTAAAATAAATAAAGCGATAATAGTCCACATAAAACATTTGCACGTTTCTCACCCCAAGTATTGAAAACAAAGTTCAAGAGTAAAAGTGGGGCTATGACTCACCTCAAGTCCAGCAAATCCTCAAAAGAAATCGATAGAAGAAAGACGTAAGCAAACTCAAGCAACTCACGTAACGGCAACTACAGACTCGACACTTCCTAACAATATCAAACTCGTTCAGAAATCATTTCCTCAAAAATCAAATATTCCCATTCCCGAATGTATTCCATTTTACTTTCCAAAAATTCCATTTCTCGAATTAACCTCATATTAATTTAAAATTTGACGTTTGGTATCCATACGGGTGGAGGGTCGACACAACTCAAACCAAAAAGCCTCAACAAACGAAATAATAAACCATCTATAGGTCTAATATTAGCCCAATATATTATTTAAATAAATCATCGAAGTTTATCAAATCCGTCGATTTGGTAATCCCCCATATTTATTTACGTGACATATCGTTCCAAAATTATACCCATTCTAAAGCACATAGCACAAAGAATTCTATTTGGTATATATCGTAGTCCAATAAATTCCCTATATATATCGTCAAATCGGCCAAATTCCACGAGATACATAGTAATTTATTATCCTAATACATATACAACATCCTATGGGCGTCGTGGGATACGTTGCCCATTAATATACTCATTATATATCGCCAAATAACTCGATCTAATCCGTCGATTAAATAAGTTACTTGTTATATAAAATGTCCAAATTAATCGTCATATATCCGTGACAACACAAAAGTCACATAATAAAGCCCACTTGGACTTTAAATAACCACAACTCGTATAACTCGATAAGTTTTTCCCAAATTTATAAGAGTCCTCGTGTTTTTATTTATTACTCACCCTATATATTAGTTTTCGACAATATTTATAGTTATTATCTATAATAATACTTCGACATTTATTTCACTATTTGCATAGTAAAATAATTATCGTTATATTATTATAACGTTTACTCGTGATTATTTTATTATTAATATACGCATTTATATATATATATATATATATATATATATATATATATATATATATATATATATATATATATATATATATATATATATATATATATATATGTGTACGTTTATCACGTCTATATACGTATATAAACGATTATATTATCAATAATATTATTACGAGTGTTGTTTTTAATGTTTGATTTTAAATATTTATCGAGTCATAAGAATTTGGTCACATGTCCGAGTCATTACTCTCGGCTCATAGTCCACGTCCAAGATAATAACCAAGTCAAAATAAATAAATCAACTCCGTCCAAATCAATCCCATATCCACGTGCTACAACATGAGGGTCCGACTACGGCACCCAACTAACCTATCTCCGTCATCTAATTGACCGTCTCACAATCGGTCCCCAAATCCACATTCGTCAATAACTCCAACAATAACACAAGTCCAAAAGTACCATGTTCAAAATAATAGCAACACGACAATGAAAATAATAATCCAACAATCATAAACGACAACCAAATAATCTAACACACTTACGGGTTGATTTACCAAGTCAACCCGGGTCAAAGAAATTAAACCACAAGCATGGTGATCTCACCCGAGACCTCTTGGGTCTCGGCTTGCTCCATACGAGCCAAACCAATCGGACCATAGTGGTCGGATAGCAACACAAACCACAATAATATTCGACCGGACCCAAAGGGTCACGGTCTTGCTCTCAACGAGCCAACACAAGCCAAACGGACCCTTGGGTCGTCGGCCGTAAACCCAAACAACAACAACAAGATGCAACGAGGGACCCCTTGGGGTCTCGGCATGACTAACGAGCCACAAAACGCGACCCCGAGACCTCTTGGGTCTCGGTTATGCTCAAACCGAGCATCAAAACCCTCCAAGAATCATCCAACAACCAAAACCTTCCACAATCTCGAACCCAAATC